>JAJOZX010002026.1:170000-736615 GCA_023014485.1 Bathynomus jamesi
TTAAAACGGTTTACCGATATCACTAAAGGCACTTACTCCGGTGCCCCTAACTAGGTTCAAAACTGTATGAATCGTGGTTAGAACACAGTCATCTTAAGGCGTGCGCCATGTACTCTCTCTGCTAACTCCCTTTCCCTCTGCGCTACGTCATCTTGGCAAGTGACGACTCTTGAAGTCACCGAGTTCTTTCCGGCTCTTTTCCATGAGCTGAAGAAGACCCTGCAGCTGTGACTCGTCTTTGTGACAGTGTTCGCGTAATCTTCTATCAGTTTTATCCTCTCTCTGCCACGTCGTTGGTAACTTTCAGATGCGAGATGACATTCTTCAGATCACAGTAGTTCTTATCTTGATCCCACTTATTCACCGGCAGAGTGAGCCACGTAGACGCGCACACCTGCAGGCCTGTGAACACGAACCATGATGACTCATCGATCAGGTCCGGAAGGCGCGTCGTGTCATCAACCGAGACGTTGTCATACGTGAAGTCCTCGGCACAGCGAGGCGGCACAGCTTCTTTGCCATCTCGTGCTTCACAGTGTCTTCCACTTTGTCACTGCAGAGGGCGAAAACGACGGTCTGAGGCCTCAGATACCACAAGTGCCGCCTGATCACTGCCAGTGAAGCCTCTGCAATCTCGCGATCCACAGCCCTGTACAACACAAGGTCATTCAGCGGGCATCAGCTGCGACATGAGCCGCCAGCCAGGCAGGTGCGTAGAGGAGTGCAGTAAAATAGTACCACTCTCTGAAGTTTCTGTACCAGCTCATCGTCGAACCCAGCTGACCGCTGAACATCAGGAGCTTCGTGTAGTAGATGATCTGAAGCGAATACGCACTGTGATGTATAAATACCGATACACTCCATATAAGTTTGTTTAATGGTAAATTATTTATCTTATTTTTTCTGGTAGGGACTTCAAATGGCTGTTTGCAGAAGGCAATACAATATTTAACTTCTAATTCAAATACCAACCTTGGCTATCCACCTCGCATGATGGTAGGCTCCTGGCGCATGAAGTGTGTGCCACGACGTGGCTGGGCCCCGAGTACCAGGAGTGTAATCTCCGCCACTTCTCGGTAGTTCTCTGACAAGACCAGAAGCGGCCGAGGAACTTGACTGCCTCATCTCGGAGCTCCATCAGCCACGTCACCTCCGCCAAATGCTCGATCTCCAGCTCGCGATAAGTCGAGAGGTCGAGCTTGTCCACCTGAAAGGGGAGTTATGAAAATATTGCATGAAAACGACTGAGTTCCCTTTTCGACTGCTATACATCATTAGTAGAAGGACGATATATCTCAATTGATGTATGAAGGCAAAAAAATCATTGAGAAAACAAATGCGCTTAGACTTGAAATTCACCTTCTCCTCAGATACTGGAACAAAGGTTCAGTTGGTGCTGTGGTTCTTCCAAACGCGGTGATGACCACTGCCCCCACGATGAGCTCCATAACGTGATGGCGACAGCCCAGCTGGAAGAGCGGTTTACCAAGCATGTTCTCCAGCCGGACCACCGCACCCTGCACCCTCCCCGTATTGGAGGAAGTTGTGTCGAAGCACAGTCCAATCACGTTGTTCTCGCATCCCCAGTCTTTGAGAGCACGAAAGGTCGCCTGGGCCTGGGACAGACCGGTGCCGTCAGCAACAGTCGGAACGGCCAGCAACTTTCCTTCTGTGCATTGGGGAGCTCCGGAGATGAGAATCGCCTGGCGGTGCTCCAATGATCCAAGAGAGTCCTGAAACGTATGTCATACATGCCAATCCATTATCGTCCACTGGAATATGTCAATCCACTGTCGTCACTGGAACATGTTAATTCACTGTCGTCCACGGTGAGGGCAAAACTGACCTTGATTACTTTACCGTCCCAGTGGACGACAGCATGCCTCGGAGATACGAAGGATTTCTGCACAGCTGTCGACACTTCACAACGATGTGCCACTCTTCCACGGCGAGACGTGTCCTTCGAGATACTGAATTTGTCCAGGTCTGCGGGCGGATCTGCCGAACGTAGGACTGCCGCCACGACACTTGCCACCTATGTGCGAAATTGAAAGGAAATTGACAAGGATGCGTATGGTTTTTATGTGACAAAATAATCACTAAATTTTCCGTCGTTACGTCTATTATATCTTTGTCAAGGAAAGATCATTACTGATATATACACACACCTGATTATTGGACATCCGGAAGCGATCAGCCACTTCAATAACAGCCGGTGCATTGAGGATGCGGTGAGGAAGGCTGATTGATACAGTTGATTCTCTCGGCTGTCGGTATGGTGGTTCTAGCTGTGATTCGGAGTTGCTCGATGATCTGCTTTCTATAGATTCATCGTCGCTCTCAGCTTCGGTTCCTAATTTCGTTTTTGAGGTGCCTGGCTCATCACGAGATTGTTGTCTTGAGAGTTGCCGTTTTCTCTTGACAACGAACACTTTATCATTCCCACTCATTGTTGCCTGGCGCAGGCCCCGTTGATCCTCATAAAATTTAATATCTTCTTGTTTGTTGTTGTCTGAGAGCAGTCGACTTTTCTGTATCTCTTCAATAGCATCGGGAGCTCCGATGTCCCAGAGCTTGTTCAGATTTTCTGAAAACTTCTCCCTGCCTTTTCCCGCGTCACTGTCTCTCATCTTGCTCTTCTGCAGCGAGCGCCACTCTTCCCACAGTAACTCCAGTTTTCTTTCGCAGTTACGCCTCGTGATCGTCTTTATACGTGCCATGTTCCAAAATGCCAGAACATTGGCCACCGTGTCTTTTACGGCGGCCTTCCTGTCAGTAGTTTCCTGCTTGGCATAGAAGAAGTACTGGAGAACTTGATGGGTGGTTGGCAATTTGGCACCACCGATCGAGGAAGATGGCTGACCAATTAAGAAGACGTCCGTGGCTGACCTTAGAGAAGGTGGTGCTGTTGTTGCTGCTTTCTCTTTTCCAGAATAAGTAACTTTCAGAGTCTTCCCACTCCTGGTTGTTAACAGTTTATCCATTGTACTAAAGTCTAGACTTATCAAACAAGAATCAATTGACACAGTTGATCTGTAAAAAGCAAACTGTGATTAGTAAAAATATTGGTCATAGACATAGCGTGTGTGTGTAATTGGGATTTTGGGATGCGCCAGCTACTGATGCTATGATTACGTCCATAACGGGGGACAAATACGGTATTTTAAATTTTAATGTTATTTCTAGGTGAGTGTAACTTCTAAACCACTTGTCCGGTCAACTTGGTAAGTATCTTAGAGGATTTCTTTCACTGAGAGGATTCAGAAAATATGGTCATTTGATGATTTATCTTTATCCAGTAAAAAATTGTCAATTTGGCCAAATTTCCAAAATTGAAATTTTCAAGGTCGATGCGCGACCCCTAAATATTGAGCGATTTTGGTAAAAATGGTGTCAGTGTACTTCCACTGAACCAAATCATGGGAAAAACTTTGACCAGCTATAATTTTTTAAAAAAAGTGAAAAGTGATCCACCCTAAAATTTATTGTGCATGTTGTGTTCATAGCGCTCATTGTTCCATAAGGAAGATATCAACATGTCTGAAGAACCAGGTATTAGTGATAAAGACCTAGGTGATAAAGCTACTAGTGCTGAAAGTGATGAAGCATATTCACAGTTGCACCCCTTATTTGATGGAAAATATTTCCGAATCCTATCTCAAGATGGCCAAAAAGTCAAGTGCTTATGTCTTCTTTGCAATAAAACAATTGTGGCATTTATTTTAGGACTTATGAGTAGGGCAATTTTTTGTCAGTAAAGTCAATATTTTTTCAGCAAATACAAATAACGAGAACGTCTAAAAACGAGGTTTTACGTGCAATATTAAAAAAGTTATAAGGTAAATAAAAAGTCAATAAAGCTATCTATATACGGTCATTTTTTTTAATTTTGGGTCATTTTTCTAATTTTAGGTCAATTTTTAATTGGGAAAACAGGAAAATTTGTACATACTTTGAAATACACAAAATACAAGTTATAATTTTAATTTAAAATCATTTTCAAAGTAAATACATGTAGCTGAAAGATGAGGTGCAAATTTAGAGCCTGCTTTTGGTGTCACCATAGCCAAAGGTGGGCAGGACCGAGTTCCAAAAGGACCGAACTTCAGGAACTCGGTCCTTTTTAAGGACCGTGAGCGGGAAAGTCGGTCCTTTTCTCAGTGAGGACCGAATTGAGGAGCGACGGTCCATTTTTAAGCAATTCCGGACGGTCTTTTTTAGTGATTTTAGTGTGTTTAGTGATTATTTGAAGTTCTAAAGAAGATGGATTGTTTCCTCCAGAAGACTCAGAAAGAGACTGAGACTGAGACTGAACTGAAACTTGTTTCAACACCTGGAGGAGACGAAGAATCTACTGATGTTAGTGCTTGAAACCCTTCATCTTCAACAAGGACTCGTTCCCCAGCCCGGCGTTGAAGGACTTGTTCATCAAGTTTAACACGCCTATCCCATCCAGTGCTGCCGTGGAGAGGCTCTTCTCTTCGGGGAAGGACGTCCTCAAGCCGAAAAGGTCAGGGCTCAGTGACAGCCATTTTGAAATGCTAGTCTTCTTGAAGGGAAACTCAAGCATTTAACTTAATAACTTTTTTTCATCATTTATGTATTGTATTAATTATAATTTACGTTAATAAAATTAAAGATTTCCGGTGTCTTTAATTTCATTTTTCATTTTAATCAAATTTTTCACTTATATTATATATAAGGACCGAGGACCGAGTCGTTCCTAGGTCCTATCTTCAGAAAGGACCGGGACCGGGACCGTCGGTCCTTTTTGAGGCCCGAGTGCCCACCTTTGACCATAGCATGCTACAATCTTAGTGATAATTTGCATGCATTTTTTGCATTCTGGCATGATATAGTTGGATAAGTATTTAAAATGTATTTGAAATGTATTTAAATACATTTTCGATGTAATGTATTTAGTATTTAAATACATTTTGAAAATATGTAATGTATTTGGTATTTAAATAATTTAAATATTTTTTTAAGGAAGTAATGTTTTTAATTACATTTAAAGTATTTTGTGCCCATCTCTGAATATGTTATGACAAGCTACTTTATATCTATGTTAATAGTTACATTAGAGGAAACCCTCGATGCTTCATTCGAGCAAAACAATCTACGAGTTCATCAACTTTAATTTACTGGGGAATTTAATAACTAGACTTTGTAGTCTTTTCTTGAAGGGGGCAAGCAAAGTGTTAGGGGGGGGGGCGAGTGCTGCCCACTCCAAATGACGCCACTGCAGTCCCTGTGCCCTCCCTTTATGTACGCTAGTGTGCAAAACCCTTCAAAAAGACTGCAAAGGAACTCCAAGAAGTTTGGACCTTGCTAAAAGAGGAGGGATTCCAATCCTACTTTTCACACCATGGGTTACAGTGGGAGTTTATTGTACATGGGGAGGATTTTGGGAAAGGCTAGTGAGAGTGTAAAGAGTCCATTAAAGAAACTTTTTGTTAATGCTTATTTGAGCAAAGAAGAAATCTGTACTGTTTTGTGTGAAGTAGAAACAATGGTAAATAGCAGGCCCATCACCTTTGTTTATAACAGTATGCAGGATGTAGAGCCATTGACACAAAATCATTTTCTTTGTGGTAAACAATTAATCAAGCCCCAGTTTACCAGTAGGCTTACAGCTTATCCAGACCAGTCAAGAAGAGTTAACCAGAAGGTTCAAGTACCTGGAAGAGCTACAGGTAAATCTTACTTTTAAGGCCGCATAGCAACCAAGTATCCTACATTAATAACATATATATCGATCGATAGAGCAGAAAAATCTATATATACATTATACAGCTATGTAAACTTTTCAAAATATAAAAAAAAGTGGTATGGTATGGTATGCTTAGGGTATACGTTCATTTAATTGTCTGTTTCATTTGTGTTCTTTATTGATTTGTTTAATTTATATACGATGCAATGCATACACGCATACATCTCAAATATGAGGCCTTGGCAAAATTTCTACACAAAAAATCCTTCATAAATAAAAAATCTCTCTATTTACCCTCCTATCGTTCCCCAGTCCTAAGCACAGGTTTGATTATTACTGTACGTAGCGCTTCATCGGCAGCAGCGCATGCCATCATTGAAAGTCTCTTCCTTCCTTAGGGTCCGTTCAAAAATTATGTAACGCTAGTTTTGCTGAAACTTGATACTCCTAGGCCCTGGCCCGGGGGGGTCCTGAGGGTGGGCACGTGCCCCCCTAGACACATGCAAATGTCTCTAACAAAGAACAGATGTCATTGGTGCTAAGGTTTTATGATGGGGTAAATATTCAGGAATGTTTTATGGAATTCATTGAGTGGGACGAGGTTGACGGTGCTACATTAGTTAACAAAATTATTGCAAAACTTCGTGGTTATGGCTTAGAACTCTCAAAGCTGCGAGATCAGGGTGGTGATGGTGCAGGAAATATGTCTGGTAAAAATAAGGGAGTTGCCGCCACCATTAATGAATTGTGTCCACACGCACCATACGTTCACTGCAATTCACATGTACTTAATCTTGTTGTATTTAAGACAAGTCAGCTTCAGCAGGTGCGAAACATGATGGGTACCCTGACTGAAGTGTGCATATTTTTTCAAGTATTCGCCCAAGCGCCAGCGACTGCTTGAAGACAACATACCCAATATGTGCCCTCAGAGTTCCACACTAAAGTTAGTTGATTTATGTAAAACTCGTTGGGTTGCTCGACATGATGCTTTAGAGGTATTTAGCGAGCTTTATATAGCTGTTGTCGAAACTATGCAAAGTATTGCTGAGGACTGAGAATCATGGAACTTGGAGTCAATTTCTAAAGCAAAATCACTGTTCCTTGCAATCACGCAGTTTGAATTTCTGATGTCATTTACTGTGTGTCGCAACGCATTTCGTTACATAAAACCTCTCAGTGTAAGCCTTCAAGGACGTGCTATTGATATCTGCACAACTATGTCAGAGATAAACAGTGTTATCTATGCTATCAAACAGTGTCGTGGTGATATTGATCAAGTTGGTGACACTTGGTACATGGAAGGTGTTGCGCTTAGCTGAATCAGTCGATGCCCCTAAACCATCACTACCTCGTATAAATAGAAGGCAAATTAATAGATCTAACATCCCAGCAGTTTCCCCAAAAAAATATTTTCATCGCACCATCACAATTCCTTTCGTTGACCATTTGATCTGTGAACTGGAAACTCGTTTCTCTCCAGCTCAACAACATGCTCTTCTGGGGCTCTCTTATTCCGTCTTTATTGATGAATGACTCAGAATGGAGAAAAAAGGTTCTGAAGTACAAAGAGTTAATGGTCAGTAATCTTCCATCACCAGAGTGTCTGGAAGCAGAACTGGAGTGCTGGCAGCAGAAATGGAATGCTTGGGAGTCTGACCTGCCCAACTCCCTGACAGCTACACTCAGGCAAACCTCCCCATTATTTTATCCGGACATATACTGTATAGTATGCTCCAAGTCAGTGCAACCTTACCAGTCACTTCATGCGAATGTGAGCGTTTCTTCAGTCGACTGAGGAATCTCAAAAGTTACTGCGATCTACAATGAAACAAGACAGATTAAATCCTCTCGCTTTGTTGAATGTTTATAGAAACATAGACATAAATAAAGTGATCACTAGCTTTGCTCGAGCTCATCCAATTAATAAATATTTTGGATGGTAAAACAGCATCAGACAGTGTATGAATTCTTAATATAAGTTTCGGTTACTTTGATTTATTGTGTTTCCTTTTGTGGTTTGGAGTATTGTAATGACGAGTGTGCAATACATACAGTATTAAACTTTTCTTTGAATATAATGAAGTTTTGTATATATATTCTTAATTATTAGTGAAATACCAGCACGTTGTTTTCTGTATTATTATAGTATTATCCAATCCAATTAAACAATTTTTTTTTAATTACTATTAATTAAAAGTTTGTGTATACCATATGAACACCTGATGGTCCAGCTGTGCCTCCCCTAGACTACCCTCTCTGGGTCCGGCCCTCCACCCCCTGTAACGTTCGGTAACGCTAGAGCATACACCCCTTAAGATGTTGTGTAACACTTCCCCCACCCCACACCCCCTTGTACTATCAATAAATATTATAAATTAAAATAAATGTATTATTAGTGCTATTATGACACTTTGGGTTGTCAGCAACACTTTAAAAAGAATTTTAAAAAAAGTTTATCCATTCGGCACAAGCGCAGAGGGTTCATAAAATGGTAATTAGTTAATAGCGTTACGTAACGCCACTGGAAACATCCCTACTAGTGTGTTTCAAAAATGACTCCCTCTCATATCAAAACTTGCACTGTCCATATTCCCATTACCACTAGTATCAGTAGACCCCCAAAATATTGAGCTCTTAATATGAAGGGGAAGGGGTGGTTCATGGAAGGGGGCTATTATGATTACTAATCAGTGTCAGCTCTCAAGTCCATGTTGTGCTTAGTCATTAATGAAGGATCACAGTCTGAAAAATGTAAAATATCATAAATACACAAATTAATAATACTGTTCAACAAATTTGAACTTCTCTTTTTTTTTTTTTTCAAATGAAATCTAGTGATTCCTGTAGATTTTTTGAACGCCGACTACGAAAATGACCACGAAATTTTGCTATCACATCAGGTTTTTGAGAATCACTTTTTTATGATATATTCGAATATAATAGAATAAATAATCTATACACATGATGATATTTTTTTCAAGTACTGGAATCCATCTCTTGCTCTGTCCATTGCCTTAACAAACTTTTTCATCAATCCTAGTTTAATGTATAAAGGGGGCAAGTAAACTTTTTCAGGATCCACCAATTTATGGCACGCAACATTTTTTGTCCAGGAGTGAAAAATTTACGAGGTGGCCAGTTCTTAACAGTATAATGAGAATTCTTTGCTCTGCTGTCCCATTCACAAAGAAAACGACAATATTTTGTATATCCAAGCTGTAAACCAAGAAACAGTCCGATGACTGAGATCACCACAGATATGCCAGTTGTATCGTTTGTAATTTATTTTATTTAGGAGGAATTCCATATTTTCATACGACTCTTTGCAGTATGCAACAGGACAGCCTTCAAACTAAGTTTTGACGAATCGATGAAAAGTTGCCTCATGTCCTAGGCCCATCATCAAACTACCAATGTCATTACAAAAAGAAAGCACCAGTCATAGAAAAGAATTTTTATATATTATTTTTGGGGCGTTTGCGAAAAACGGATATGCTGGTATCGTTTGCAAGCAAGTTCCATCCTTGTAATCTAGACCCTAAAAGTTCTGCTTGATTTTTCGATAAATTCAAATCTCGAACCAGATCATTAAGCTCAGGTTGAGTTATCAAGTGAGGCTCTTTTTCTTGAGTTTGTCGATACTCTTCATCCTTCTCTGACAATTCCATAGGCTCATTTCAGCAGGTTCATCATCATCTATGCTCCACGATCCAGAGGGCTTAGGAACTGGTAGAGTTTCGCAATGTACTACTGGTCGCATTGCGGAAGGCAGATTCGGGTATTCAATTCTCTTCTTATTTTTCGAGGAAAAAACACTGACCTTAGTTAAACAAAAATAACAATCTTTGAGGTGATCTTTTTGCTCTCTCCAAATCATGGGGACTGAAATGGCATAGAGGTACTTGTACCTTTTAACCAACCCCTGAGGCTCACAGCACAACGCGCACAGCACCTATGGGGAGCCCAAACTTTATCTTGATCCTCGATTTTGCAGCCGTAGTAAAGCTCATAAGCTTTTTTAATTAGGGAGTAATGTTTCTTTTGTGATCATGTACCACGTAATCACCACACACATAAAAGAAACTTTTTTTATATATGCAGGAAGGAGGGGCCAAGGGCAAATGTCCGTAAAAGCGTCCCCCCCCCACCCCACAGAGGAAGAAGAGAGCCAACATCAAGGCCGAAGGTTTTCGAGATGTTTAGACACTGCGTTTGAAAATGGGAGGTCATAGACAGGAGGAAAGATGAATTGAGGAAGATTGTTTCACAATTGAGTGGTTGAATAGATGAAAGATTGAAAATACCTATTAACCCTTGCGTTAGAGAGTTCGACAAAAAAGGAATGAGAAAGTGTAGAAAGTCTGGTGCTGCGTGCTCTCCTTAAAGGAGGAGGCATGCAGTTAGAGAGTTCAGAAGAACAATGTCCGTTATAAAAGCGATAATGAGGAGAGAATGAGGCAACGTTGCGGCGAAGAGAGAGAGAGAGAGAGACTGAAGACAGTCAGTAAGAGGCGGGTAATTGATGAGACGAAGAGCCTTTGATTCTACTCAGTCAAGTACGGCTGTATGGCTTGAGCCACCCAACACGAGAAGCGTACTCCATTCAGGGGCGAACAAGACTCTTGTACACCGAGACAGCAACTGAGTTGGGAAGAAACCGTGGATCTTTCCAGGAAAGATCACAAGAAAAGGAAACACCACGAAGGTTAAGAGAAGAGGAAGGATTGAGTTGTGTGTTGTTGAAGGTAAAGGGATAGTCGTGTGGAAGATTGTGACGAGTAGACTGATGGAGGAACTGAGTTTTTTGAGGCATTGAAAGCCACAAGGTTTTCTCTGCCCTAATCAGATAGCAGAAAGATCAGAGGTCAGGTGCTCCATAGCCGTGTCACACGAATCATGGAGTGACTGTTGAGAGGGACGCTTTGGGAAGTGGGTGAAGTGAAGAATGGAATCATCGGCATAGGAGTGAATAGGACAGGAAGTGCGAATTAAAATATCATTAATAAATAAAAGGAAAAGAGTGGGTGACAGGACAGAACCTGAGGAACACCATTGGTGATAGTTTTAGGAGAAGAACAATGGCCATCTACAACCGCAGCTACAGATCGCCCAGAGAACCCGAAGGAGGGCAGTTTTAAAATTAAATATTTGTGCCAAAGCAATTGGACGATAGTTGGAGGGTCGAGAGCGGTCACCCTTCTTTGGGACAAGCTGAATGAAAGTGAACTTCCAGCAGCACAGAAACACAGTTCTTAAGAACAACAGGAGGAACACCATCAGGACCGTGCCCTTTCCTAGAGTTGAGCCCAGCTATGGCAGAAAAAACATCTTTCGAAGAGATTCTAATTTCAGACATAATAAGGTCAGAGGGGGTAAGAGACTGAGGAACAGCACCGGAATCGTCCAGAGTCGAGTTGTAAGCGAAAGTTTGAGCGAAGAGTTCAGCTTTATCAGGAGAAGAAACGGCAACTGAACAAAAGAAGAGAGAAAGAAGAGGAAGTAAAGTTGTTGAAGAAGTTCTTAGCAAGATGCAGTGGCGTACTAAGCGGGGTGCGAGGGGGGCGGTCCGCCCCGGGTGACAGCCAGGAGGGGGGTGCCATCTGGAGAGTTGAAATACCAGTACAAGTTTTCAAACCAAGTCATAATAGTCATAGTCAAATCATAATAGTTCATGCTTTAAAATTTTGCAGAAAACATCCACTATGAAGCGAAATCAACCCAGTGGATTCCAACAAAGAAAAATGAAGAAGGCAAGAGAAGAGGTGGCTCAGGCAATGTTCGGATCAATTTTGAAGTATGTGATGCCTTCAACATTAAGTGCAATAGGAGAAAGTCCTGAAGATATTCAGCCTGGTGAATCTGAAGGGCAAATACAAGAAGCATCTTCACAAGAGGATTCAAATGAGAGAGAGCAAGGATTGGAGGATGGCAATTCATCTTCTAAAAGCAGTGAAACTGATGAAGAGGAAGGAGACGCCAGCAGAAGTCCACACCAACAGGAGGAAGACTCTGATGAAGAAGGAAATGGATAGATTTTCAATTTTTCTGATATCGCTGCTTGGCCAATCCCGGTTCCAAATGACTTGAGAGTTGATCTTATTAAGAGGGGAAGTGAACCCTTCCAAAATAGGGATGGACATTTCAATGCAGTTCAAAGACAAGGAGAGAAATCCAAAGGGAAGAGTCGACAGCGACCACTGCATGGTTCTATAAGGCTCTGCCAAATGGCGAGAAAGTTTTGAGAACATGGATGGTTTACTCTCCATCAAAAGAAAGTTTTTGTTTTTGCTGCAGACTGTTTGCTCTTGATGACAAAAGAATTGGAACATCCGGCTTTGTCACTGGGTTTCAAGCATGGTGGAAGCTAAATCCAAAGGTGTCTGACCATGAGGCTTCTGAGCAGCATCTCTCATGCCTGGAGAAATGGAAGACGTTGGGAGCAGGGTTGAAGCTTCAAAAAACCATTGATGAAGTTCATCAAGCAAAAATGGACAAGGAGAGAAAGAAATGGAGGGATATTTTACATCGCCTCTTGGACGTAACCTTGTTTCTGGCTCACCAGAATCTTCCTTTTCGTGGTCACAAAGAGGACATGTCATCAGCAAACAAAGGAAACTTCGTGGAATTGGTAGAGTTGCTGTCAAATTATGATCCAGTTTTGAAAGAACATTTTGTAAGGATTAAGCATTCTATTCCATCTGGGAGGAGAGTGGCTTCGTATTTATCTCCAAAGATTCAGAATGAGTTCATTTGCCTTTTGGGGAATTACGTCAAAGAGAAAATAGTGGCTGATATTAAGAAAGCAAAGTATTTTGGGATTCTTTTTGACAGCACTCCTGCTGTGTCCCACACTAATCAGATGCGTGAAGTGATCAGATACGTCCATATTGAATGTGACAAAGTTGAAGTAAAGGAATCATTCTTGGGCTTCTTTCCTATTGCCGGAAAGACTGCTGCTGAGCTCACAGGGGATATCCTGAGACATCTGGAGAGAGATGGACTACACATAAACCTGTGCCGTGGTCAAGGATATGACAACGCTGCAACTATGGCTAGGATTCGTGGTGGTGTTCAGTCAAAGATCAGAGAGATTAATCCCAAGGCTTTGTTTGTGCCTTGTGCAAATCATTCTCTGAACCTTTGCCGAGTGCACTTATTTGGAAGCGTTTCTCCATGTGTGACTTTTTTTGGAACCTTGGAGAGAGTCTATTCCTTCTTTTCAGTCTCAACTCATCGATGGGAGGTGCTGATGGAGAATGTAGGCATGACAGTCAAAAGACTTTCCCAGACAAGATGGAGAGCTCGTTATGACGCTGTGAAACCAGTGAAGGCAAATTTTGAAAAGCTGACCTCAACCCTTGAAGTACTGTGCGATCCCAAAGAAAATGTGGACACAAGAGGATCAGTTCAGATTTTGCTGTCTGCTGTATGTGATTTCTCTTTTTTGAGTTACCTTTCTTTCTGGTGTGAAGTCCTGGAAGAAATTAATCTCGCACAAAAGTATTTGCAAACAGTTGGAATCAGCCTTGAAAAGTGCATTGTGAAGCTCCAAGCTCTAAAACTGTTTCTTGAAGATCAGCGCAATGAAATTGTGGAGAGGGTCATTCATTATGCAACTACAAAGTGTTTAGGAAATGGACATTTCTATGGAGAGAAGAGGGTGAGTAAAGCTCCGAAAAAGGATGCCAGGAGAGATGGCAAAGGATGCTGGTCTCACATTGCCAGAGGAAGTAAAAAGGGCTATGTTTGAATGTCTTGATCGCTTTCATCAAGAATTGGAGATTCGTTCTAAGACAATGGATCAAATTCTGTCAATCTTCCCTGTTATTCAGCCAAACACTTTGGTTGTTGCAAGAGAAGAAGAACTTCTGAGGCATTTGGAAGCTGCCAAAATCAGCGTTGAAAAGGCAAAGAATGGACAACATTGCAGTTTCTGGAGTTTATTGTGAAATGGGATTTTTGTGAATCTTTGCCAAGCTTGTCACTGTGTTTGAGATTCTTTTTGACTGTCTGTGTGTCTATTGCTTCATGTGAAAGAAGTTTTTCCAAAGTGAAATTGATAAAAAATTTCTTTCGCTCGACCATGAGTAAGACAAGATTGACAAATCTGGCTTTACTTTCAATTGAACATGAATATGCAAAGAAGATGAATTTTGATGGTCATTGATCAATTTGCAGAAATTAAGGCTCGAAAGCAGAGACTGTGAATCCTCTCTATTTACTTTTGAAGAATAGGCTGAGCGTTGAGACTGGATTTCCTGTGTTTTTTGTATAAAATAAAATGCAGTATTACCTGTTCACTGAATTTTTAATGTCCTGCATTTTTCTTATTTCCAATTTGCTTATGATAGTACTGTACTGTTTAAAAATCTACTTGCAAACATAATATATTTTTCTGTGTTTAAATTTTAAAATTATTTATGGGGGGTGCCAAAGGAAGGATCCGCCCCGGGTGCCAAATTCACATTTTTGTCGGATGAAGAAATTTATGGCGAGTGGAAGAACGGATTTTGCACGATTCCGGGCAGAAATATGAACTGAGTGAGAGTTAGGAGTGGATGGCAACGGTACCTTCTGAAAGACTCCTCTCTGTTGCGGATAGCATTAGAACAAGTAAAGTTAAACCAAGGTTTTTTTTTTGCACTAGTAGTAGGAATAGAATATGGAATGTACACCTCCATGCCCGAGAGAATCACCTCCGTGATGCGCTTAGCACACTCAGAAGGGCCCCGGCTACGGAAGCAGTAATCATTCCACGGGAAATCAGAGAAGTACTGCCCAAGGGACTCCCAATCAGCGGCGGCAAAGTGCCATAGGTGACTCCTCTTGGGAGGATCGAAAGGCCGAATTGGAGCGATAGGACAGGAAACAGATAAAGATTGTGATCGGAGGAACCCAACGGAGAAAAATGTTTGACAGAGTAAGAAGGATGAGAGGTAAGAAATAAATCCAGAATGTTGGGCCTATTTCCAAGGCGATCGGGGATATGAGTAGGGTGCTGTACAATCTAGGTCATTTAGGATAGAAAAGTTGTAAGCTAGTTCACCAGGGATGTTAGTGAAATGGGAGGAAAGCCAAAGGTGGTGGTGAACATTGCAATATCCTAAAATGGAGATTTCAGCAAAAGGAAAGCGGGAAAGAATGTATTCCACTTTGGAAGTGACGTAGTCAAAGAATTTTAGGTAATCAGTAGAATTATTGGTAAACAGCGCAAATTTATTTAGTTTGAGATTGGCATGTGAGCCGTAGCCAGAGGGTAAAGAATTCGGAAGATTCGAGTTCGGGAATACGAGAACAAGTTAGGTCATTGCGTACATATACGCAACATCCACCTTTGGAGTGAAATTGAGAATAGAGAAAGTAAGAGGGTACAGAAAAGGGGTTGCTGTCAGTCGTCCCAGACACCTGAGTTTCAGTGAGGAAAAGAAGATGAGTTTTAAAGGAGGAGAGGTGATGTTCAACAGATTAAAAATTTGAGGAAAGGCCACGAATGTTGCAGAAGTTTATGAAAAGTGAATCAGGCAGAGGACTAGAACATCTCGAATGGGCGGTAGCAGATCCAGACCCGCTGCCCGGGTCTGCGTTCCCAGTATCGGCAGCAGGAGAGCCAGAAGTGGTGACATTTATGGTCCCCTCCCCAGGGGACTCCGAAGCTCATGAAGTTGATGCCATCTTTTTTCTTTTTAATTTTGCAAAGATTATGTGTAAGTAAGATGCGTGTATATGTAGTGAGGAATAGAGAAAGAAGTGTGGGTTTCAGAGCATGCTGAACTGCTCACAGGGTAGATGAGACGGAAAAAGATCAGCTAAGGAGGACAGTGACAGGAGAAACGGGAGTTCCAGCATTTCCTATCTTCTTTCTAACGTTCCCCCACCCGGAGTACTTCCCTGGTCGATTGGTGTCTAAAATCTCCTCCTAATATTAGGATTGTTCACACATTTGCGTGACATTTTAAATTATCCTTTATTCCTTCAAGGCGCTATTTTGTGTAACACCTGCACAATTAAATGATTAGGTAAATGGAAAAAACTATAAAATCAAACTTCACTGCACATGAACAGACCCGCACCGTGAAGCAGCTTGCGGCAGACTGAATGACTCATAACTGCAAGTAGCCTTCTATGACAGATAACAAAGAAGGAAAATTGACATGTTACGACAGGTTTGAACGTGTCAGGAGCAGAAATTACATCATCTTACACTAGCTGAAACATTTTCTGCTGGGATACTCTCAGATTTGGGGTAGATGCAGTGTTAATAATTTGTTCAATTTATCATCCGTATACAAATTTCATCAAGAATTGAGCCCCACATTTCTCGAAAACCTGACGTGATAACAAAATTTCGTTATCATTTTCGTAATCAGAGATGAAAAATGCAGAGGAAACAACTATTATCATCTGAGAAAATTTTTTTTGTTGAACAGTGTAATCAATCAAATCAATTCATAAATCAATCAGTCAACAGAAATACACTAACTAGTATCAAAATATACTAAATTATCCTTTGAATACCCCCCCCCCCCCCCCCCCCGCCATGAACCACCCCTTCCTCTTCATAGTAAGAGCTCAATTTTTGTTTTGGTGTTTACTGATAATAGTGGTAATGGGAATATGGACAGTGCAAGTTCTGATATAAGAGCGAGTAATTTTTTAAACACCCTAACCCCCACCCACCCACCCACCTGTAACATTTGGAAATACATCCCCCACCCCACTGAGCGTCAGTGGCGTACTGAAAGGGGGGCGACAGAAGCGGTCTCCCACCCCCTTGGGCTTTAAAGAGGCTTACAAATTCTGGAAAGAAATTTTACCACAAGCTTCTCTGCAACAAGCACTGGGAGAATGGGACGTTTGGGGTGAAATGTGGAAATCTACACCCTATACTGATAGACCTACAGATGCAGTCTCTACCATCGACAGATGTAACAGCAACTGTTTTCCAGTTATAAATCGACTGTTACAGGTTATTGCTATACTGTACAACCAGTAACTACTGCAACGCCGGAGAGGTCATTCTCCAATCTGAGAAGACTGAAAACCTGGTTACGCAGTACTATGAAGGAAGACAGTTTGTCTGGTTTGGCTCTAATGGCGATGAGCAGACACAAAGTAAGTCTTGATGATGTGCCTGCAATATTTGATAGGTTCACAAGAAAAAAAGCTAGACGACGTAATCTGTTGCTGGAATAGTCATCATGTAGACAGACGATATCTGTTTCCCCAACTTGTTGCTTTTCTCTCAGTTGTACTGTTTTGTGCACAATGAAAGCTAAAAAATGTTTCAGTATTCTCTATGTTAAATCCTCTCTGTACACACACAGTAATGTAACTATCATTTTTGACTCAGTATTTTTCGCATGAAAAATGTGTGGTAAATCTATTCATTTATTTAATTTAGTTTACACCTGCTGTAAATAAAGCTTTGTTAATATATGAATATTGGCTCTAGTAAATGTTTATGTATATACATACTCGTATGGTATATACACACCTTTGTTTTAGTTACTCACACGACCCCCCCCCCTTGACCAAATCCTGGGTAGAACAGACAAACAAACAAGGCATAGGAGATTTACGCCGTGACAAAGACAAGCAGATTTGAGACAAATCTGACTGGACACAGTGAAAATAGTCAACAGTATTTCAGGTCAGAATTCCGAAATCAAATTATCAAGTGTCACTAGAGCCATCCTAATAAAAACTGGAAATCGCTAGATTCCCAAGAAATGTTCTAAAATATTGGAACATAAATACATCCACGCAAACACAAGTACAGTAAGTGACCGATGTACGGATTTCAGGTAAATAGAAAAAAAACAGGTAGATATACAGGTATCCCTCGATATCCGCTCGGGTTACGTCCCTGGAAAACCGATTGGATGGTGAATGATCGGATATCGAAGCAATTATAACATGGGTTGAATGGGAATACGTTCCAGGGGGTCCAGAAGGGGGCTCCTAGGGGGTGTTTTTCTACCAACACAGACACAAAAACACATGTTATTAGAAATAAAACCAGAAATATAGGTACCACTCACCAACGGAGCGTAGCAAGAGAAGAACGCTCGGCGGCGGGCGGGAAGCGTACCTTGCGCAGGGGAGCAAACATGCGTCTGCGTATGGCGGCCAATTTTGGGTACTTGTAGGGTATCTCCCCCTCCACCAATTTTGACAGAATATTTTCGTTAAAACTAACGAAAATATCACTACTTAACCTAACAATTATCAAGGGCGTACAGTTCATCTATTAGATTGAATGCCCAGTTAAACTGGGCATCCAAACCAATCCTGACCAATCGCTCTGCTGCCACTTTATTACCGATAATACAAGAAGCTATACTGCCCGGTACGACAGTTGTATCGGACGAATGGCGAGGATATAGCCAACTACATATGTATTATTTGCATACTACGGTAAACCCAGGGCCGGATTTTCCAATAGGCAACATAGGCCATTGGCCTAGGGCCCACCAGTAACTGGGGGCCCACTGGGGACCTCCTACAATCCCTTGACACAAACAGTATCATTGACAAATTTGCCATAGAAAAAAGCAGGAAAAAGTCATTTTGAACTTCACATAGTTGTGCTTGCAAAATTTATTATGCTTCAGTTTCATTGTATTTTTCCATTATTCCTATGTGTAAGATGTACATGATATGGAACTTGATTTACTTTGATGTACTTGATATGGAACTAATTTGATTAAAAATTATTAATGTGTAATGTATTACATTATGTTGTAATTCTTATTGCAAAATTTATTATGCTTCAATTTGACTGTATTTTTTTCCATTATTCCTTTGTGTAAGAATAAGTTGTACATGATATAAAACTAATTTAAATAAAATTATTGATGTGTTACATTATGTTGTAATTCTTTTTTTTTTACATTACAATATTACGATATATATAAGTATATGCATTTAACTGCAATGACCACGCAGTATATAAATGAATAGAAACGACATAATATTAAGGAACGTTTCTGCACACGCGGAAGAGAAATAACGAATAAATGAAAAATGAGGCGAACCGCCCGGGAATCGAACCCAAGGCCTTCCAATTGCCTCATTTTTCATTTATTCGTTATTTCTCTTCCGCGTGTGCAGAAACGTTCCTTAATATTATGTCGTTTCTATTCATATAAGTATATATATAATATTTTTTTTGGGGGGGGCACTGATAAGGTTTGGCCTAGGGCCCACAAGCAAGTAAATCCGGCCCTGGGTAAACCACAGTATTAACTTTGTGGACCCAACTACTGGGACACATACCCAAAATGTGGAAAGGATGTGGCGCTCCGCAAAGGAGCAAAACAAAAGGCAACACGGCACACACCGCCAAATGCTAGATTCGTATTTGTGTGAATGCCTGTGGCGATCCAGACTACATGGTCGAGATCCCTTTGAAACCATATTTGGTTCAATAGTTGCATTTTGGCTTCCAGAGTAACAAAAAATTTGTGTTTTAATAAATATATATTTTTATACTTTGTATCTATGCGTCATAGTAAATACTATTCCAGAAACAAACAACGTTATAATAGATCAACTGTACGCCCTTGATAATTGGTTAGGTTAAGTCGTGATATTTTCGTTAGTTTTAACGAAAATATTCTGTCAAAATTGGTGGGGGGGAGATAACCTACAAGTACCCAATTTGGATCTACAGTACAGTACAAGTGAAGGTAGAGATGCGCACGCCACGAGCCTAGGGAGATATTTTGGGGGATTTTTTGGTCGGGCGATTGGATAACTGAGAAATTGTGATCGGAAATCGATATAAGGGTGTTACTTTATTAAAAGTGGATAACTGAATACGTGATCGGATATCGATTGATTGGATATCGAGGGATACCTGTATAGCAGTGGCGGATTTAGGGGGGGGGCCGAGTAGGCCATGGCCTACGGCCCCGCGCCTGTGAGGGCCCCGCGCCCTCACATATAATTATAATGTTGGATTCCACTATAAATAATACAATTGATTAATGATTAGTGATAATTATGGTATCACTCTCTTTGCTGGCGGGAGTTTAGTTCTATTCAGGCCGCTGTGGAGTGCACATGTGAGTGTGTTTAGTGGTAAGTAATGGTAAAAGTCGTATCTCGAAAAAGTCGCCAGTCAATAAATGGGGATGGGGGAGTTTTAGTCAGCTTTATAATAACATAAATAAGTTGAAAAATGTTAAATTAATGTAATTAATTTTTTATATGAAACGTACTTAGGCTAGGTTAGGTCAGTTTAGCTTAGATTTCATAATAAATACATTTTATACATATTTAAGGAAAAAGTCGCCACTGGTGGGGGCTGGCGACTTTTCCCATAAAGCGACTTTTTCACCCGAACAACTGTTTAGTGTCTGTATTTAATTAATTAATTAAACTGTATTAATTAATACTAAACCGAGGGTCAAGTGTAAATAGTTTGTTTTTTATGTTTTTATGTTTCAGGATAAGGCAGTGAGGCTGCACTGAGGCACAATGGAGAAATCAACAAGTCGTGATCGTGATCAAGGGAGGAAGTATAAAGCTGGCTCTGTTAAACGACAAGAAAAGGCAGACGTAAACCAAAGAGTAAAAAAACTACCAAAAATAACTCAATGGTTGACATATCCAACAGTATCTCAATCTGCAAAATCACAAACTCAAACTGAATCCGGTCAAACTGAATCTGAATCAGTAGAGACACCAATTACGCCTGAAACAACTGGAGAAGCCACAACTAGTACTGAACCTAGTGTAGTTAGCGCAATTGAACCTGAACACAGTGACAGTGAGGAGACACAAGAGGAAGTGAAAGTTATGAATACCGGTACTGAACAAGGATTTGAAACGGATCTTGGATTATGGCCTAAAATAATTACTGAAAATGTGTGTGACTATTGGTTGAAAAAGGGAAGTGCAGAATGTCGACACTGTGATGGTGACTTCAAAGAGTCAGCTGTGAAAGAGCTAAACAGAACCCGTCATTGTACAAAGACATTATTCACTCGAACTCATTCATTATCTGGCCAAGAAATTAATCTTAAATGGCTCTGTTACTCTAAAACAACTGGTAAAGTGTATTGTTTTGCTTGCAAGCTTATGTCAAAGGTGGAAAGCTCATTCACAACTGGCTTCAATGGTTGGAAGAACGCTAGGTATGTCATAGAATCTCACAGTAGGTCAGATCAGCACAGGAAAAGTATGGTCGAAATGATATATCGAAAGACTGCGGGTGCCCGTATTGACTCTAATCTAGTACAACAATATGAAAGTGAATGCGAGTACTGGCAAGCAGTATTGAGGAGGTGTGTAGATGTTTTAAAGCTACTTTGCGAACGCGGGCTAGCCATTCGAGGTAAAGATGAAGTAATTGGATCAGTACACAATGGAAACTATCTTGGGATTCTAGAGCTGCTGAGCACATACGACAGTTTCTTGGCAGCACATATCAAGAAACACGCAAACAAAGGTAGTGGTCATACTTCCTACTTGTCCCATGTCATTTCTGAGGAAGTCATTGGAATAATGGCAGAAAAGGTTATGTCCTCAATAACAGATGAAGTAAAAACAGCACAGTACTTCTCAATTTCTGTTGACTCCACACCTGATATTTCACACATGGATCAACTTACTTTTACAATCCGCTATGTACTGCCTACTACAGGTCCAGTTGAAAGGTTTTTGCAGTTTATTCCCATGCTAAGCCACACTGGCAGAGATATTGCTACAACTGTTCTTGATTTTCTTAAAGAGAAGAACATTCCAGTTATCGACTGCCGAGGACAGTCCTATGACAATGCCAGCAACATGTCTGGTAAATATCTGGGGACCCAACAGATAATCAAGAATGAGTGTAGTGAAGCTGAGTACATACCATGTATGGCTCATTCCTTAAACTTGGTGGCTAAGTGTGCTGCAGAAAGCTGTCCTGCTGCAGTGTCATTGTTTGCTCTGGTACAAAATATGTACTCCTTTCTTGTTGCATCTACTTATCGTTGGAGGAGACACCGTGAGGTACTAGAGACTAATAAAGATAAGAAGTTGAAAGTTGATAAAATACTTTCAGACACTCGTTGGTCAGCACGAGCAGATGCTGTAGCTGCTCTCAGTAGAGCACACAAAGAAAACATCATTGATCTGGAAGAGTTATTCTCAGATCAGAATCAGCCAGCTGAAACAAGAGCTGAAGCAAGTGGTCTTCTCAAAGGTTTGAAAAAACTTGAAACAGTGATTCTTCTTGAAGTTTGGGATACAGTATTGGAAAGGTTTCAGAGTAGCAGTATCCAGCTGCAAAAATCTGGGCTCTCCCTCAACACAGCTGTCACACTGCTAGAGTCTCTTTTACAATTTGCTAAAGACCTGAGATCCCAGTTCGATGACTTTGAAGCAAAAGCTATGGCTAAGTGTGATCCCTGTGATGTGACGAGTAATGATGCATACTACGCCGACACGCAGCGTATTAGGAAGCGCAAGCGTCACCACGATGAACTAGACTCCGCGGAGGATGTTATGCTGACAGGGAGAGACAAGTTTAGAGTGACTGCATTCTTGCCCATCATTGACAAGCTCTGTGCTGCCCTACAACAACGCATTGCTGCTTACAGCGACCTTCGAGAGAAATTTGGGTTTTTATCAGAAATCTCAAACAAAACGAACACTGAGCTTAAAGCATCTGCTGAAAAGCTTGTGTCTTCATATCCTAAGGACTTGGAGGCTGGATTGGAGTCGGAGCTTTTGCAGTTTGCACACCTTATGAAATCCATTCCAAGAGATTCACCTGAAAGTGCTCCTTCATCAGGTAGTGCAAAGGCTGCAAAAAGTCCTGAACTAGAAATGTATGAGATAATTCACAGACATGACATGGTAGAAACATTTGCTAATGTTGAAATTGTATTACGACTCTATCTCTGCATGTTTGTCACAAACTGCACTGGGGAGCGATCATTCTCCAAGATGAAACTAGTCAAGAATTATCTAAGAAACACCATGGGGCAGGACCGTTTGTCTTCACTCACCCTGTTGAGCATTGAGCATGAGAAATTAAGGGTGCTTGATTTTACTGATGTCATCAAACAGTTTGCAAGTAAGAAGGCTAGAAAAAAATCTTTTTTGACTGAGAAATAGTTAAGTGTACCGTACAAATTGCCTGCAATAAACAAACCCACTCATTGCATCATTTGCATGTCAGTCAAGTGGTATTCTCTTTAGTTAATGGTGTATTATTATAGTTATTTTTTGTTAATGGTGTATTATTATAGTTATTTTTTATTGTTAAGCTTCAAAAAACAAATGTGTAATGTTCAACTATGAAATGGTAATTTGGCTAATTAATTATCAATAAATTGAATATTGTTTAAAAAGTAAATTTATTTTAACGCTTCGCTCGCCCATTGATTTGAGGGCCCCCGTAAGGTCACCACTGGGGGATGGGGGTGTAAATCTTCATTTCAGTTAATTAAGCTAGCTTTGCGTAGTTTGGGCCCCGCACTCCAACCGGCCTAGGGCCCCGCGCACCTTAAATCCGCCACTGCTGTATAGAGACTTTTGTAGGTAACATAAAGAAAAAGCGTAAGAAAAAGTATTTTACGTGGCCTTTGAGTTGGGGGGCATGGCCCCTTTCACCCCCTGGATCCGCTAATGAGCCTACGTCCTACTAGATATTTAAAAAAATACGCGTAATTTTAATTAACTTCGAATGTTTTGAATGACTCCATCACTTTTTAATTTACAATTGAGTCATTACGTTATCAACCTCCAGCATGTGTGATTGGCTTAGAAAATAGTCCCCGTCCGAGTTGCATGATAATATCACAATTTTTAAGAATATCAATTAACTAAGAAATTATAAATTAAATGCATAACTTTACAAAAACAAAATTATAGTTTGAAATTACATAATAAAAATTGCCTGATTCGCCCTCATTTTAGAAACGTATATGCCTACTTGGCTACTCAGTGGGAGTTACAAGCGCAGGCATTTCTACAAGTGAGGTGACGTATATATATATATATATATATATATATATATATATATATATATAGTCTAAAGTCACTAAAGGGAAAAATCACTAAAAGAAAGCTGAATGGCAACACGAAGGGATAAACAGAGCAACGCGGGCTGTTCGTTTGGTTTTGGCTGGACTAGAGCATGGTTATTCATATCTGACTAAATCGTTGGTGCTGAGTTTAATTTGGTGATGTTTCTAAGGTAACAAATGGGGTAGGAAGTTGTCAATAAGTAATAATAGTTAGGGGTAATGTCTATAGCTTCTAAATTAGTAAAGTTAGAGGGTTTAGGTAGACTGCTTTGTGGGATATAGTAGGCCCTAAAGAATATCTAATTCAACGAACCGATAAGTGCCTTTGTTGTTGTTTAGAAACCTAGTAACTTAGCGGGGTCACTAACCCCAAGTTATTATATTTGGCGACGAGGATGGGATTCAATTTGGCTCATTGGATTCAAATTTGGTTCATTGTACTAAATTTGACTCATTGGATTTAATTTGGCTTATTGGGTTCAAGTTGGTTGTTTGGAAAATTGGATGTAGCCTAGCCTAGTGGGTCGTCCGATTTGGTTGGTTTGTGTGGGTAAACTACCGTACTGCAGCTTAGGTCCCGCCAGCCTAACTCTAAAACTAATTTCTACTCAGCCCTAACTCTAATACAATTTACTATTCAGCCCTAACAGGGGAGTAACTAGATCAAATTTAAACCAACTCTAACTTACTTCACGTTATTTGACCTAAATCGGTTTTGTTTTAGCATGTCGGTGAGTGGCCATATAAGCCCCTACGAAGACTCTGGGGAGGACTTCGAAGCTTATGCTACTAGGGTGAGATTGTTTTTCGAGGCAAATTCCATTCCTGATGCTAAGAAAGTACCTACCTTTTTAACTATAATAGGCCCTAAAACGTTTGGCCTAGTTATGAACCTAGTTGCTCCTAAAGCACCGGAAACTTGCACCTATAGTGAATTGGTACAGGCCCTAACCAATCACTACAAACCCCGAGTAGTTCTCATCTATGAACGTTTCAAATTTTATTCGAGGCATCAGACGGTGAATGAAAGCATTGCAGAGTTTGTTGCAGGAATAAAAGCCCATAGCCGTACTTGTAAATTTGGGGACAAATTAGACGAAATGCTAAGAGATAGGTTTGTAATGGGTCTCAAAGAGGAGTCTACCCAGAGAGCCCTATTAGCTATAAAGGACCTAACTTTTAGTCAGCCTGTAGAAATAGCTGCGGCTAGAGAAGCAGCTGCTAAAGATGTTAAAGCTTTTGGCAGTCACAGTAGTAAAGCCCAGCACGTAAATAGCTTTAAATCTTCTATGCCTGGCAGACCTAATGAGCCTACTAGACAAACAAATAAAAGGTATACGGCTAAGCCTACTAATTCAAACGCTAAACAGGAGGAAAAGCCTTCCAAGCCATGTACTGGGTGTGGAAAACACCATTGGAAGAAGGACTATCCTTTTAAAGAAGCATTTTGCCGAAACTGTAATAAAATAGGCCACATAGCTGAAGTTTGTTTTTCAAAGAAAACAAGGGGTGAAAATTCTAATTATAACATTTCTAGTGTAAATCCTCAAAAGGGAAATACTTCGAACATCGGAGTGGAGTACCTATTTTAAGAGCAACAAAGTGGTGATAATACAGACCCATATATTGTAGAGGTAGGCCTAAATGGAATTACAGTTCCTCTAGAACTAGATACAGGTGCTGCCCGAACTGTCATGTCCAAAACAGTTTTTAACAAAACTTTCAAAATGCACCTAAACTACATGCATCTAAAACAATACTAAAAAAATATGGGGACATACAAATACCTATTTGTGGAGAAGCATCCATCACAGTTACACTCAAGAAAATTTTGTCTCATCCCTTAACTCTTTTAGTGGTGTATGAGCAAAGGCCTACTCTACTAGGCCGTGATTGGATTGATGCTTTGAAAATGTCTATTGACAAAATTTTGTCAAAGGGTCAGGCAGATGTACATACACTCGCATATTCGTCTGACATAGACTCATTGTTAAGGGAATTTTCTTCTGTTTTGGGGCCTGAAGTAGGCAACCTAAAAGGCCATCAGGTCTGTATAGAAGTAGACCCTAATGTAACTCCGAAATTTTGTAAGGCTCGTTCAATTGCGCATGCACTGCGGGAGAAGGTAGATTTGACAGGCTGCTCAAAGATAAAATTATCGAACCAGTCACACACACTAAGTGGGCTGCCCCAGTAGTTTCTGTACTAAAACCTGACAAGTCAGTGCGGTTATGTGAGGATTACCGTTTAACAGCAAATAGAGCAGGCCTTCTAGATTGCTACCCTATACCCAAGCCTGATGAATTATTTAGCTCTCTTGCTGGGGGTAAATATTTCACAAAACTAGATATGTCCCAAGCCTATGCTCAACTAAGTTTAGATGAAAATTCTAAAGAACTAACTATTATAAATACGCACCGAGACCTATTGTGGTGCCGCGTTTGTTAGCGGGCTAAAGATAAAGTAAAGGCCAATTTGAGGCTTTATTCAACATAAACATAGCATAGATCTGAAACACAGAAAACAATAATTAGTAAAGACTTGTTACACAGAAAACAATAATTAGTAAAGACTCATTACATTCCTCTCTTCTTTTATAATACGTGATACATTGCACGGTAAGAAACAAAACGACAAGTTCAAGATATTTTGGAAGAAAGAAGAGTCTACAAGTTTAGGCGTTCAGCTGGGTATCTGATTCGAGTGCTTCTTCTCAGAGGGGGACTCGTCTCGGAGGTTACTGACACAGGTGGGCCTCTCTCGACTTCGACTGGAGTCGCTTCGACGGGAGCTGTTGGGACCGTGTGTCGGCGGATCTCAGCGGGTTCTGAGTCGTCCGTTAGCGGGGTGGAATTGATTGGCGGACTGGGTACGGGGGGTTCATAGTGATTCGTGTCATCCGTATTGCTATGTCCCGCCGGTGCCAGGTCCCTGATGGATACGGTATCTTCTCTCCCATTCAGATGCCGTATAAACGCGTAGTTGGGGTTTGCCTCAATTAACTCAACTTCCTCGACGAGGGGGTCGTTCTTGGATCGGCGAATGAATTGGCGAAGGAGTACAGTTCCCGGAGAAGACAGCCACGTCGGTAGTGCAGAACCGGTAGAAGTACGCCGCGGGTGCGTGAATAGACGCTCGTGAGGAGTTTCGTTCGTGGCCGTACACAGCAGCGATCTAATCGAGTGCAGCGCGTCTGGTAGGACGGACTCCCATTGCGACATCGGCAACCCGCGATCTTCTATGGCTAGTTTGATGGTGTTCATGATGATTCCATTGTAACGTTCGCATTGCCCGTTTCCTTGGGGGTGATACGGCGTTGTGCGACTAGTCGCGATACCATGTTTAGTTAGGAACAGTTTTAGTTCCGAAGACATAAACGATGTCCCTCGATCTGTGTGGATGTAAGAGGGAGTTCCGAAGGTAGAAAATAACTCAGTGAGACGGGCGATAACGGTTGACGTGTTCGTATCACGGCACGGGAAGGCAAAAGGAAAGCGTGAATACTCGTCGATTACTGTTAGGATGTAAGGTCGCGAAGTTGCGCTCGGAAGCGGGCCTTTAAAGTCGATGTTAAGTCGGTCAAACGGGGACATGGCCCGTATTAAGTGACTAACTTCTGGTTTATAGTACTGTGGCTTACATTTAGCGCATGTTTGGCATTCCGACGTAACTCGTTTGATGTCATCCACTGAGAATGGTAGGTTCCTAGCTCTCACAAAATGAGTCATTCGGCGGACTCCTGGGTGTATCAGATTAACATGCAGCTGGGCGAGGGATATTCTTGGAGTAGCAGCGCAAAAGGATCGCGACAATGCGTCTGCGGCTCGGTTCTCGAGGTCCGGTCTGTATTTTATTGTGAATGAGTAGCCGGTTGGTTCTACACGCCAACGGAGAATCTTATCGTTCTTAATACGACCAGTAGCTTTTCCATCGAACATGAAAGATACGCTCCGCTGGTCGGTGACGACAGTAAAGTGTCGATAAGCTAAGAAGTGCTTCCACTTGCGAATGGATTCGATTACAGCGTATGCCTCCTTTTCAACGATGTGATGGCGACGTTCTGTGTTATTCAGAGCGCGAGAAAAGAACGCCACCGGGCGGCCGTTCTGGGTGAGGGTGGCTCCGATTGCTGAAGAGGAAGCGTCCGTCTCCACAGTGAACGGCAGTTCTTCATCGATTGAACCGACGACAGCTTTCGAGATATCATCTTTGAGTGTTTGGATCGTTGATACTTCCTCGCGAGTTAATGGGAATGATGAAACGTTGAGCAGAGGTTTGATCTTGAGGGAATAGTTCTGAATCCATTTAGCATAGTATGCGAATAGTCCGATTACGCGTTGTAGAGACGACTTGTTGCGAGGAGTTTGAAGTTCTTGTAGTGGCCGGAGGCGTTCGGGATCGGGCCGCAATACGCCATGAGAGATAGAATATCCGAGCAGGTGCACTGATGTCATCGAAAGCTTGCATTTTTCCTTGTTTAGACTCAGATTTACTCGTTTAGCGGCTTCCCAGAAATGTCGAAGGTTCTCATCGTGCTCTTCCCAAGTGGTTCCGCAGATGGTGAGATCGTCGAGGTAGGCGTATGTTGATGATAAGTTGTTCGAGGATATGAATTCGTTCATGACGCGCTGGAAGGCCGCGGCTCCGTTAGTTACTCCCATAGGGATCCTTCTGAATTGGTATAGATTTCCGTCAGCCTCGAATGCTGTGAAAGGTCGTTCAGACGGATCGATTTCTACCTGGTAGTATGCGCTTGACAGATCAATTACGCTGTAGTATTTGTGTTGTGAGACTTTGTTGGCTATATCATCATCGATTCGGAAGAGGATATGCATCTAGCATGGTAAATCGGTTGACGGTTTGAGAGAAATCGATTACCATGCGTTTTTTTTTTTTTGGTAGATGTGATGACTACTTGAGCACGCCAGGGTGAGTTACTGGGTTCAATTATCTCATCCCTGAGTAGCTTTTCGATTTCTTTCCCAATGAAAATTTTGTCCTCAGAGCAAAATCGTCTGGACTTCGTGGCGATGGGACGACAATCGGCAGTTAAGTTGCCGAATAGTGGTGGGGCTGAAATTCTTGATCGAGTAAGGCCGCATATATGGAGTGCTGGCTCCGGACCTCCGAAATTGATGTTCAATTCCTTGTGTCTGATTAAGAATGGGGTACCGAGTATTATGTCAGCGCACAGATCCGACAAGACGGATAGTTCGAGCTTTTCGTAGTCGCGGTCTCCCATCGTAACCTTCACTGTACATCGACCTGAGATGGCTGCGGATAGATTAGGCGAAGCCATTGATACGACGCCCGAGTGCGGAAGAATGGGCAGCTCTAAGTGTTTGGCTAGATCCTCACGAATGAAGTTGTCCGAGCTGCCAGTATCCAACAAGGCGAGACACGAACGGCCGTTGACGAGGATATCGACTGTTGAGTTGGTAGGCATGGAGGAGCTACACGATAGAGTGGTACTAATGGTCGCTAATGCTGCGGCTGAATGAGACGCTGTGGTTTTATCCTGTTTTTGACGTGCCGAGGAAGTACTTGAGCGGCAGACTTTGGCCCAGTGGCCGGTCTTTTCACATTTCGCACAGATAGAATCCTTTGCTGGACACCTGCTTCGTGGGTGGCGTCGAGACCCGCAGAAGAAGCACAGAGCGGCTTTGTTGTCGAAATTCGTAGCGGCTGAAGAGTTTGGGAGATCGTCTTCTTGGACGCAGGCAGGCCGGGCAGAGTCAGTAGTCGGCGACGGTTCGTGGCGAGAGCCAGTGGCTGCAACAGCACCGTAATGAGTGAGGTACGATTCTGAGTTTTTCTGGGCCTGATCTAATGTTCGAGCCTGGACGATAGCCTTTTCCAGTGAGAGTGTGTCATTTTCGAGTAAGCGGGTACGGATGGCGCTATCTCTAATTCCTCGGATGAAAGCGTCTCTCACAGATGAACTCCTGTTTTCGTCGGCGGAAACCGATTTGAAGTTGCAGTCATTGGCTAGTTGTTGAAGAATTTGCAAGTACTCATCGAGGGTTTCCTCGGGCTTTTGGTGACGGGTGGACAACAGGTGGCGAGCGCATACCTCGTTTGGCTTCTTGACGTAGGTGGCCTCTAAGGCTGCCATGGCATCCTCATAAGTAGAGCAGTCTTGAATGATATCAGCGACATCGGGGCCGATATGTATGAATAGAACCTCCAATTTATTGGGGTTGTGTTCGGCGATAGTACTCAAGAAATATTTGAATCCGCGCGACCATAATTTCCATAGTTTCCCAGCTTGGGGAGAATTCGGAGAAGTAATAAATTTATCCGGGCGAATCACCTTCTCCATGATATAGTAAGATTACTGGATGAATATTTGCTTGCTGTATCTGAAAGGCCGACTGAATGGCTGATTGAAATGTTGAATAAATTGTGGTGCCGCGTTTGTTAGCGGGCTAAAGATAAAGTAAAGGCCAATTTGAGGCTTTATTCAACATAAACATAGCATAGATCTGAAACACAGAAAACAATAATTAGTAAAGACTTGTTACACAGAAAACAATAATTAGTAAAGACTCATTACACCTATATAAGTACAAGAGGCTATGCTATGAAATAGCATCGGCTCCGGGTATTTTTCAGAGGACAATGGACCAAGTTCTAGGTCACATTCCGGGGGTACTTTGTTTTCTAGATGATGTCCTCATTTCAGGTTCATCAAAAAAAGAACACCTAGCTACATTAACCACAGTTCTAAAAAGACTCCGGGATGCCGGACTTAAGCTAAAGAAAGAAAAGTATTCATGGGTCACTAACGAGGTTTCATATTTAGGGTTCCGCATAGATGCCTCAGGCATTCATCCAATGGTGGATAAACTAGAAGCAATAAAAAATGCACCACCTCCACAAAACATCACACAGTTACAAGCTTATTTAGGTCTCCTAAACTTTTATAGGAAATTTTTGCCTAATGCATCGACTTTCCTTGAACCCCTAAATAAGTTATTACGATCTGGGGAACAGTGGAGATGGGAGAAAACCCAAAAGGAAGCATTTGAGGCTTCCAAGGACGTACTACTAAAGTCCACTCTCCTAGTGCATTAGGATCCTAAGCTTCCTCTCATAGTTTCAGCAGATAGCAGTTCTTACGGAATTGGGGCAGTGTTATCTCACCACATTGATGGGGTAGATAGGCCTATCTGTTTTGCTTCTAGAACACTAACCGAGACTGAAAGACGATATGCACAACTTGAACGTGAAGCCTTAGCCTTAGTAATTGCAGTAAAAAAATTTAATTTCTATCTATGGGGTCATGAATTCAAACTAATTACTGACCATAAGCCTCTTTTAGGTTTATTTTCACCAAATAAAAATATTCCAGTTATGGCCTCAGGTAGGATTCAACAATGGGCACTGATTCTACAAGCCTATAAATTTGACTTAGTACATCGGTCAGGCAAACTTCTAGGTACGGCTGATGCTCTAAGTAGGTTGCCTTTAGAAAATCCAAATGAAGGTGTACCTATACCTACAGAATGGGTTCACTTTGTGGAGTTTTTGGAATCCACTCCAGTATCTGCAGTACAAATAGAGCAGTGGACAAAATCAGACCCTATTCTGTCTAGGGTCAGCCATTACTGCTCAGCTGGTTGGCCTACTAAGGTTGAGAGTGAATTACAGCCTTTTTTATCAACGTCAGTCTGGATTCTCGATCCAAAATGGCTGTCTCTAATGGGGCCACAGAATGATAATTCCGAATGAAGGTCGGTCGAATTTAGTGAAGGAACTTCACGCTGAACACATGGGTGCAACAAAAATGAAAGAGCTAGCGAGAGCTTATTTCTGGTGGCCCGGTTTAGAGTGATGAGGTGACGTGTATGTATATATATGTATATAGTCTAAAAGTCACTAAAGGGTAAATATCACTAAATCTAAGCTGAATGGCAAGAGCAAGTCATAAACGAACCCACGCGGTTGTTCGTATTGCTTTGGTCTGGCCTAGACATGTTTTTTCCTATCTGACCTAATCTTTGGTGCTGAGTATAATTAGATGATGTTTCTAAGGTGACAAATCGGGTAGAAAGTTGTTCGTACTTAAGTATAATTAACGGTAATGTCTATAGCTTCTAAATTGGTAATGTAAGAGAGAGTTAGGTAGGCTGTTTGTGGGACACAGGAATAAAACGGTAGGCTTCAAGGAATACCTAATTCAACGCACCGGTAAGTGCTTTTGATTGTTTGCTAGAACCTAAGTAACCTAACTGGGGTGTCTACCCCACGCTATCACATTTGGCGACGAGGATGGGATTTGGCTCATTTGGTTAAATTTTGTTCATTGGGTTAAATTTGGCTCATTGGTTTAATTTGGCTTATTGGGTTCAAGTGGTTGTTTGGAAAATTGGATGTAGCCTAGTCGGTCGTCCGATTTGGTTTGTTTGTGTGGGTAAGCTATCGTACTATAGCGTAGGTCCCGCCGGCCTAACTCTAAAACTAATTCCTACTCAGCCCTAACTCTAAAACTAATTCCTATCCATTCCTACTCAGCCCTAACTCTAAAACTAATTCCTACTCAGCCCTAACTCTAAAACTAATTCCTACGCAGCCCTAACTCTAAAACTAATTCCTACTCAGCCCTAACTCTAATAAAATTCACTATTCAGCCCTAACTGGGGAGTAACTAGACCAAATTTAAACGTAACCTAACCTACTTCACGTGATTTGGCCTAATTCGGTTTTGCTCTAGCATGTCGGTGATTGGCCATATAAGCCCCTACGAAAACTCTGGGGAGGACTTCGAAGCTTATGCCACTAGGGTGAGGTTGTTTTTCGAGGCAAATTCCATTCCGGATGCTAAGAAAGTACCTACCTTTTTAACTATAATAGGCCCTAAAACATTTGGTTTAGTTATGGACCTAGTTTCTCCTAAAGCACCGGAAACTTGCACCTATAACACTGGTATGCATATGAAATTTTTTTGTCTGCTGTGAGGGTTTTTTCAACTCATATTATATAATTCGACCATGCTGAATTCGAAAATGACATTGGTTTTCCTCAATCAGGTCAGGTTTTTTCTCTATTGGCCATTTATTATAAGTCCAATTTTATCCCCAAATTTATTGATTTTTTTAGCTTAAACACTGTAGATACGAGTAATATTATAAGAACACTCGTGAAAAATGAAAACATTGTGTGAATAAATACTTTTATTCATACACTGAATATGGAAAAAAGTTTATTGAGGAAGGAATGAAGTTTTTTTGGCTTTCCGTCTGTGTTTTTCTTCGGGCACGTCTCGCTTCAAACACCAGCAATAGTCCGCCAGCATATTGATATCCCAGTTTCCCTGGTACCTCTCTTCCATTATTTTGATATCTTGGTAAAATCGTTCACTCTGTTCCTCACTATAATCCCCGCAATTTTCAGGAAAATAGTCCAAGTGGAACCACAAAAAGTGCATTTTTATGGACATGCGCGACCCATGAGCTTTGAAAGCTTCCATCAAGTTTTCGACAACGGACTCGTATTCTGGACTTCTACGCTTGCCAAGAAAATCAGTGACAACTGATTTGAATGCCTGCCAGGCATTCTTCTCAGTTGGAGTCATTGCGTTTTCGAACTGAGTATCCTTGATCAAAGTTCGAATTTGAGGACCATCAAAAACCCCAGCATTTAGTTTAGCATCAGATATATGAGGAAATTTACTCTCGAGATATCGGAATGCTGAACCCTCCTTATTCATTGATTTGATGAAATTTTTCAGCTTAATATGAAGTGTTGGGAGCAAAATTTTTGTTGGTGGTACAAGGGGCACTGAAACGACATTATGCGACCCAGGTTCAAAATTCTCTCTGGATGCCCATTCACGCTGTGGATAGTGCTTCTCGTCCGCTCGGCTATCCCATTTGCAGAGGAAACATGGGTATTTCGTGTATCCCCTTTGCATTCCCAATACAAATGCCACAATCTGAAAAAAAATGAAAATATTTAAAGAATTTAGAGAATTTGTTCTATCAGATAAAAAAATCTATGCATTGGACTGTATCACTTCTGTAGGGAAGTTAAGTGTCCTTATACGCTCCCAAATAACCTTTGGAAAAACAACATAGTCAATAGCAATAGTTTACTTATGATATTAGTATTACCTTCAAATCTCCACAGATCCTCCAGTTATGTTGGTCGTATACGAGAGCATCCAGTAAAATTTTCATGTTATCGTAGCTCTCAGTAAGTTGTACGGAATGTGCTACAGGGACTGATAAAACCCTATTCCCAATGTTGAGAAGTACTGCTTTCAAACTTCGTTTAGACGAGTCTATAAATAGCCTCCATTCTGATGCGTTATATGGCAGGCCCAAGGATTCGATTAGCCCCTCAACATTGCAGCAGTACACTAAGGAAGAGGTATTTTCGTGCACTGCAAAAAACTTGCGGAATTCTTCCTCTCGTTTCCTATACCAGGAGAATGTTGTTCCCGGAGCCAGCAAGTTGTCCTCTCGAAGTCGTGAGCCCAAGATCTCGGCAGCTAATTTGGAAAGTCCTAAATCCCTGGTAAGATCATTAAGTTTGGCCTGGTTGAGAGGCCTCGGCTCATTTGAAGCGGTATTTTGAGGTATATACGACTGGGACTGGTCATTGGCATTGGTCATTGATTCATCATCAGAATCATCGAAGTCCAGGGTTTGAGGTGGGTCGGGTATTGGAATTCCAGGACCATGGGGTACAGGTCTCATAGCAGAAGGAATGTCAGGGTATACAACAATGTGTTTATTCTTCTTGTTAACTCCTGAAAATAGAAACACAGAAACATGGATATAAAACTTGCATATGAAATAGAAGAAGCATTCAGACAGTGGCGGCTCGTGAGGGAAGGCTGCGGTCTGTAAGATATGAAATAGGTCGATGGAGTCTGTATATTTTCTTTCTTTTTCATTCATATTGTCCCTTCGGGGACAATATGAATGAAAAAGAAAGAAAATATACAATCATTGTATATGTAAATGTAACTTGTATAACAATATGTATGTGTAAATATATTTTCTATAACAATATGTATATGTAAATGTATGATTACCATTATGGTGAATATTATGCTATATATGGTGAATATTACATTATGGTGAATATTATGTCAAGTTTCATACGAGGATTTCAAAATATTTAAGAAAAATAAATTTATAAGCCACCTTGGAGGTTTGTCATGCAGAAATAGCAATCTGTCACGTGATCCTTTCCTTCTCTCCAAATCATGGGAATTCCAAAAGGCAAAGATTTCGCTCTGCCTTTGCTCCATCTTCTCAAATTTTCAATGCACGTCTTGCAGCACATATGAGGGGCGAAATTTTTGTCCTGGTCCCCTAGCTTAATTCCAAAGTATGCTCTATACATTGTCTTCACAAATTTAGTGATTTGGGACTGGTTATTTGGCATGGTAACCGTCCCACATATGTAGCAGAATCTATTGGGATCATTTTTACACGCTCTATTCATTATGAAATATTTTATCTATATGCCTGAAAAGTAAAAAAAGATATTATACAAGTGAAACAAGTGATGATTGTTATTTTATTTATTTGTCGGGTTCGAAATCCCAGCTGAGCCGTGAACGGCCAAATTCTAAAGGGCAAGTTCTACCTAAAGCCCAAGTTAAGCTAAATTAAAACTTACGGATTTGAGATCCTATTAGGTCCTACCTCAGGGTTGCTGACTCGATGCGGGCCTACCTTAGACCTTAAATTACATGAACTTAAGTAAACAAAAGGGTACTATTTGTGGTCTTCTTTCTGAACCTTGCAAACAACAACGCAACCTGGACTATTGCACGATGCAACAATCATGTATCTAAACAACCAAACTGAATTGCAAGAGAGCTCTCTATCAAACCATACCTTTACGTACGACCTTCCACAAACGAGTAGAAAAGACGCGCAGCGTCTCAAAATGATGCCAACAGTGTGACCAAACAATGATGCCACAAGAGCTCAAAAATGCTAGCTCTAAATTAATTTAATTTTTCACTAACCTTACAATTATGAGATGGATATATATACACACCTTAACTTAATATATATACAAGCAATGCTGCATCAATCAGCTTAGTCATCGTATCGCCTTGGGACAACAATGGTTCTTCCTCTTCTAGATTTTCTAACAATGATAGATGTTACTCTTCCAATTCCGCTTTGACAAAATCACGAAAAATCCTATTTTACTTATGAGGCCATAGCCGGATAACCTGAGCTGATTGAGAAAAACGGATTGCAGATTCGAAATCAGCAGGAAACACTCTATAAGAATCACTTACAAAACCCTTGACAGCAAAATTGATGCATACCAGTGTAATGAATTGGTACAGGCCCTAACCGATCACTACAAACCCCGAGTAGTTCTCATCTATGAACGTTTCAAATTTTATTCAAGGCATCAGACGGGAAATGAAAACATTGCAGAGTTTGTTGCAGGAATAAAAATCCATAGCCGTACGTGTAAATTTGGGGACAAATTAGATGAAATGCTAAGAGATAGGTTTGTAATGGGTCTCAAAGAGTCTACCCAGAGAGCCCTATTAGCCATACAGGACCTAACTTTTAGTCAGGCTGTAGAAATAGCTACGGCTAGAGAAGCAGCTGCTAAAGATGTTAGAGCTTTTCGCAATCATAGTAGTAAAGCCCAACACGTAAATAGCTTTAAATCTTCTAGGCCTGGCAGACCTAACGAGCCTACTAGACAGGCAAATAAAAGGTATGAGGCGAATATGACTAAGCCTACTAATTCTACTAAGCCTTCCAAGCCATGTACAGGGTGTGGAAAACACCATTGGAAGAAAGATTGCCCTTTTAAAGAAGCAGTTTGCCGAAACTGTAGTAAAATAGGCCACATAGCTAAAGTGTGTTTTTCAAAGAAAACAAAGGGTGAAAATTCTAATTTCAACATTTCTAGTATAAATCCTCAAAAGGGAAATACTTCGAACATTGGGGTGGAGTACCTATTTTATGAGCAGCAAAGTGGGAAAAATACAGGCCCATATATTGTAGAGGTAGGCCTAAATGGAATTACAGTTCCTCTAGAATTGGATACGGGTGCTGCCCGGACGGTCATGTCCAAGGTAGTTTTTTATCAGATTTTCAAAAACACACCTAAACTACATGCATCTAAAACGATTTTGAAGAAGTATGGGGACATACAAATACCTATTTGTGGAGAAGCATACGTCACAGTTACACTCAACCAGAAAACTTTGTCTCATCCCTTAACCCTTTTAGTGGTGGATGAGCAAGGGCCTACTCTACTAGGCCGTGATTGGATTGATGCTTTGAAAATGCCAATTGACAAAATCTTGCCAAGGGGTCAGGCAGATGTGCATACACTCTCATATCCATCTGACATAGACTCATTGTTAAGGGAGTTTTCTTCTATTTTTGGGCCTGAAGTAGGCAACCTAAAAGGCCATCAGGTCTAGGTCTGCATAGAAGTAGATCCTAATGTAACTCCGAAATTTTGTAAGGCTCGTTCAATTGCGTATGCACTGCGGGAGAAGGTAGATTTAGAAATTGACAGGCTGCTAAAAGATAAAATTATTGAACCAGTCACACACGCTAAGTGGGCTGCCCCAGTAGTTCCTGTACTAAAACCTGACAAGTCCGTGCGGTTATGCGGGGATTACCGTTTAACAGCAAATAGAGCCGTCCTTCTAGATTGCTATCCTATACCCAAGCCTGATGAATTATTTAGCTCTCTTGCTGGGGGTAAATATTTCACAAAACTAGATATGTCCCAAGCCTATGCTCAACTAAGTTTAGACGAAAACTCTAAAGAATTAACTATCATAAATACGCACCGAGGCCTATATAAGTACAATAGGCTATGCTATGGAATAGCATCGGCTCCAGGTATTTTTCAGAGGACAATGGACCAAGTTCTAGGTCACATTCCAGGGGTACTTTGCTTTCTAGATGATGTCCTCATTTCAGGTTCGTCTAAAAAAGAACACCTAACTAGATTAACCACGGTTCTAAAAAGACTCCGGGATGCCGGACTTAAGCTAAAGAGAGAAAAGTGTTCATGGGTCACTAATGAGGTTTCATATTTAGGGTTCCGCATAGATGCCTCAGGCATTCATCCAACGGTGGATAAACTAGAAGCAATAGAAAAGGCACCACCTCCACAAAACATCACACAGTTACAAGCTTATTTAGGTCTCCTAAACTTTTATAGGAAATTTTTGCCTAATGCATCGACTTTCCTTGAACCCCTAAATAAGCTATTACGATCTGGGGAACAGTGGAGATGGGAGAAAACTCAAAAGGAAGCATTTGAGGCTTCCAAGGACGTACTACTAAAGTCCACTCTCCTAGTGCATTATGATCCTTGTTATTTTATTTATTTGTTGGTTTCAAATCCCAGCTGAGCCGTGAACGGCCAAATTCTAAAGGGCCAGTTCTATCTGAAGCCCAAGTTAAGCTAAATTAAAACTTACGGATTTGAGATCCTATTAGGTCCTACCTCAGGGTAACCTCAGGGTTGCTGACTCGATGCGGGCCTACCTTAGACCTTTGTTACATGAATTTAATATAAACAAAAGGGGTACTATTTATGGTCTTCTTTCTCAACCTTGCAACAACAACGCAACCTGGACTATTGCACGATGCAACAATCTTGTATCTACACAACCAAACTGAATTGCAAGAGAGCTCTCTAATCTCTATCAGACCACACCCTGTACGTACGACATCCCACAAACGAGTAGAAAAGACGCGCAGCGCCCCAAAATGATGCCACCAGCGTCCCAAACACTGATGCCACAAGAGCCCAAAAATGCTAGCTCTTATTAAGTGAATTTTTCACTAACCTTACAATTATGAGATGGATATATATACACCTTAACTTAATATATACAAGCAATGCTGCATCAATCAGCTTAGTCATCATATCGCCTTGGGACAAGAATGGTTCTTCCTCTTCTAGATTTTCTAACACTCCCCACCGAAGAGGCATTGTTGTCGTTACCTTCCGCAAGGTTAGCCAAGCCTTCTCCATGAGGCTGTAACTCAAATGGTTCATCTTGACTATCTGTGTTTTTGCTGATTTCTAAAGCATAGAGTTTTTGTATAGGTCTCTTTAACTTTCCTCCTGAAGTCTTTACCAGTGCAGACCTAACTAAATTGTCTTTGCCAACAAACAACTCTTCAATTATGCCAAGCTTCCAGCATTGCCTTGGTCTTTCATCCCCAATCATTACCACGTCTCCCACCTTGATACAATTTGCATTGGAGCCCTTTACCTTGCCTGATGGGTAATAATTGAGTTCTGGCAAGTATTCCATCTGCCACCTCTTCCATAACTGATCTTGTAGCTCTTCAAGGTACCTGAACCGTCTGGTTAACTCTCCTTGAGTGCTCTGGATAGGCTGCAAGTCTTCTGGCACACTGGGGCTTGATGTTAATCGTTTACCACAAAGAAAATGATTTGGTGTCAATGGCTCTGCATCCTGCATACTGTTTAAACAAAAGTGATAGGCCTACTGTTCACCATTGCTTCTACTTCACATAAAACAGTGCAGAATTCTTCTTTGCTCAAATGAGCATTAGCTAAAAGTTTCTTTAATGGACACTTTACACTTCTCACTAGCCTTTCCCAAAATCCTCCCCACCATGGTGCTCTCTCAACAATAAACTCCCACTGTACCCCTTGGTGTGAAAAGTAGGATTGGAATCCTTCCTCTTTTAGCAAGGACCAAATTTCTTGGAGTTCCTTTGCAGCCTTTTTGAAGGTTTTTGCATTATCCGATATGATTTTATTTGGGAAACCCCTTCTGTTCACAAACCTTTTAAAGGCCAAAAGAAATACATCACTACTTAAGTTGCTTACCAACTCCAAATGGATTGCTCTGGTGGTAGCACAGGTGAAAAGACATATATAACCTTTGTTAGACTCCCCTCGCTCATACACATAGACTGGCCCTGCAAAGTCTACTCCCACTACATCAAATGGGGCAGTATAGACACACCGTTCTCTTGGAAGTGGAGCCACCTTTTCATAATAAGGCTTTGCACCCCAACGCTTGCAAACCACACATTTATGCAAGACCTTTTTACTACTTGTCTAATTTTGGGAATCCAAAATTGTTGTCTAATCTCTATTGTCACTTCTCTAACTCCCGCATGTAACAGCTTATGATGAGTATCCAGGATCAAAAGGCTCACAAAGTGCCCCCCAGAAGGTAGCAAAATTGGATGTCTTTTCTCCTCTGGAAGCCCAGAAAACTGTAGTCTACCTCCTACTCTCAATAAATCCTGATCCAAAAACACATCCAAACCCTTGAGCGCAGAATGTGTTGGTAGAACCTGTAATGGATGGCTGGTGAGCAATTCTCTCTCTTCACCAAATTTTTCCTTCTGCATATATACCACCCAGTATTTCCTGGCTTGCTGAATCTCGTTACTGTTCAGAATTCCTTCCCTTCTTGTTTCTCCCTTAATGTTGTTGGTAAATCTATATACCCATGCTGTCACTCTTAACAATCTTTTCAGACTGCTAATGTCCTCAAGCTTCAATATGGGGTCCTGCTGCATAACTTGACAACTGTTCACAGCGCATTTTCTCACCTCACTCACCCATGCTTCTTCAGCCTGGCATTCTCCTACAATAAGCTGATTAGAAGGCCAGTTTTCACTTCCAAGTTTTAGCCACTCTGGCCCATTCCACCACAAACTTGACTGTGAAAGATCTTTCACTGAAATTCCTCGTGTTGGTAAATCAGCGGGGTTTGGGATGCCTGGACAATGCTTCCATTGTTTGGGATCTGTGTGCGCTTGAATTTCCTCCACACTATTGGCAACAAATGGTTTCCATTTCCTTGCCTGACTTCTTAACCAGTGCCAAACTATAGTGGAGTCTGTCCAATAATAGCTTGGAATTTCATAGAGGGCCAAAGACTTTCGCACTGTAATTGCAAGCCGACTAGCAATAACGGCACCCATCAATTCCAACCTTGGAACCGAAAGCCTTTTCAAAGGTGCTACTCTGCTCTTTGCAGCAACCAACCTGCAACTTACTTCCTCTTGCAATGCGCCTCTTATATAAATACAAGTTGCATAGGCTTCCTCACTTGCATCACAAAAGATGTGCAGCTCCAAATTGTCTGGACTATTGTTCAACTCTCCAAAGTACCATCTTGGGATTTCAATGTCTCCAAGATGTGCCAATTTTTGAACCAATATTTCCACCTTACCACCATATGATCAGGTAACTCTTGGTCCCAACCAAGTCCAATTTCCCAGAGGCTCTGAAACCAAATTTTTGACTTTATCACAAATGGAGCCAGGAATCCAAGAGGATCAAAGACCTTTGAAGCCAAACTAAGAGCTGTACGTTTTGTCCACCTTGTCTCATTCTCAGCCAGCTCTACTAAAGATTTCCAATTGAAGGTAAACAAATCATCATCTTGCTGCCAAACAATGCCTAGCACCTTTGCATCTATTGCCCACAACTCCTTAATACCAGAATCCTCAATACTTTCTGCTGCATTAGGTACTACACAGGAATGACTCATAAACTCTTGTAATTGCGAATGATTGGTCTGCCATTTTCTAAGCTCCATGCCAGCCTCCCTCATTATAGCTCTAGCCTCCATGAATATCTGTTTAGCCATTTCTGTATTATCCACGGAACACAGCAAATCATCAACATAAAAATTTTTCCTTATGTGTTCAATAGTGTTAGGATAGACTTCAGAATATTTCTTAAAATGGTACTGCATAGTAGCTGCCAACAAAAATGGACTAGAGCTGAGGCCAAACAACACTGACTTCATTCTATATGCTTGAACCTTAGGTTCATTTTCCAACAAGTCTTTCGTATCCACCCACAGATACCTTACTGCATCTCTGTCCTCTGGTTTTAACTTTATCCGCAAAAAGGCTTGCTTCACATCTGCAGTCAATGCTACTCTACCAAACCTGAATCTCAGTAACAAGGAAAATAAATCTGCATTTAAATTTGGCCCAGCATCCAAACAGTCATTCAAGGACACACCACCTTTGGGTTTGGCTGAGCCATCAAAAACTACCCTCAGTTTGGTGGTAGTTTTGTCTCGCCGTACCACTGCATGGTGTGGCAGATAATGTGCCTCCTGGCTCACCAGCTCACCTTGCACCCTTTCAGCATAGCCCTCCCTTACATAACTTAGGATGGCCTCATCGTATTCAATTAACAACTCATTTTTTCTTAGCCTGTACAATGAAGTCTCCAACCTCCGATTAGCTAGCTGAAGGTTTGAACCGGGTTTGCAAGAATCCTTCCATGGTAGGCCAACTTCATAGCAACCATCTCTAAACCCAATCCCTTTTTCAAATTGCTCTAAAACATCATTGTTCACTGTACTTGCCTGGTTGTCCTTTATGCCAATAGATTCAAGTTCCCAAAACGCTTTCAAATGCCTTTCCAGACCATGGCTGTTCTCCTCAATCTTAACAAAAAGAGCCTTAACTTCCATTTCATTGCAATAACTACCATGTAGCATCCAGCCTAGCTTACTTTCAATAGCTACCGGGCCTTGAGATGTACGGACAATATTACCAGTGATGAAGTCCCAATAATAGTCAGCTCCAATCAAAAGACTAATATCTTCTGTTCCCTCAAACTTATTATTGCCCAAATTAATTCCTTTAACTTGCAATTCTTGGACAAATGCCATATCTAAACAAGTAGTGACTGGAGCACAAAGTTCCTCAATTAACCAAACCGGTAAAATGTAGGCCAAAAACAACGACAGACGACTGGCCAAGTTTCGCAATTGGGCAACCAAACTTTCTACCCTGGGACCTTAATTCAATAATAACCCAAAATTAACCAAACCGGTAAAATGTAGGCCAAAACAACGACAGACGACTGGCCAAGTTTCGCAATTGGGCGACCAAACTTTTTACCCTGGGACCTTAATTCAATAATAACCCAAAATTAACCAAACCGGTAAAATGTAGGCCAAAACAACGACAGACGACTGGCCAAGTTTCGCAATTGGGCTACCAAACTTTCTACCCTGGGACCTTAATTCAATAATACTCAACCCGTCTAGGCCTAACTTGGGCTACAATTTGCACAATCAGAACTTTGCCGAAAAATAGTCACTGACTCAGTCTTGGGGTAGAATCCGGTTCTGAAGGATCATGTTATTTTATTTATTTGTTGGTTTCAAAATCCCAGCTGAGCCGTGAACGGCCAAATTCTAAAGGGCCAGTTCTATCTGAAGCCCAAGTTAAGCTAAATTAAAACTTACGGATTTGAGATCCTATTAGGTCCTACCTCAGGGTAACCTCAGGGTTGCTGACTCGATGCGGGCCTACCTTAGACCTTTGTTACATGAATTTAATATAAACAAAAGGGGTACTATTTATGGTCTTCTTTCTCAACCTTGCAACAACAACGCAACCTGGACTATTGCACGATGCAACAATCTTGTATCTACACAACCAAACTGAATTGCAAGAGAGCTCTCTAATCTCTATCAGACCACACCCTGTACGTACGACATCCCACAAACGAGTAGAAAAGACGCGCAGCGCCCCAAAATGATGCCACCAGCGTCCCAAACACTGATGCCACAAGAGCCCAAAAATGCTAGCTCTTATTAAGTGAATTTTTCACTAACCTTACAATTATGAGATGGATATATATACACCTTAACTTAATATATACAAGCAATGCTGCATCAATCAGCTTAGTCATCATATCGCCTTGGGACAACAATGGTTCTTCCTCTTCTAGATTTTCTAACAATCCTAAACTTCCTCTCGTAGTTTCAGCAGACAGCAGTTCTTATGGAATTGGGGCAGTGTTATCTCACCACATTGATGGTGTAGATAGGCCTATCTGTTTTGCTTCTAGAACACTAACCGAGACGGAAAGACGATATGCACAAGTGGAACGTGAAGCATTAGCCTTAGTATTTGCAGTAAAAAAATTTCATTTCTATCTATGGGGTCATGAATTTAAACTAATTACTGACCATAAGCCTCTTTTAGGTTTATTTTCACCTAATAAAAATATTCCAGTTATGGCCTCAGGTAGGATTCAACGATGGGCATTGATTCTACAAGCCTATAAATTTGACTTAGTACATCGGTCAGGTAAACTTCTAGGTACGGCTGATGCGCTAAGTAGGTTGCCCTTAGAAAATCCAAATGATTGTGTACCTATACCTACAGAATGGGTTCACTTGGTGGAGTTTTTGGAATCCACTCCAGTATCTGCGGTACAAATAGAGCAGTGACAAAATCAGACCCTATTCTGTCTAGGGTCATCCATTTCTGCTTAGTTGGTTGGCCTACTAAGGTTGAGAGTGAATTACAGCCTTTTTATCAACGTCAGTCTGGCCTCTCGATTCAAAATGGCTGTCTCTTATGGGGCCACAGAGTGATTATTCCAAATAAAGGCAGGTCGAATTTAGTGAAGGAACTTCACGCTGAACACATGGGCGCAACAAAAATGAAAGAGCTGGCGAGAGCTTATTTCTGGTGGCCTGGTTTAGATGGAGAACTCGAATCATTGGTTCGTTCCTGTCAAAGCTGCCTAGAGAACAGAGATCTCCCAAGGAAAAGTCCACTTCATCCTTGGGAATGGCCTACTATACCATGGCATTGGATCCATGTTGACTATGCAGGTCCTATAAATAATACTTATTTCCTAGTCATTGTGGACGCCTACTCTAAGTGGGTGGAAATTCTTCCAACCACTTCCACGACTTCGAGTGTTACTATTCGCTTACTCCGTTCGGTTTTCGCTCGATGGGGTTTACCCGTAGTCCTGGTTTCCGACAATGGTACTTGTTTTACCAGTGAGGAATTTCGTTCCTTCGTCCACCTAAATGGCATTAGACATGTCCGGTCTAGTGTTTTCCACCCGTCTACTAACGGTCTCCCAAAAAACATGGTCCGTACTTTCAAGTCGGCCTTGCGTCATTCTCGTGGGGAGGAAATGCAAGTGGTGTTGGATAAATTTTTGTTTAAATATCGAATAACACCACACACCACGACGGGGGTGTCTCCCTCTAAACTTCTGATTGGCCGGGGAATTCGTTCAGTTTTCGATTTGTTACGTCCAAACGAAACGTTACAACAACGAGTTTTACGCCATCAGGAAAAACAGAAGTTGTACCACGACACCAAAAGAGGGAGAGTTCTAGAAGCGCAACCTAATGATCCAGTTATGATTCGCAACTATGGGGCTGGACCAAAATGGGTTCCTGCAACTGTGCAGGAGAGAACGGGCCCTGTTTCCTTCAAGTGCCAACTAGAAGATGGTCGTTCTATTAAACGCCATCAGGACCAGATATGGGAACGTGAAGTGCAGAAGGACCAGAGTCTTCCGGAAGAGAGAACTGATCCTCCGGAAAATGGTTCAACTTGCCCGCCTATACAGGTTGCACTTAATCCTACTACATCAACCCCGCTCCGCAGGTCGTCTAGGGTCCCTCACCCCCCTGACAGACTAAACTTGTAGGGGAGGAGTGAGGTGACGTGTATGTATATATATGTATATAGTCTAAAAGTCATTAAAGGGTAAATATCACTAAATCTAAGCTGAATGGCAAGAGCAAGTCATAAACGAACCAACGCGGTTGTTCGTATTGCTTTGGTCTGGCCTAGACATGTTTTTTCCTATCTGACCTAATCTTTGGTGCTGAGTATAATTAGGTGATGTTTCTAAGGTGACAAATCGGGTAGAAAGTTGTTCGTACTTAAGTATAATTAGGGGTAATGTCTATAGCTTCTAAATTGGTAATGTAAGCAGTGGCGGTCCTAGCTTACATGACGCCCTGGGCGAACCTCACCTTCAGCGCCCCCCCCCCTGTTCGCCAACACACACACATTCGAATCCCCCCAAAATAAAGGACAGACATAACTCTTTCACAAAATAACTTTTTATTGGACTAATTGTTGGAACTTCAGAACCAAAACAAAGACTCAAATTTCTGAATTTTACAAATCCTTCATCACGTAAATAGAATAACTCACTTAAGAGAATGTAATTATGATACTATGAACAGGAAAAATACAAATTAAATTGCACAACTGCCATAAATAAACTAGAGAATCAAATTTCTAAATTGTACAAATGCTCTATCACATAAATAGAATAAGACACTTAAGAGAGGGTAATTATTATGCTACACTTTGAACAAGAAACAAAATAAATTGCACCACAGCACAACTGCCATCTAAAGCCTGACTCTTCTTACCTTCCTTGATGCAAAGTCATGAATTAAATCATCATATGAAATCTGCTCAGCAATTGTATGATTTATACTGATGATGGCCAGACCGGTAAGGCGTTCCTGTGACATAGTTGACCTCAGGTAGGATTTGATGAGCTTCAGCTTTGAAAAGCTCCTCTCTGCTTCAGCAACAGTGACTGGAAGAGTAAGACCAATTCTGAGAGCAGTCCACAAATTTGGATATATTTCAGAGAGCTCCCTTTCATGGATAAATGTCAGCAGTTCAAGCAAGGATATGGTCTTTGATGGCAAGTCAGGCAAGTTCTTCAGCTCCTGTGCAAGCTCTCTGCCATCCAAGTCAGATTGTCCCTTAAAGTGTAGTGTAGTACTAAGGTTCACACATTGTTCTGTCAGCTCCTCAAATGTGAGATTTTGGAAATGTGTCAGCACTCCAAACTTCTCTCCCACAATTTCCAACGTGGAAAATCTTTCCTGAATGGCTGATGTTGCAGCATCAACCACTGCATTGAAAAATGTCACCTCCAGCTTCTTCAAAGCATCAATCAAGGGCTCATCAGATGCTTCATAGGAGAAGTGCCGCTTTGTGGACCTCAGCCGTTTTTGTTTTAACACAGCCTCCACATTCATTTGTTCACAGATATCTGTGGCTGCCATTTGTGCAGCCACAAAACCTGTTGCCCTGTAATTGCGGAGACCTCTCTCTGTTTTTTTTAGGAGATTTACTGCAACATCAACGTGCATGCTAGGAGACTACATCTGCTTGCTCACATGCTGAATTTGGCACAACAGGTCATGCCACACCACTGAACAAATGGCGAAGCGGTATGACCCAACCTCCTCTGACAGAGATTGAGCCTCGACCTTTATTACAGAGTCTTTGGTGTGGTCCCTCACCTCGATCAGTGCATCTCTCACTGCAGCTGCCTGATATCTCAGGGGCTCCACACTCTTGATCTTGCTTTCCCACCTTGTATCAGACCACATCTTCAATGTGATGTTCACATGTTTTTTCAAAATGGCCCATCGTTGTGTGGAGGCTGAAAACAAGTTGTAAAGCTTCTGCAAGATGCCAAAGTAACTTGTGGCATCAATAGATCCCTTAGCAGCATCGGCCACAAGCAAATTCAGAGAATGAGCCCCACATGGAACAAACAGAGCTCTGGGATTAATTTCTAGGAGCCTGGATTGAACACCCTTGTTTTTTCCCCTCATGTTGGCCCCGTTGTCGTATGATTGTCCTCTACAGTCCATGAAAGGAACTTTTAGCTCCTCCAGTCTCTTCAGAATCAGAGATGCCAAATGTTGACCAGTGGACTCCTCTGCCTCCAAAAACCCCATGAAATGTTCCTTTATATGGGGCTTCCCCTCCAGTGACACAACCCGAATCACAACTGACAACTGTTCAGTGTGGCTGATATCTGGAGTGCAATCTAGAATTATTGAAAAAAACTTTGATTGTTTGATGTCGCTCACCATTGCTGAAATGGTCTTGCTGCTCGACAAATCAATGAGTTCGTTTTGTATGTGGTGGCCGAGGTAGCTGGTGTAACTGGAGGTCCCTTTTTGGACACGGTTAATGTGCTCTTGCATTATAGGATCAAATTGTGCCATCAGTTCAACTTCTTTCAGAAAATTGCCATTTGATGGTGAGAACAATTTTTCTGTATGTCCCCTTAGTGCCAAATTCCTAACTGCCAGAGAATGCACAATAGCAGTGAGACGTGTCAGCACCGCTCTCCATCTCAACTTCTCAGCCTCCAGAAGTGCCATCTCCTGCTTGTCAATGGTCTCCCCCTTTCTCATCCTCACTGCCAGTTCTTTCCAGATTTTCATAGAATTTAGGTGTTCTGAACTGTTGTCATGTGATGTGAGCAATGAGCTTGCATGCTTCCAGTCCGAGAGTCCCAAACTTGTTAAATTTATTTTCCTCTTGGAAAATAATGTACAACAGAAACAGAAAAGGTTGTTGTTTTTTAAGGAATAGACCAACCAACTTCTGGTTATATTTTCCCCACTAACCAATGACTTCCTGAAGTATTGATGGTGGAAACTTCTTCCGTCACTGTCGTTTCTAGGGAATACAAAGTCAGATGGTACTTGACTTGGTCCCCTGGAAACCAGTTGTGTCCGAATTCTCTCAGTCAGAACTGAAGGCCAGTTAGCAGGGTCGGTGGACAGAGACTCATCCTCAGGAGGCGATTCTGCTCCAGGCATTTCTAATAGAAAGAACAAGAGCATTACTCATTAGTATACACACCTAAGTTAGATAACACATTATTCACAGCACTTTGTTATGGTGGTGGTGTTATGGAATTATGGTGGTGAAACACCACACATACCCAGTAACCCAGACCCAGTGATAATAACATTATAATTTATAACTGTTTGCAAAATGCTTTGCAGGGATGCACACACATACACATACACACACACGCACACTCACAGACATATGTGCACACAAACTCACCTGAAGAGTCCTGCCGGGGAGAAGTAGAAGCAAATGGGTCTTCATCCTCAGGATCAGACTGCATTTGTGGAGACATATGTGAGGCTGAGGAGGTAGATGGCTCCTCAGCCTCAATAATGGCAGAAGTAGACGGCTTCTCATCCTGGCTAGTGGCAGAGGGTGTTCCAAAATATTTCAAAAGTGCCCCTGCAAATAGTAAAATAGAACATAACAGACCAATGCATGAATAGGCTAGTACAATTAATTTAACATGTTATTAAGCACAATTTATTAAACTTTTAGAATAGGAAACAAATGAATAATACAACCTCCTTGGTTAATGGCTAATTATATACATAATAGTACACTTCAAATGACTCAGAAAGCTATATCACAAAATAGCAGTGCAATATAGCAGTGAAGAGTAGATGACATAGCTCTATACCTTTATCTTTTGCTCGTTTCTCCTCTTCTTCTTTCCTCTTTTTTCTAAACTGAGCACCTGTTAGCTTTGACCTCTTCTTATCCATTTGCGGTTATTTGACAGACCTTAGTGGCTTAGTGTGAAGATTCGTTCTGTAATAAATAATATACATTTCACTATTTAACCAAACCCAGAAAAATAACATTACATATGTTAAAGTATGGGCCTTTATTCCCAATAATATTAATCTGGAAGCATTTTGCATTGTTTAGGTCTTTTATGGGAAGGTTTATGGAAAATGCAATAGATGGTTTTTTATTAATAAAAATATATTTATTGATCTTTTATTATTTATTTTATTTTATTTTTTATTTTTATTTATTTCTTTATTTATTTATTCTTATTTTTATTTTTATTTTTTTTGCAGGCGCTCATGCCGCCCCTCCACAAATGCCGCCCTGTGCGGCTGCCCATATTGCCCATATGAGGAACCGCCACTGAATGTAAGAGAGAGTTAGGTAGGCTGTTTGTGGGACACAGGAATAAAACGGTAGGCTTCAAGGAATACCTAATTCAATGCACCGGTAAGTGCTTTTGATTGTTTGCTAGAACCTAAGTAACCTAACTGGGGTGTCTACCCCACGCTATCACAAGTGAGAACTCAAATCATTGGTTCGTTCCCGTCAAAGCTGCCTAGAGAACAGAGATCTTCAAGGAAAAGTCCACTTCATCCGTGGGAATGGCCTACTATACCTTGGCATAGGATCCATGTTGACTATGCAGGTCCTATAAATAATATTTATTTGCTAGTCATTGTGGATGCCTACTCTAAGTGAGTGGAAATTTTGCTAACGTTCTGGTTACTTTTGAAGGTTTCTTTTCAGACATTATAAATCTATTTACGATATTTACCAACTAACTGCGGGTAAATGGTGATATACTACGGTTGATGAACAAGTTATAACACAACCTCTCGCCACACGTGACACACAACAACTGACAACGTCGCTTCCTTTCCCAGCTTATATAGGGTAGGGAACGGGGGATGTAGCAGTTGGTGGTTGCAGAATTTTGTGATGTGCCGTTTAGTCTGTGCACGGTTCCGAAGAAAGCGGACAGACACACAGACACATTTTAGGTCAATAGTATATAGCATGGTTAGTGGACTGATCTCCGATATATTTTATAGACCCAGTGGCGTGGTGACCATATGGGCCAAACTGGTTTGGCCCGACCAGCGACGATTAGCCAAAGGGCGCCATAACGGAGGTTCAGAGGGCGCCACACCAGGGGCCAGATTTTAGAATTTTTTAAATTTTAAAATTATAAAACCAACAATAATAGTAATATGACTGCTACATATTAGCCTACTAAAATTAGTAATACAAATTTTTAATCATAATCTTTGGCTATGATTTAAAATTTGGGGGACCTATAACCATTCATAAAGTAAAACAATTTTCAAATCCATTTTTCAAAAAACACAACTTTCTATTTTAGAAAATTCGAAAAAAAAAAAAAAAAATGGAGACTATGAATTTCTTCAAAATTGAACAAAACACAAAGGACGACTTACTCTACAACATAGAAATCTCACATTATTACAAATTTTTGAAGGGTGGGGGGAGTTATGCCTAAATTTATACCAAAATTGTATGGAAATTTTTAAAGTCAAATTTTAAAATATATATATATATATATATATATATATATATATATATATATATATGAAAATTATTTCACGAAAGTAACACGTGAAAAATATTTATGATGAATAAAACCACGAAGGAAAGGAAACAAAATGATGCTCAAGCGCTTTCGTCTAATGACATCCTCAGGAACACTGAAGTACATACAAGGGTTACAGCCTATGCGCCCTATTATTAGCTCGGTGGGCTCTATTACGTATAAACTCTCCAAATGGCTTGTCAAAGTCTTGTCCCCCATTGTCGGAACTATCTCTGATTCACATGTAAAAAATTCCATGGATCTTGCTGAAAAATTGAATAATGCACGTACTGAAACTAACGATAGATTGATCAGTTTTGACGTTTGTTCATTGTTTACAAAAGTGCCGATTGACGATATGCTTGACTTTCTCTCCCAAGAATTACATAAGTATGACCTGCCACTACCTTCACACATTGTTTTGGAACTTATTAAGCTTTGCATCAAAGACTGTAAATTCACTTTCAATAACGAGTATTATCAAATAGTTTTTGGGATGGCCATGGGCAACCCCTTATCGCCCCTCCTCTCCAATATTTATATGGAGTTTTTTGAAATTACTTACATTCCGAGAATCCTGGGGGTTGGCATCCCTTGGTTGCGGTACGTCGACGATATTTTGTGTATCTGGCCCATGAATCGTGACCTGGATAACTTCCTCCTTCAGTTAAATGATCAAGTCCCCTCCATTAAGTTTACTTTAGAAGTGGAACAAGACAATTCAATCCCATTTTTGGATGTGCGTGTACATAGGGAAAGCCCAGGTTTTAAGTTTAGTATCTATCGGAAAACAACAAACAATTTGTCCTACGTACACTTTTACTCGGGACATGACACACCCACTAAGAAGGCCATTTTTTCATCAATGTTTCTCCGCGCCCTTAGGATAGCCAGTCCGGAATACATCGATGACGAATTGGAAAAAATCAACGGTATTGGAAGTGATCTGTGTTATCCATCTGCGTTTATGGAATCTTGTCTCAACAAGGCAAAACGAACTTTCTATCGTGTCAATAATAACACTCGTACTTTGTCAAAAAATATTTTAGTACTTCCATTTTTCCAGGGCTTTTTAGGCATTGCTAATGTACTTAAACTTTTGGATATTAATGTAGTATTTTCATATAACAGTATTGTGAAAAATATCATAGTAAAAAATAGCCCTACCAATAATTCAGGCATTATCTATAAAATTGGTTGTAAACAATGTGATTCCTTTTACATAGGTCAGACGGGAAAGGATTTGCACACACGTATAAAACAGCATCAATATTCCGTTAGAACAGGACAGTTGTCCAGTGCTCTTTTTGTCCATTTGTCAGAGTTATCCCACTGTATTGATTGGAATAATGCTTCAGTTTTATTCCACTCTAGCAACATTGTTAATAGAAATATTCTTGAGTCTACCATTATCCAACTTTCAAATAACTTCAACATAAGCAAAGGTCTTTTTCAACTCGAACCTGTTGTTTTGAATTCCTTCAAAACAGATTTAGATAAGAAGAGTAGAACGCTAAATCTTTGGTAAACTTGTATGCTACTTTATTAACTTTTAATTTTCATTTTTTTTTATATACATTGAAATTTGACCATAAAGGGCAGAGTGTTAAAACCCTGGCAGATTTCCAGTATAAATTTGTATTTTTATAATTCATTTGATCTTGTGCTAAAAATCGATATTGTTTCCTTACAAATCTGTATGCCTATATATAGGCTGTAACCCTTGTATGTACTTCAGTGTTCCTGAGGATGTCATTAGACGAAAGCGCTTGAGCATCATTTTGTGTTTCCTTTCCTTCGTGGTTTCATTCATCATATATATATATATATATATATATATATATACATTTTAACTGCAAACAACACACAGTATAATTAATATAAAGAACGACGCTTGTGTAGAAGAGCGTTCCGCACAAGATGAGGAGGGAGAACGAGCAAATGAAAAATGAGGTAACTCCCAGGAATCGAACCCAGGATCATCCAATTGCCGGTCGGATATGCTAACCACTGCACCAAGGACCCCGATTAGTCAGTACCCGTAATTCTCCTACATACGAGCGGAATCAAATGCCCTGAGGGGCACCTTCGCATGCCGTACATATATACATTTTAACTGCAAACAACACACAGTATAATTAATGTAAAGAACGACGCTTGTAGAAGAGCGTTCCGCACAAGATGACGAAGGAGAACGAGCAAATGAAAAATGAGGTACCTCCCAGGAATCGAACCCGGGATCATCCAATTGCCGGTCGGGCTAATCGGGGTCCTTGGTGCAATGGTGCAGTGGTTAGCATATCCGACCGGCAATTGGATGATCCCGGGTTCGATTCCTGGGAGGTACCTCATTTTTCATTTGCTTGTTCTTCCTCCTAACCTAACCCGCGTTTTTTCGCAATTTCTTACCTTAAATAGCAACGTTGGAATGTTTGTACAAATCAGCGGCGACCAACAGGAATAAATAGACGATTTCGCCAGGCCCACCAATTTGAACTTGTTGGCCTAGCCAATGCTCACAGACGTCGAAGCAAAAACTCCTCCAATTAACCGCACTCTCGGAAGCCAACGCTAAATAGAGCTGTGCATCTAGCTGTGTCGAACGCTTTGTCAAGAATAACCCAACGTACAATAAGTTTTGTCACAGTTTGAGGTGGAATGTTTCAACCCACGTGCCCTTTCGACGGGAAACAGAGAAGGAACACTTTTTTTTTCTGCCGAGCTCGTCCCTAGTCAATCTTCTGCAATAATATTGATCAGCAACTTCTCTATAATTACACTCATGACCACACTGCGGACAAATAACACGAGTAGGTAAAACACCGTGACTGGTAAAGAAAACTTCAGCACCGTCTTCTTTTTTATAAGTAATCCAAATCACACCCAAGACAAACCATAGCGAAAACCGAACTGAATAAGGATTTTGGAATGAGTATGCATTATTGGAAATTCAAAATGCCCGTCTCTGATTGGTCGGATAAGGTAACATGAAACAAAAACCAGATTTAATTGGCTGATTTGACCTATGTTTCCTAATTTTGCCACGAGATGTCTCCCCATAAAACGAGAGGACGAGGACTGGCAAAATTTTAACAGCGGAAAGAAGTAAACACTCGGTCAATGGCCTATAATGGCTGCTTTTTACGTCTAAATTTTTTTTTTCCGTAAAAAATAATTATTACATTTCCTTGATTTTTATCAGTTTCCCTGAAGTTTCAAGGTGTCCTATACGAATTTATATGTTAAATTGTCATAGAATGTCTCCTTCTATCGAAAACGAACAAAGCATTAAAACGAATATTAACCTACAGTATATATATATATATATATATATATATATATATATATATATATATATATATATATATCAGGGACGTGCCTTCTGGGTAGGCAAGGTAGGCAGTGCTTACCCTGAATAAACTAAAAATATTAAATATAAAAAGTAAATGATTTTCACTTCATTATATAAATGTTAATTTAATGTATGAAATTCAATATAAATTTGTAAATGGATAATATTGTGTTAGAAGCACAATTTCCCCGTGCCTTTCAACCTCTATATATATTAACGCTTGACAATGAAATTTTCCCACGTGCCGTGAGTGGAGCTCCAAGCTGTGACAAATACTGCGCTATATAAGCAGATTTAGTTCTGCTTTTCACTCGGTGTTTTGCCGTTCGGGCACATGGTCGGGTGTGTGGCTGTGCGCGCGTCTGTGTTGTCGTTTGCCTCTGGTGATTGAACTAAATTTTAGACATTTTTTTCAAAATTTAACCCTTTTCAAATATGGACAGCGAGTATCTTAAGAATTTTTCTAAACTGTCTTATGAAGAAAGGTTGAATGTGATTAAAAATGGTAGGCCGACACCGGAACTGAAACAGTTGCTACAGCGTAAAGGAACAAAAATAATCAGAACGTTTCAAACGACGTGGTACAGCAAGAAAGAGTGGTTGTGTGGTTGTGTTACAACAAGTAGACTCTTTTGTTTTCCATGCTTGTTATTTTCCGTATCTAGTGAAAGTGTGTGGATAAGAACAGGATATTGTGATTTAAATAATTTGACTAATGCTTTAAGTAAGCACGAGAGGTCTGCTGCGCATTATGAAAGTCAAATATCGTTGAAAACATTTGGATCTACACGAATCGACTTGAGCATAGATAAGCAAAAAAAACTTAGCATTGAAATTCACAATAAAAAGGTAAAGGAAAACAGAGACATACTGAAAACATTAATTTCTGCTACTTGCTTTTGATTAAACAAGAACTTGCTTTCCGCGGTGATAATGAAGATAAATCCTTTTTAAATCGTGGAAACTATATTGAGTTACTGAACTACACTGCAAAATTTGACCAAAAATTAGCACAACATTTACAGACTTCATCCGTGTTTTCTGGCGTTTCTAACAAGATACAAAATGACTTGATTGAAGCAGTAGGCATAGCTGTAGAAAATAATATTAAAGAAGATATCGCAAGATCCCCATTCATTGCTATAGAAGTGGATGAATCGACTGATATTTCAAATACAGCTCAATGTTCCACAGTTTTAAGATATGTATTGGATTCTGAAATTAAAGAGGCTTTCATAGGATTTGACGAACTTAAAGACAGAAGAGCTACTGGTGTAACAGAATGCATATTTAAAAATTTAGATAAATACAACTGTGCTGAGAAGCTTGTAGCACAGACATATGATGGAGCATCGGTAATGGCATCGCATTTAAATGGCGTTCAAGCTAAAGTAAGAGAAAAGGCATCATCAGCGTTATTTACCCATTGCTACGCTCACAAGTTGAATCTTGTTCTATCTCAGTCAGCGAAATTTATACCTGAATGTACAATCTTTTTCAAGACCATTGATGGTCTTGCTGCATTTTTCAATCACTCTACAAAACGAACGCAATTTCTTGATGAAATAGTACATAAACGCATTCCAAAGGCTGCACCAACGAGATGGAGTTCTAACTCAAAGCTAGTGCAAACTATTTTACACTATCATAGTGACCTTTGTAAACTTTTCAACAACATTGACAGCAATCCTTTATTGTGGGACTCAGATACTTTAGTGAGGAGTAATGGATTTTATAATTGGCTAACGAAAGATTCAACATACTTTCTTCTCATGGTATATGATAAGATTTTCATTAAAACTGACACACTCTTCAATATCTTACAAACTAAAATTATAGATATTCCATATTGCATTGAAAGAATCAATGAAACAATGAATTCCCTCGAGGGTCTGCGCAAAAATTTTGATGATATCTATGAGAAGTTTGAAGAATGTTTCAAAGAAAATAACTTGACTGAATCAAAATGTCGTGCAAAAGGTCCAATTAAAAAAGAAAGAGAAAGAATATTCTGTCTAATATTGAATGATATACTGCAGCATATGGAAGCAAGATACAGCGACTTCAAAAATTTACAATTTATTTCATTATTTGATAGTAAAAAGTTTCTAAAACTAGCTACAGAAATTGATAAGGATGCACTAGAAAGTTTAGAGAAGAATTATGGTAACTTCTTCGATGTCATAAGATTGAAAACTGATCTAGCTGGAATTTATAGTGCACAAGTGTTCAGGGATAAATCAATTAAAGATTTGCTTGCTTTCATATTTCAAAATGGACTTGAACTAACGTTTCCTGAAGCGGTGAAGCTGTTGCAATTGATTTTAACAATTCCAGCTATAACAGTTTCTGTTGAGAGGTCATTTTCAGCTTTGAAAAGAATTAAAAGCTACACCAGGAATAAAATGAAACAGGAAAGGCTTTCATCACTTGCCCTAATTTCAATTGAAAAGGAAAGATTTACTAAAATGGAGCAAAATCCCACTTACAATTTCTTTGAAAAAATTACAGATATTTTTGTTACTAACAAAGAGAGAAGAATGGAATTCATCTACAAATAAAGCGGTAAGTAAATATTTGTTGTTGACCAAAAATTAGCACAAATGGTGCGGAAGGGGTTAATTATGCTTAAAATTCGTTGGTGGCTGGGGCTCCGCCCCGGAACCCGCTGGGGGAGCTCGCGCCCACCCCAGACCCCCTAGCTTGGAACCGCTCGCTTCGCTCGCGCATTGAGTCTGCCTACCCTGAGTATTTACTCACGGCACGTGCCTTATATATATATATATATATATATATATATAATATATATATATATATATATATATGTATATATATATAATGTATATATGTATGTATGTAGTATATATATATATATATATATATATATATATGTGTATATATATATATATATATATATATATATATATATATATATATATATATATATATATATGTATGTATATATATATATATGTATATATATATGTATATATATATATATATATATATATATATATATAATATTTAGGAGAAATCCAATGATAAGGAGAAATGTAAATGCCATGAAAAGTCTTCTTTAATGCGCAACGTTTCGAGCAATACGCTCATCTTCAGGCTGTTTAATAACAATGTGAAATTAAAATCAATATTGAATGAAAAACAAAACAGAAAATTTCTATAACCTATTCATAAAGACAAATTTTAAAAGACTGAGAAAAGAGGGTTAAATTCTAAGTTATACAGATTTACATATAAAAATTAAGAAGCTATTTTTAAATACTATAGTAAATGTGAAATTAATACACTGGAAAAATTAAATATAGTACACTGGAATAATGAAACTAACTAACCTTACACTGCAGTTTCCGAGGCTAACTAATTTGAGCAGAGGCAAGACGGGAAAAACAAGAGATGGCGAGGGCGATTGGGGAAGGGGGGATTATAAGGAATTGGGGAAGGAGGAGGGATCATAGCAAATTGAGGGGGACGGCAGATGAGTCAACATTCAGACTAGGGGACAATGTTTTAATGAAAAGCGATTCCAAAATTCTTAGTGAGTTGGGACAAGTATTACAACCAAGAATTTTAAAATTGTCTAAAGTGACATCAGTTTTACATTTTATGCTGTGTTCGCGAATACTCGAAACTTCTTTAGTTTTTAAAATTTTACCTGTTCGGCCACTTATTCCCATATGCGAATAAAATCTAGCCCTGAGAGAGCGAACAGTGCTGCCAATGTAATTCCCAAGGAGACACCTAGGGCAGGTAAATAAATATACAACACTGCTACGCAACGAGTCAGGGGTTCGATCCTTCGCTGAGAAAAAGCTACCTAAAGACGTTTTATTAATAAATATGATGCGGAAATCAGTATGATAAAAAAATTTCCTTAACAATTTAAAATTTGTCTTTATGAATAGGTTATAGAAATTTTCTGTTTTGTTTTTCATTCAATATTGATTTTAATTTCACATTGTTATTAAACAGCCTGAAGATGAGCGTATTGCTCGAAACGTTGCGCATTAAAGAAGACTTTTCATGGCATTTACATTTCTCCTTGTCATTGGATTTCTCCTAAATATTAAATTGAAGCTCTGTAGAAGCAACCCGCATGATTATATATATATATATATATATATATATATATATGATACACACAGACAGTGCATGGAACAGGAACTCTTCTGGGATAATTAAATCCACTATAGTCCGAATAAGTAATGATAAATGATGGTATTTGTCATTTACCATTACTTATTCGAACTATAGTGAATTTAATTATCCCAGAAGAGTTCCTTGTTCCATGCACTGTCTGTGTGTATCATAAAAAATTCAGGGGACCATTCTGAGTTCATTCCCATATATACAGTGGTGTAGTGCTGTGGGAACACGTGGAAACGGCGTTCCCTTACTTTTTTTGGTAGACGGAACGGCGTTCCCTCACTATTTCAAATAAATCCGAACTTACAAATCTCTAACGTCATGAAATTTTAATTCCCACCCCTAGAAGAAATATGAGAAAGAATCATTAACTGCTTCATTTCTTTTAGCTTCGACTGAGGCAATGCTAGCCTATAAAGATCTGGTGAAACAGTCACCACGGCGTACCAGTTGTTAACTTTTTTTTAGTTAATCATTCCAGTTGTTAGCCATTTTTATTGATCGTACTGGATGTCGTATATCTAATGACACTGGAAATACTGCATCTTCAACCTTGGAATATATCCTAATATCCAGTGCATATGACCTCAAAATATCCCTGAAATTGGTCAGATTTCAAAAGATTTCCCGGGGCCTTACAGTGCCCCCGGACCCCCAGCTGTATGGGCTCGCCGCGCTCGCCATTGTCCCCCCCCGCATCTGAGTAACACTTTCAAAATGCGTTCCCTCACTTCTTTATTTGCACTACACCACTGCATATATATATATATATATATATATATATATATATATAAACCTTTGGTTAACCTTTGGTTAGCTTCCGCCCGAATTGTTCATTCTGACGAAGGTCAAGCTTTTCACTCCACCTTAGACTTACAGTTTAACGTGGAATCCGAACCACGCCCCATCAGCAGCCCAGCGCCTTAACCACTAGACCACCTAGGGTACCCATTTATCTACCAACCACTTTCTTTATTGTGTGGAAGGATGAACAGCTGGGTTTTGCTGCGCGCCGGCTGCCGTCGGGTCTCGAACCCGGAGCCGATGGATTCGTAGTCAGCGACGCTAACCACTACACCACCGAGGCGCATATATATATATATATATATATAATGCAAACCCACAAGGAAAAAGAAAAATGATTCCAAGGCCTTTCCTGTATTCAGAAGTACACCTCGTTATTCCCTGACTGCGTATTAATTAGATTTGATTTTGGTTGAGTTCAAAATTATATTAAAAACTCACTGGGATTTACAGGTCATGACAAAATTACTAGATTTTTAAAACAACCATAAACACTTTTTTGGGGGCAGAATTTACTGAAGGTTTTTGGGGGCCCTTTCAGTGACACCTGGCCGGTGGAAATTTTTGAGCCAGTCCGCGCCTGGTCCTGTTTATAACGTTCAAAACGAAAAATGTAAACAAATACATCTCAGTCTCAAAACGGTCAAAAAATGTTAAAATTAAAAATTTCGAATCATTTCAAGAGGGCGCTAAAATGCTCTCTGGCCCTACCAGCGATGAGAGTCCCACCACGCCATTGTATAGACCTCAAATCTGGAACAGAGACGTCAAACTTGAAATATGAAAATCCGTGAGATTTCTCATTCTCCCCGATTTTATTATTATTATTATTATTATTATTATTAGACTTAAAATCCGTGAGAGGTGACATGTCTGCCGGAAACATTGGCGTAGGCAACTGTACGTTCAATATAGTCGCTGCTCCGGACAACTATATCTTAACCTCCTATGGACCACTTGTATAATGTTTGTACCTGTTGAGTCTGAAATAAAGTGTTTGTTGTTGTTGTTGTTGTTGTTGTACTGCGCTGCCATAAGTGTGAGTGTGACACCACTCATCGAACAACTTGGCCTATCCTACGTAAATATTTGCTCATGACGTGCCATGCCACATACAAACTAACTGAGTTATTTCCATCTCCACAAAGCAGAGAAAAAGATCCAATTTTTCCATACTTTAAATTTTCCAATACTTCTCAAGGTTTTTCAGGTTCTCACTTTGGTAAGTCATTTGACAAGATTCCACACAGGAGACTTCTGTGTATTACATTATTTTTCTTTTATATTAAATTTCATTTGGAAAACTTGAAATCACTGGGCCAATTGTGGTTATTGAAATCATAAATTAACTTTGTAATTAAATAGCAAAACCTTACTAAGTAACTCTTAAGCTGTCATCACCTGAACTTTGAAAAAATAACTATACGACTGTAATCTACAGTACAGGGTGTCCCGTAAGTCTGGACCCATAGGGATTTATAATATATTTTTTTATTATGTTGCAGGTAAACCATGTCACTGACTAGAGAGGAGAGAGTTCAAGTTATTTTGCTGGTCGGGACCCGCAGTCACCGGGAAGTGGCCGAAGAATTCAACAATATGCATCCAGACCGCGCACCAATCACACAGATGTGTTGGCAAGTTGATAGCCAAATTTAAGGAAACTGGATCCGTAGCTGACAAGCCTCGCAGAGGACCTTCAAGGACTGTTACGGAAGACGAAACCAGTACCAATGTGTTGGCTAGCTTCGCTGTCAGTCCCAAGAAGTCACTTCGACGCATGTCCAGCAAAACTGGGACTATTTTGTAATTTTATTAATTTTGCCCTATGGGTCCAGACTTACGGGACACCCTGTACATAACAATAGCCTATAACACTTTTTTTTCAAGAGTACTGTATTTTGTGCAAATAAGTTGTAAGCAAATTATGAAATACAGGTGTCCCCCGTTATACGATTGGGATGCGTCCCTAAAAACCCCATCGTATATCGAACTGAAGGCCTTATGGGAAAAATAGGGATACGTTCCCAAACATTCTGGAAGACCCCCAAAATTTGCAGATTCCACTATTATTTTGCTATATATTTTACTGTTATGTACAAAAAGTGTCTGAAAGTAAGAAATTGTATTTAATAAAAGACAATTTATACATGAACACTCACCTAATCGTATTCAAATCCGGTCCAAGTCATCAACGATGCATCAGTCCGAGGTAATGATGCCTACTCATTGCCACCGGGTGGTGGTGATGGGGGAGGAGGGCTAGCTCCCGCATCGGTCAGCGATGGAGGAGGATCGATGGGCGATGCTGGACGATCGATGGGCGATGGAGGAGGATCGATGGGCGATGGAGGAGGATCGATGACTTCGGGAGAGTCCCTCGGAGATGGAGGAGTTTCTGAAGTTGCAGGAGAATCCATCCCCGAAGATGTTGGAGTTGGAGATCTAGCCTGCTGCCGATGTGTAGGAGTTGTTGCTGCACTTGCTGATGACGCACTTCTCTCTTGCCTCGGCAGCTGTTGCAGGCTTGAAAAATCGGGAGATCGTAGTTTGCTTGGCGTTCCTCCTTTTCTGCAGGTAGATCTCCCGATAAACGCTCAGACCCTTTTCAATATGATTGACAGCAGCAGCACTACGTTCGTAGTTAGGGTCCTTGTCCTTCACCAACTCGATGTACGTGTCAAAACCAGTCAGAATCTCTCTCAAGGTTTTGAGATCAAGCATTCTGACTGGGTCCTCATCGTCCTCCTCATTTGGGCTGGACTCAACATAGGCACGGTTTTGTTCCTTTCTGAGACATGCTTTCAAGTTGGAGATCGTTAACGCGAAATAAGGCAATCGTAAATCGAAAGATGGGGGTACTTTTTTAAAATCATTAACGCGAAAAATCGTAAATCGAACGATCGTATAACGGGGGATGCCTGTATATATCGTTGCGGTAAATTCATAGTTGAGAGGTGTCCTTCAAATTTTCATAAATTTTGTATATGCATAAAAGTTACACCATTGGGTTATTATGTGTTTTATCACACTGAGTCATTTTATACACCAAAATACATTTTTCTAGTAGTATTTGATGTGATTTGTTCAAATATGACCTCCATTTCCGTCGGAAATGAGATCCAACAAAGTTATAGTACTTTGAAGTTTGGCTCATTTTCAAGGGAAATGGAAGTCAAAATCTAAGCAAAACACACCAAATATTACTAGAAAAATGTATTTTGGTATTAATTAACCAAACCTAACAACCTAACCGTGGCTAAACGATCCTAACTGTGGCTAAACGAGCCTAACCCTGGCTAAACGAGCCTAGAGTATTACCTTATTATGGATTAGGTGGTGGATACAGATGAGAGCTCGTTTAGCCAGGGTTAGGCTCGTTTAGCCACGGTTAGGTTAGGTAAGGTTAGGTTAGGTTAATTAATACCAAAATACATTTTTCTAGTAATATTGATGTGTTTTGCTTAGATTTTGACTTCCATTTCCCTTGAAAATGAGCCAAACTTCAAAGTACTATAACTTTGTTGGATCTCATTTCCGACGGAAATGGAGGTCATATTTGAACAAATCACATCAAATACTACTAGAAAAATATATTTTGGTGTGTAAAATGACTGAGTGTGATAAAACACACAATAACCCACCATTGGATTGGAAATAATTTCTAAATGTTGAGAGGTGGACAAGGAACCTAATCTAACCTGGCGATCCTCCAGAATCTGGCCTAAATTAGTTTAAAAAAATAAATCGTTATTAGACGAATTGTTATTGCTTTTAATGTACTAAATTAGTTATTTTTTTAATAATTGTAAATTAAACATGGCGAGCAGACCTATAATTGAATGCCTGGTTAGGTACAGTATATAATAGGGTGCATTAAACGCCCCATGATTTTCAAAAAGTTGTTGGATTTTAATGTCTATTCCGTCAAATGTTACACTTGTTGGTAGAAGTATGTATGCAAAAAATAAATCAAATCAGAGGTGGTCCTGGGTGGCCACCGCCACTTTTATATATTTAGTAGTGATGCACCAAATATTCGGTATTACTTATAATACTAATATACAAATATTCGGTATTACTATACTTATATTGATTGAAAGTTGAAAATGTATAAAACACAACGCCACTGTCACTACTCCAACTTTGCTCGTTTCCACAAATTTGGCCTCGCTTTGTGGTCACATTCAACCACTTGAAGAAGATTTTGGAAGTGGTCTTCTCCTCTTGCAGCTGAGACAAAATCAGTTGAGCTTTACTGCTCTCTCCGTAGGGTCATTCACAACATTTAACCCATCCACAATGGACTTTGCTGCCTTGAAGTGGTCATTGTTCTGCCAATTGTCAACATCCTCTGTTAGGAAGGTCATATCCAGGTGAAGAAGGTTCACTGTAAACCACGAGTCCTCGTTCACAAGATCAGCCAGGGTTGTCGCTTCTGTAATTTTTGGAAATGATGGTTTACCATATCCAGAACCGTAGCGGTGTTTTGGAGTGCTTGGCATTTCATCTGGTTGTATGGCCAGTAACACATCTGCAAGGGCACGACGCTCCTTTTGAGGTACTGCATTGCTGAACAGTGCCAAAACAACCAGTTCTGGGGTTAAATACCACAAATGTCTATCAAAGGCTTTCACAGCGCTGACTGAAATGATTGAGTTGACAGCTTTATAGTTGAGCAGAGTCTTGTATAAGCACAAATCAAACCATGGGGCATTTGAAGCAGACTGACATATGAGCCACCATCACAATAAATATAAACAACAAAAACAACAAACTCCTTCAGTTTTTCCTGTTGATGTTGTGTTGTTACAGTTCCTCGAGGTAGTACAGAAATTTGCTCTTCAAGTAGGCATATTTTGATGGAATAAAGAATCTTTGACATCCACCTCGCTTTATGCATGGCCCCAGGTCTGTGGAGTGTTCCTTGTTTTGTGACATCATCATCGAGGACTACCTGGCAGAGTTGTGCCATTTCCTTGTAGTCTTCCCTACAGTATGAAGCACTTGTGCGGATTGTGCTTAAAACCTTCTTTTTGCAGGATAAAAGCAGTTGTTGTGCATCGTCATTGTACATTGAAATGTCAATTTTGGTTAAACTTTCATCCTTTGCATGCGATATGCGTTCCCAATTCTTCTGGAATCTTTGGAACAAAGATGCTTCTGGAGACTTTGATGTCTCAATTTTGAGAGCGTCAAACACATGATCCAGGATTACCTCTCCAACATGATGGCGACATGCACACCACAGAAGAGCACGGTCCAGTTTTGATTGAATGGTAACACAGGCAGCTGTAACGTGTCCAGTGTTTGATGCTGTTGTGTCAAAACATAAGTTGACAACTGACTGTTTGCACTTCCATGAATGTAGAAACGTGTAAGTGTGCTCGGCAATGATGTCACCTGATGACATATCACTTCCATGAGGATATCTAGCCACTCCCAGTAGCTTTACATCAGTGGCATTCCCAACCAACACTGGCAATCTTTCTTCCTTGCCATTCTTGTTTGTGAGCGTATGCATCTGCTTGTCATCCCAGTGAAGTGTTGCAGCTGTTGGGGCGATCCAATTTTCTCGAATATCTTTGGCGATAGCACTTGTTATTGATCATCGAGCCTTATCAGCAGTTGAATACGACTTGGCCACACGACATGGATCACCTCCTGCCTCTTGAATTACAGCTTTGGTGAGCACAGCCTGTTGAACAGGAGTTATGTTTAGTCGAGTAGCAACAGACACGACTGAAGGCCTTTTCAGAATATCATGAGGAATAAAGGCAGACGTACCTGCATATGTTGATCTGTGGTGACTACGCTTCCTTTGAAGCTCTGGAATCGCCTCTTCTTCAGTTTCTTCCAAGCTATCTGCAGAGGCACTATCATCAGAGCATACAGAACTTTTCATCTCTTGTACACTGGATGATTCATGACGTTCTCATCTTGAAGCTTCCGCTAAGATGCGTTTTTCTTTTCTACGATCTTTATCAGCTTTCTTCTTGTCAACACTACCAAATGAGGCTACTCTGTCAGATTTCATTGACTCTAAAAATGCTCTATCTTCCTCATTCTTAATGTTTGTCATTGCATCTTTTGTCCATACACCAAAGGTCTTATCAAGACGTTCATTCATGGATTGCAACTTAGCCAAAGTGTTTGGAGATTCTCTGCGAGAAACAGGTATTTGACGCAATTTGTTATTGTCATTAAGAAGGTCAAGTATTAGTTTGCAGCATTGATGGTCTGAAAGCATAGGAATATTTGCTTTAGTGTAGAATGTTTTCAGCTGGATAAGGACTATGCTGGCAGATTTCCATTTGAGTGGCTGTGTTTGTTTGCCTTCACATATTTCTTTCTGGATGTGCCACATCACGCATCGAAGAACCTGCTGGCAAGTTGGGAGGCGGACTCCTGTCAATGTACCATCTCCTTCTGTAAGAGCATTGCCAAGACCAAAAATGGCACTTGCTAATCTGGTCTTCTTAGCTTCCATTGTTTCTGAAAGACAATAAAGGATATTATTAGACTATAAGTGAAGTTTCATTTATGGTACATGTTTTATGTAAATCACCCCTTTAGGGTGCATCAAACGCCCTTAGGTTCTTGGAATTTAATGTCTATTCTCTCAAATGTTATGTAAATCACCCCTTAGCAACTCTATATTAAAAGAAACAATGTAAGTAGTCAACTGGTTGGTAAATAAAAAAAATAGATATTTTTACATAGCGCGGCCCCCGAAAATTGCTGCGAAAATATAAAAGTGACCGGTGGCCACCCAGGACCACCTCCGATTTAATTAATTTTTGGCATACACACTTCTAGCAACAAGTGTAACATTTGAGAGAATAGACATTAAAATCCAAGAACCTAAGGGCGTTTGATGCACCCTAGTATATAAGTTAGGTCAACTGAATGCCTGGTAAAACTTTACAAGACACTTGCATTGCCATGAAACATGCTACAGTAATGAAACAGGTAAATCTTAAGGAAGCATCCTGGGAAGTTTTTGGGTAATTATTCGTTTTTTGACCCAGTCTCTTTTTATAATGAGAGCAAACTTTTCTGGTCAATTTTGAGGTGTTCTGCACGAATCTGCCATCTGTTTCCTGTGCAAATGCGTAGTTTTTAAGATATTGTTATCTTGAAAACTACGTATTGCACAGGAAACGGATGGCAGTTTCGTACAAAACACCTCAAAATTAACCAGAAAAGTTTGCACTCATCATTTTCGTTTAAACTAATGAATTTAAACGAAAATATCATGACTTAACCAGTCAAGGGCGTACAGTTGACCTAACCAGTGTCACATACTGAAATGTCTGCAAAACATTAGGACTGATCAATTTATGATGCGTGATCTTTACAGGGGTGGAGCCCCCATAATCCCGAGACCTAAATTATACAAATGATAATGTAATAACATGTGCCAACCTTGCATGGGTAGTCTGCTAAATTTCACCTACCCTTAAACTGAAACGACACACGTTTATTTTTAGGATTTTTTTTACGGCACCTAAAGACCTTCTGGTCTTTGCTTAAAATACAAGCACTATTGCATTTAGGGCAGGTCATGGATGTCTTAATTGTTCCGTGATTGAAAAAAAGGTCTAAACTCTTGTCTTCATCGAGGGCAATATGGCGGATCACGTCTTTAAAATCAAATATGCATAATTGGCACGTCATACTTCTAGTCACAAAAAACTGAACTGAACAGATGAACAGTTGCTAAAAATGATTTATTTGTAAAACAGGACAAATTGAATTACGCAGAAGTAGCCAGAATTGCCAAAAATAAGAAATATTTACCAAATAGTCAATATATAGAAAAAACACCAAAAATAGGAAATATATTTTAATAAAAAAATATTTTATACAAATTTGCACAAGATATATATATTTTCTTATTCAGTTTTGATTGGTTATTCAATATATATTGCTGTTATAGCTGGGTATGACCGGGTCAAAAAACAAATAATAACCATTTTTTTTTATGTAAAACATGTCTTCCAGATGTATTTCTGTGATTTATTCAAATTTTACATCCGTTTCAGTCACAAATCACTCATTTATGACTCCCCCACCCCTTCAACAAATATAACCTAACCTAACGTGTATATAAATGTTACAAAAGTAGTTTATGCTGAACCAGAAAGGCTATCAATTTTTTTAAATTGGAATTAAATTCGGAAAACAGCTTTAAAATAGTGTAGTCACAATGTTCACAATCCATAGCTAACTCGCAAATGACTTTTCAAACCAAGATTATCCTTAAGGTCAACACTTATCTAATTTGCACACAACGCTGCCAGGCGCAAGAAATGCCATCCACTTTAAAAACATTAATTAAAATTACTTATCCTTAATAAAAATATGGGGGTGCATTTTATTGAGAAAAATATAATCTTTCATATTATTATGTTAAATCTCTGTACTACGTATTAAGAACCGGGACCTTTCCTTAAGATTATCCACAAAACACACATCAATCGATAGAGTAGAAAAAATGGTGGTAATTATTTGTTGTTGCACCCAGTCTGTTTTTATGATAACAAACTTTTCTGGTCAATTTTGAGGTGTTTTGCACGAATCTGCCATCCATTTCGTGTGCAAATGCGTAGTTTTTGAGATATCATCTCAAAAACTACGTATTTGCACAGGAAGTGGATGGCAGTTTCATACAAAACACCTCAAAATTAACCAGAAAAGTTTGCACTCGTCATTTTTGTTTAAACTAACAAAAATATCATGACAACCTAACCAATCATCAAGGGTGTACAGTTGACCTAACTGGGTATTCAGTTGATCTAACCAGTATCATGTACTGAACTGTCTGCAAAATATTAGGACTGATCAGTTTGTGATCTTTATGGGGGCTCTGCCCCCATACCCCTGAGACCTAAATTATACAAATGATAATGTAATAACGTGCCCATCTTGCCTGGGTAGTCCGCTAAATTTCATGTGCCCTTAAAGATTGAAACACTGAAATGACACACGTTTATTTTTAAGATTTTTTTTTACGGCACCTAAAGACCTTCTGGTCTTTTCTTAAAATAAAAGTATTATTGCATTTAGGGCAGGTCATGGATGTCTTAATTATTCTGTGATTGAATAAAAGGTCTAAACCAGTGCTCTTCAACCTTTTTATGCTTACAGCCCACTTTTGTAACTTTTGAATCTCCGTATCACCCACCAAAATTAAAAATGCAAAAACTCAAACTAAAAGTTATATACCCTGCATAAAACAATAAAATTAATTGCAATTACCTTTAGATTAATGAGATCCTTCGCCCACTAGTGGGTGGTACCGCCCAGGTTGAAGAGCACTGGTCTAAACTCTTGTCTTCATTGAGGGCAATATGGCGGATTATGCCTTCAAAGTCAAATATGCAAAACTAACACAACATACTCATGGTCATAAAAATACCAAACTAACAGACCAATTGCTAATAATGATTTAATTTTAAAACAGGACAAATTGAATTACGCAGAAGTAGCCAGAAACACCAAAAATAGGAAATATTCACAAAATAGTTATATATATATATATTGAAAAAACACGAAAAATAGGAAATATATTTTAATAAAAAACCACATTTTATACAAATCTGCACAAGATAAGATATATATTTTCTTAGTCAGTTTTGAATGGCAATTCAATATATTGTAATGTTTTAACCACACGTGAGCAGGTTAAAAGACAAATATTAACCAGAATGGTGCAAGCAGCTATATATCATTTTGAAAATATCAGAAAATAACAAAGTTATGACACTATGAAGATGTTACTAGGCCTATCATAGCTTACACCATTTAGATCTTTTCCGTTTCATGTATTGTTTCTGATTTTGTTGAAAATAAGATATTTAATGTAGGTTAACTAAATACCCGGTTAGGTCAACTGTATGCCCTTGATGATTGGTTAGGTTAAGTTATGATATTTTCATTGGTTGATATTTTCATTAAAACTAATCATCAAAGGCATACAGTTGACTTAACCAGGTATTCAGTTAACCTAACTGGGCATTATATATATCCTATACAAAAATACAACAACAAATATAACTTTTGAACTTGTGTATTACCATACCTCTAATATCCAGGATTGTACAATTTGGCAGTTGTAACAAGGAAATTATGGAACCTTTCATTTGGATTGTTTGATGTTTTCAGGAAAAGTGATCTTGCTTCATCAATTTCAATGTTACAACCGTGTCTTCCAATTTTTTTCAGTTTTATCTAAAAAATAAGCTACACAAACTTCATGGCAAAATCTGCTGCGGTTTGGTCAGAAATATTCAAAGAGGATTTAATATAAAATAGTCTAACAAAAATGTAGGTGAACTTATCAAAAATATATTTTTGAAATATGACTATTGAAAATTACATCTTATAATTTTATTATGCAAAGTGTGGCCTAAGGTCTTATCACAATGGAAACTGTTTTTTGTGATCAATTCTACATTTGTTCTGGCAAAAATGACACTTTAAATTGCTCAATAGTAACTTATGTTCAACACAAAATTTAAATAGCTCCTTATCCTTTGAGTGAAACTTATCAAAAAACACAGTAACTGACATTAGCCCTGTTCAAAAATCAACTTTTTCTTATTTTCATAGGTTTCTGTACTTTTTCCCATGCTTTTTGACCTGAAAAGGCCGAAAATCACAACCATTTTGACCTAGGTTGTTGGGAAGCATTGCCACATGGAGCTTTAAGTTTTCTGCCTTGAAATTGGCCAAAAGCACCAGTTCCGGGGTCCCTTGAATCATGTTTTGCACTATAACTTTTTATCTAAACAAGATAGAGCAACAAAATAGGCACCAAATTAAAGTGTTTTTAATCCTCTTTCTAACTTATACAATTATGATAGTCTTGGAACAAGAAATGGCACATTGGTACATACAAAGATTTCAGAAATATCAAAATTCATTTTCTCACACTCAAGGTAGACAAGGCGCCTTATTCATGACACAAATTTGAGATTAACATTTTGTCACAAGTCTAATCGATCAAGAAGTGAAAGCATTACATGATGATTAATTTCATAATGATATTTACACAGTCAGTTGTTGAGAGAGTGTTTCTTGAAGCTGTCAAAGCGGCGTCTGTTGAACTCCACAGCTTGAAGGAGATAGTCCCTTTGCTTGGCATCTGTTGTTATGACATTTGCAAAGTCGCTCATCATCTTGACACCACGTTCAGCAATGTCATTCACCACTTTCAGATTCTTAACATAGTCCAACGCTTTTCTGTAGTCCTCATTCTGTGGCCAAGATGTGACAGGTTCCAGAAGCCACTCGGATCCAATGTTCAGTGTGTCCAGCAGGAAATGTGATTCTGGGCCAATGAGATCAACCAGGGTGGTCTTAGCTGTGACTCTCTGGAATAGAGGCTTTCCTGTTCTGAAGCTGTCTGGCTTCTCAGTGGCATGTAACTGGGCAGCAATGTCGTGCTTCAATGTGTCACTCAATCTACTGCTGAACAGGGCAAATGGCACGACTTCCTGCATCAGGTACCATTTGTGGTTTTCCATCTTATTAAGTACTGCATCAGCAAGCTCTGGGTCAGTTTTCTTGTACTTCAACATGTCCTGGATTAGACTTAGATCATTCACGGGAGCATCTGCAGCAGACATTGACATCATCCATACAGGAGTGTAGAACAGCGCAAGGAAGGTGTTGTCTTTCCAGCTTTGATACAGTGTCTTCGTCATACTCAAGTTGATCTGCAAACATCAGCATTTTCATGGAGTACAGGTTTCTGGCCATCCATCTGGCCTGATGAATGGCGCCTGGTCGACTCCAGTGAATACCTCGAGGAGGCATTCCTCCAAGAACAATGACTGTCAGTTCAGCCATTTCCCTGTAGTTGGCTCTTGGAAGCCTTTCTGCTGTTAGAATGTCTTGGAGTATTTCTTCAGTTCTTCTTCTTTTCCTTCAGCCATTTGCTGTTGATAGCCAGCATCTTTGGGTTTTCCTTGGACAAGTCCGTCCAAACATCCTTCAGATGCTCAAACCAGGGATTATCTGGCCCCTTCACCTTCCCAAACAGCTTCTCCCAAACTGCTCCTACTAGGATTTCCAGGATGTGATGTCGACAGCAGGGTTGTGGAGTCGGAGTCGTGGAGTCGCATGTTTCAGGGCGGAGTCGGAGTCAAATTTTTACAATGTGTGGAGTCAGAGTCGGAAAATTTTGGACCGACTCCACAACCCTGGTTATAGCCACTAGGTTAAGGGTTATTCAATTTTAAGTAGGACTACTACTGGTTAGACCTTAATTATGTTTAAGAGAATCTTTTTCATTTATATATATATATATTATTGGAAAAAATAAAAATCCCTTAATATGATAATATCTACAAGTCAATATCCTTCTTAATATTTGAATGTTCCCTTATCCTAGAAAGTAACCTGATGATTCATGTGGTGGTGATGAAATGTCTTATTATTATGATAATTATAGAGTGAAACACTAGAGGAGTCGGAGTCATATATTTAAAATGTGAGGAGTCGGAGTCAGATTTTTAGATTTTTTACAATGTGTGGAGTTGGAGTCGAATTTTTACAGTGTGTGGAGTTGGAGTCGGAAAATTTTGGACTGACTCCACAACCCTGGTCGACAGGCCAGATAAAACACCTTTTTGTTCGGCATTTTCTCTATCAGTTTGGCAGCTCCTCTGTGAACTCCACTGTTACTGGATGTAGTGTCAAAAACAAGGGCAGTAACATTATCCGTAAGTTCCCATGTCTCCAGTAAATCCATTGAAGCCTCAGCCTGAGCTGTGCCAGAAGAATTGTCGATGACAGGTACTCCCAATAACTTTCCTTCAGTGTATGAAGGTGGACCAGACACTAGCACAGCTAAAGTCTCTGAGGTACTTCCAGGTTCACTGCCCAAGACATCTTTGAGCAACTTTCCATCCCAGTGTAAGGCAGCGTACTGTGGGGGGTTTTCACAAAACTTGGACATGTGACTCTGGCTGATATTATACCTGGACAGCATTCTGTTGCGACATGTTGTTGAGGTTGAGATGACGAAGTTATCCAGATCAGCCCCTCCAGCTTTCAAGGTGGCAGAAACCATGGCAGTAACTTGATTGTCTGATAAACCAAGATGATCAGCTGTATTGCAGATGACATCACATTCCATGACCTTCCTTGGAAACGTCAAAGTCACACTAGTCACAGTGTCTTGATGGTGAGAACATCCAGGACGAGGCTGATGGTAATCCATGTCCTCTGTGTTAGCGTCGTTGTCAGTTGAGTCACCCCAGGTAATGTCATCCACATGAACAACTGCCTCTTGTTCTGCTGCAGCTGTAAAATAGTACAACATGTTAAGACAGTAATTGTTAAGTACATGCTAAATATCGCAATGGAGTAAAACTTAAAACTTTTTGTAACATTCAAAGTAATTAGTTTTACCTTGTTCTTGTCTATGCTGCAGTCTTTCATTCCTCGCTGCTTGCTGCAGGGATCTTGTCTCAAAAATCTTGTCATGACCAGACATATGACCTTTCCTCTCAGTCTTTTGGTCTTCGTAGAACCTGATATCCTCATCTTTCTTCTCTCTGGATAACAGTCTGTTGTTCTGTATTTCCTGGATTGCATCTGGAGCTCCTATATCGAACAGGCTGTCTAATTCCAGCACAAATGCTGCTCTTTTTCCTCCAGGGTTACTTGCTCTTCCTTTGCTTTTCACCAGAGCATGATGTTTCTCATGTAGTTTCATGAAGAGCTTCATTGCATTGTACTTGGTCATTGTCTTGATCCTAGCCATCTGCCAGAATGGGATGATAGATTCAACTGTTTCATATGCAAGGTCTTGAACCATGGGCCTCCCTGCATTTTCTGGTAAATTCTGAAGATTAAGGAAATACTGGAATGCCTGTCTGTTGGTGGGAAGCTGGGAACCACTGATAAAAGCTGAAGGGTATCCAACCAGGAAAGTTTCAGTGAGAGATCTGGTAGATGGCCCAGTTGACACCTGCCTGCGGACAGTACGTGGAGGTTCTGAGATATCAACTGTGCACCCACGGCGCTCCCTCAGCTCCTTGCTTAATGCCATTATGAAGTTGTAACTTGTAGATGGTTTTCTAGATTCTGATTGAGTTTGTTGTTTCCTGAAAAATGATAGATAATTATTATTATTATTAATTATTATTATTATTATTATTATTATTATTATTATTTATTAATTTTATGCTCTTTCATTTGATACCTAATTTGTTGCTCTATCTTGTTTAGATCAAAAGTTAAAACTTGTGCAAAACATATTTCAAGGGACCCCGGAATTGGCGCTTTGGCCAATTTCAAGGCAGAAAATTTAAAGCTCCATGCAGCAATGCTTCCCAACATCCTAGGTCAAAATAGTTGTGATTTTCGGCTTTTTCAGGTCAAAAAGCATGGGAAAATGTACAGAAACCTATGAAAATAAGAAAAAGTTGATTTTTGAACAGGCCTAAACTGACATGTCACAACAATCCATCTTTACGCCTCAACGACAAAATACAAACTGACCAGATCTGACCTAATGGAGTAATTGAATGGTGTGGCAACTAAAGGGTTTCCAAATGTCGCTAGATATACCAATAATTGTAAAAAATATTGGCAGATGTTGCTAGATATTTCTCAAACTATCGCTAAATGTCACTAAAAATGACATTGCTTCAAAGTATCATAATTTTGTTATTTTCTAATATTTTCTAAATGATGCATAGCTGCTTGCACCATTTTTTTCTGCTCTATCGATTGATATATGTTTCATTACTGTAACATGTTTCATGGCAATGCAGGTGTCTTCTAAAGTTTTACTGAATGCCCAGTTAGGTTAATTGAATACCTGGTTAGGTCAACTGTACCTCCTTGATGATTGGTTAGGTTAAGTCATGATATTTTGGTTAGTTTAAATGAAAATATCATAACTTAACCAATCATCAAGGCTGTACAGTTGACCTAACCAGGCATTCAATTAACCTAACTGATATACTGTACCTAACCAATCATCAAGGGTGTACAGTTGACCTGACTGGGCATTCAATAAACCTAACCAGGCATTCAATTATAGGTCTGCCCACCATGTTTAATTTACAATTATTCAAGAAATAACTAATTTAGTGCATTAAAAGCAATAACCATTCATCAAATAACTTTATTTTTTAAACTAATTTACGGCCAGATTCTGAAGGTTTGCCCCCCTAACCTAACCTAACTCAAGCATCAGTCGATCTAACCTGGGCATTATTCAACCTAAACCAAGTATTATTTGATCTAACCCAGGCATTTAATGGCATAAGTATAGAATCTGTGGTTAAATTATTTCTTATGCTGTGCTGGTGTCTAGTCCGTGGTCAAATTCAGAAAATATAAATTTGTTCCTGTTTACATCATCATGCTGTTATTAATGTTTATTTGTTGCCTGCTTAGACCTAGTTTAGTCTGAATATTATTGTTGTTCTGTGAGTGTGTGATAATGCAGTGCTGTAATCTATCTACTTATGAGTTTCCCCCCATCAATTGAATAGGGGTGCATCGGATATTTGGCCGGATATTGTGAAATATCCAGTATCCAGCAGGATATGGGTCATATCCAGCCAGATATGCTGGATATAGGCCAAGACATTAGAAAATTAACACCTGTATGAAAATCTGCCATAATATGATAACACTGCAAATAATATTTTATATACAAAAAAAATGGAAAGCCCTCCAGGGCCCACCCCTAAACCAGTCCAGCAACACTTTTTATATTAAATCAACACAATACTGATGACAAGAATAAATAAAACATCTGTCCATCCTTAACGACTACAGTTCTATTAATATAATCAGAGCTTTTTATAAAAATGTCTAGGCGTTAATTTTTTTATAAAGAGTTAAATATTGCTAGACCACTGCACTTGCTTTCCATTCTTTCTTCTCCTTTTTTCCCTTTATTTTCAAAACAATACAAGCTTGACAAATATAAAACAATACATTGAATACAGTTGACCCTCGACTTATGTCGTCACTGTCTTACATAATTTCGAGTTACGAGAAGCCCCCCATGACTGTAATTGATTCGTCTTACATAATTATTTCGTGTTGCGTAATAGCTGTGTAATCGCAAATGCAGTGCGTGACCACTCACTGGCAGGACACTGGGTATTTCACATTATTTCATTGTTATTTTTACTGTGTATTATATAAAGTGATACTGTATGAAGTGATTAATAATTTGGCAAATTAATACCGTAAGTAAATTAATAAGTCTAAAATTAATTTTTTATAATTAATTTTTAATATGTAATTTCTTTTACAGATGGTGTTTCTTAATAATAATTATTAATTACCATTATAATTCTGTTTATATACACTGTTTTTATCAAAAAATTTAATTATTTTATTATTTTCAATACTTTTTTGGGGTCCTGGAATGATTTCCCTGATTTACATGTATTTTGGGGTTTGACATGTCATTTTTGAGTTAAGTAACTCATCTCAGAATGGATTAATTACGTAAGTCAAGGGTCGACTGTACAATATAAAATGCCTGGAATGAAATCAATGAATGGAGGGCAGTATTGTGTAGGTCAGATGCTGCCATTCAGCCTGGAGGTCTTCAGAATAAAAACACTCGAAAACAGTGATTTAGAACTTTTTTCCATTGTGGTGCAGAAACAAGAGCATTTCTCCTCTTTTAGGCAATATTTGGGATCTCCTTGCTTCATAGATGTTTCTATATTCAGTAAACATTCTCTGAAAATAGAGCATGCGGGTGTGCAGAGAAGCTTTGAAACAATAGTTTTAAGGAGAGGAAATCAGTCCTGCTTCCAAATTTGAACTGGACAGCGTTTCCTATCTACAAGAGGTTCAGATGCATATCGGTCTAACTCTCCTGCAATCAGTAGAACAGGAGCAGTCTATTTTTCAACCTTTCTTCTCTTGTAACTTACTTCCCCAGATTGCTCTCCTTTTGTGATCTCCATAAAACACGCTTCAAGAATGTCCTCTTCATTTTTCCTCTTTCGCATAGGAGAGCTGGAATTTGAGCTTCTTTCGCTTCCACTTTCATTACTTCACTTTCATTTTCATTAGAATCATTACCACCTTCGTCATTTTCAATACCTATGACTTCTTCAATCAGCCAGGATTTAGCCTGCTCTTTTTGATCTTGTTGAAAGAAAGATAACTTATACCGCAGATCTATTGCAGTCACAGTCACATAAGCCCTGTTTTTCATTATGTTCAAAGACTTCCCATCATTATTCTCTGACAAGAAACGTGCTCGAAGAGAAGTCAGGAGTTCTCTCTCTGTCATTTGAACACCTTGGTCATCATGGCCAATCTTTGAAAGAAATCTTTGTGAAATACAAATGCTTGGGATGATGGAAGACAAAGTTGATTTTTCCAAACTCATTTCCTGAGTTAGTTGGAAGAATGGTTTTAATATTTTAAGGAAATTTTGTATCAGTGTCCACTCGAAGGATGTGATGGTAGGTAATTCACTACGATCAGCCAAATACAGTTGCACTGGAATTTTTAATTTATATAATCTTTCTAGCATCAAATATGCACTGTTCCAACGTGTTGGGACATCTTGAACCAATAGGAGAGGCTCAAGATTTTGCTGCACTTGAATGTGTTTGAAATTGTTACAGGCCAAAGGAGAATGATTAACCCTTTCGCTGCATCCCATTCTGATACTCCCTGTGCGTGCCACACTAATACCCCAGAACGAAAGCTGTGCGTATAAATGTGCCAGAAAATAAACTTGAATTATTTTTTTGCTTCGTCTTTTGTTTGCCTTTAAAATAGGTTTTCTATCAATATTTTCAGTTTTTCATGGGTAACAAAAAAATAAAGGTAAAATAGAGATATCTTTATTTAGTTAACTAAAAGTTAAATGCTGAGTGATAAGTTTTGAAACATGGTTTGGTGCATAACCCTGGGGTATCGGGGCATGTTTCGCATTGAAAACGTACTCGTTTTTCTATCCCATGGGCATAACATACCCTGCATCTCTTTGTTGGTCTTGGGGTATGTTCAGAATTTGATGTAATTTTCTTGGTAAAATGTTTTCCAACTAGTCTTGGAACTACTGATTTCTTCAAGTTAGGTTCATCTGCAGATGTCAGTCCTTTTATAATCTCATGGCAAAAGTCTAGAAGGGGAACTTTTCCCTTTTCTATGAGATTATAAATTCCACAAGCATCTAGTACTCGGACCTGAATCAAATGCATTGCCAGCTTCTTATACCATTTTAGAGACTTTCTTGGGACAGAGTAATAATGCAGTATTTGGTCTGTTCGGTCTACATATCCCATATGTTTGTTGTATTCATGTACGCAAGCTGGAATGGTTTTTTCGACTCGACCTTCCTTTGACCTACGTGTTACTGTCACATCACTGTTCAAATGGTAATTGGAGAGCATGCAAACTCTTCTCTTGTCATGAAACACAAGGGAAAGCAGTTCAGGAGTCTCAAAAGCAAGTTTTTTTCCTTTTGCCACATTCATAGTTTTCATAGCATGGCATAAGCCCTTACGATTACTTCTAACAGTCCCTGCGGCACCAGTTTTATTATCACTAAGGTATTTGTTAGTGATGGGACGATTAATCGGAATCAAGAATCGGAAGAATCGAGCATTTTTCAGGAATCGGAATCGAGAGAATTGTACCATGATTTCCGATTCTTTAACTTTTAATAACAAAATTAATTAATTTATTATCTTTTCAAAAGAGAGGTGGCGTAGCGGAAGGTGTGTGGGGGTTTTCATTTAACGGTTCTTGAAGCCACCCTGGTGCTAAACTGAGAAAAAAATATCTTTTTAGGTAATAACTAATAAGTGATTACGATTACGAGCGAAAGATGACAACTTAAGTAACACTGAACACAGAGTATCAGAACTGACAAGTCGCCACACGCATAGTGAACTAATATATATAGTGGATAAATAGCCCAAAACCTCTCTATAAAATATAAATGTTTAAAATTCAAATTTAAATGCCGTCAATTTCTTCGCGCCGGAACCGTTTTGAGTAAAAGGATTTCTTAAAACTTTTAATTGAACCAGTTTTGCAATGTAAACTTTAAAATTTAAATGAAAGAGGATAACAAATTTTATTTTTATTGTATTGTAGCTATACATTAAAACATGTATATCCATGATGTGTAATCAAGAAGATTAAAATGAATTGTTACAACTTACAGTTGATTTTTATTTTTAAACCAATCTATTATAATTTATAATTTATATTACCATACTCATAATGTAAATAGTTAATCTTACCAGAGTAAAATATGACAATTTCCAGAAAAACAAGTTTAGAATTATATTTAAAAATATTGAGAATCGGAATCGAGACTTTTTAGTGGAATCAGAATCGTTAAAAATTTTGGTATCGTCCCATCACTAGTATTTGTATAGTTTTGGTGATGTATAGAAGTTATCAGTGAAGATGTTGTGACCTTTTCCTAAATATTTTTCCATCATACTACAATACTTTCAATCTTAGAAAAATCAGCAACAGTTTCCATGGTCCCGGTATATATTTTATATTTCAAAGTAACACAATTTTCATCCACAAGTTTGAAAATTTTTATCCCAAAACATGATCTTTTTGTTTTTATGTATTGCCAGAAACTGAGTCTGTCCTTCCACAGCAACAAAGATTCATCCAAACTTAGGTTCTGATAAGTTGAATATTTTGATTCAAGAGCAGATGTCATCAACTCAATAAAGTCATGCAATTTCACCATCTTCCCCCCCCTCTTTCCTTCAACATCTCATCTGCATTGTCAGCAAAATGCAAAAAAGAATGTTGGTAAATCTGTCTCTTTTCATGATTGCTGTAAATACTGGAGTAGCATAAAAACTGTCGGTTGACCAATACATACCTATCTTGGGTTTTTGTATAATACCCATGAGAAGTAACAGCCCTATAAATTGCTTCATTTCTGTAAACGTAGTTGGGACCCATGCACTATACCGAGATGTTGATTTCAGATTAGGTGTAGTAGCCAGAAATTGAGTTGCATATTTGTTTGTTTCTGTAACCATTAGCTCAATTACTTCTTTGGGAAAACTTCACAAAAAACATCATACATCGTATGAGTTTGACCATTGAAGAGCACTTTATTTTCACCAGTAAACTGCCACCCACCTCTGGTACAGCCTATATTTTCACCAATTTCCTGCCATTCAAAATTCTCGCTAGATTTTGTTGCTTTAGGCAGATCTCTCTCCAAAAGTACCACATTTTCTTCATCATCGTCACTACTTGATGTGTTTTGTAAAATATTCTGTACATTATCTTGCGCCCAGTCATCCTCACTTTCATATTCTATATCACTTTCAGAATACATTGAGATATATTTATATCATTCTCATCTAGAGAGGATTTTTTACGCTTATTACTGCTTGTGGATGCCATGCTGAACTGATTGGGGGAGTCTATTTCACTCCCCCCTCTGGTGAGCTGAGAGTCAGAAAATAAAAAAAGATGCCAAATACGACCATATTGATGTCTAATATTAGTCAGGGAACTAACTACGTTGTTCTAATAGGAACGAGGGGGTTCATAGACTGTTTAATAAACGTGGAAAACAATGTTTACCATGCGTCCTGAGAGAAGATTTTTAATGGTAAACATAGTTTACCATGCGTCCTGAGTCGGGCTTTTTTTATGGTAAACATAGTTTACCACACGCACTGAAAGGGTTAAAGTGAGTTGCAAGGCGGCAACTTTTTGCATGGATATCAATTACACTCCTCTGAACCATAATTGTCACTAATAACCAGTTGGAGTAAATGAATGCTGCAGTGTATTGAAGGTATTTCAGCCAGGTCACTACCAAGAGCCATATTACTAGCTCCATCCCTCACCAATAAATTCCTCTTATTTGCATCAAGATCCCAACTTTCCCACATAGAGCGAAACTTTTCAGATATATTCTTGCCAGTATGCGACCCTGAGAAATGAGAGGCATGTAGCACAGCATTGTATCTTTCAAAATCTTTACCTATCCAGTGACCTGATAATGATACAAAACTTTCTTGAGAGGTTGTGCATGTCCATATATCTGAAGAAAAGCTTGACATGCTTTACTACTACCAGCTTCTGAGCAATTTTAGACTTGAACTCATTATAAAGATGAGGAATTATAGTATCAGAGAAGTACCTTCTGCTCGGTAAGAGATATTTGGGTTGGAGGTAGGCCATTAGATCAATAAAACCATCATCAACTAAAGTAAATGGCTGGTTGTCCAAAGCCATCCATCATCATGCCAATTTTATGGTGAATCATCACAGACCTGGAGTCATTGATGTCCCATATTTTTTTTTAGATGAAAAGCTTTCCTCTATTGAGATCTGCTTACTCATTTGGTCCATTTTCCTTTCTTTCAGAGCAGAGGTGGGGAGTCGGAGTTGGGAGTCGGGGCTTTCTTGAAGAGTCGGGAGTCAGTAAAAATGAGGGACTCCCGACTCTTTGATTCAATTTCTATATGCCAACAATTTACCAGAATACTACTCTGTCCTAAATAAATATCTTCCTGAACTAATTCTAGATTCACATTTCCACATTTGATTTATTGTTCTGGTAAATCTTAGCAAATGAATTTCATATTTCTATTTTAGGATACTAGGTACCATATAAAAATTAGCAATACAGTATATTAATTATTAATTTAAAGCCCTAGTAGTAATGAGTCATGGGCCTAGTAGAAAATCAGCAGTCTTTCAATATTTTAAGCTAAATGAGGATGAAAGTATTTTTATTTGTCAAGTAGAAAAGGATGGTAAAGAGTGTAATGCAAAAATTAGTGAGCTTACACTGGGAAACATGCTAATGCTCCAACTAGAGCCTCAAACTTGAAATGCCATCTACGAAACAAACATCCCAATATTTATAAGGTTGTAGATCAGCATGATAAGGAAAGAGTCGGGAGTCGGAGTCGGTTTTTAAAAATACCGACTCGGGAGTCGGGAGTTGGTTGTTTTTGGCCGACTCCCCATCCCTGCTAAAATGAACCTTATTTATTATGGTATAAGGTCCAAATTTGCGTGCTACATAGAACTCTTGTGTCTTTTTCAGTTGAAGGTGAAATAAGTGATATTTGCAGGATTATGGTATGGATTGGGAAAGCCGGTGTTACAGTAGGAGTACTGTTAATGTAGGAGCACTATAATAATTAATAATATTAATATGATGATATAATAATATCATCTGTGTTAATCAATTACTGTCATTAAACATAACTTTGTCTTGAATCACATAAATAAAGTAGAAAAGTATTGGAGTATTGGCCATATTTTCACCTTTCCAATATCGATACTGATACTCCAAAAAAAAGGCTGATACTGATACTATCGGCACATCCCTAGTTAAATGTTCATTACAATGAAGGTTTTTATTTAATATTACTTTTGAATATTATGAAGAAATTTTGTTATAACAAAGGTGAAGATTTTTGAAATCCATAGCATGCTACATTTGGTGGTTCCTGCAACACGGGCAAGCTCTCTCCCCACCCAACACATGGTCTCCCACCATCCCCACAACACACTTTTGCGGCATCAGTGTTTGTTGTGCATTCTCACATGTTACATTCATAATGAAAGTGATGTTTTACAAAGTGTTATTGTTACTATTTCGTAACCCCAATGGCATCAAAATGTCCAAACTCAACATTATTACCCGATCCAACAAAGATAATTTTGTTGAACTTTACCCACTCTATCTATATTAGGCTATCAAGAAGTGTGCTAGGAACCAAACTGAATTTTTCCCATATAAAACAATAAAAAATTAGGTCCTACTTAATGAATTTTCACGTAATGAAGGCTTTTTAGAAAGGTAACCCCTACATTAAGCAAGGGATGGCTGTAAATATATATACAGTATTGTGCAAATTAATGTGAACAGGACAAAAAAAAAATTAGAATTTTCAGTAAACAACATAGACTATCATACCTCTTTTAACGGACAAGATACATTCTTGAGGCTTGTCTGCTAAGTGAAAAATCCATTAATAGAGGTCATTATAATATGGTAATTATGGAGATGGGTTCTTGCTTAATAGCGAAATCAGTCAAAATGATAAATAAATGCTTTAAATGGTATTATTTTCTTACAGAATGACTAAATAATGATTAAATGTGCCAAAATAGGTCTTAAACATTAGGAAAAAGTTGGTTTACTTAGAAATACGTGTGTGATTTTCCACTGCCATCTCTGCACAAAAAGTGAACATTAAGCAGCAAGCAAGTGACTCCAGCACAATGATGATAAAACAACAAAATGGCTGCCACAATCATTATAGGTGACAATGCTTAACTTTGTACAATTCAAATGAAGATTTAACATTAATAATAAATGAAACTAAATTTAATAACACTCGCTAGTTAATTTTTTTGGAGCTTGCTGCTGTGGTTTACCACCACTACCTCACTCCTACTGTGCACCTCTTACTCCCTCCTGGCAGTGGTGGAAGATGAGAGACAGCAGCTACTCTTGGGAAGACAGGCCAGGTTGTGGCCTAGCCTCTCCTTTACAAAGAAGGCATCAAGGGTTGACTGTCTTGCCTTCCGTTTCTTCTCATGAAGCATCTCATAGGGGCAAATTCATTTAAGATGTTTTTCTTCACTCCTGTGCTTTGCTCCATATCAGGGTCATTTTTGGTAATGAGTTCTAGGGCATTACACAACATCTGGTAGGAATCACTTAAAATCTTTTTACTGAGGAATTTTTCTGGCTCAGTACCTATCTTCTGCATCTTCAGCCTCTTCACTAGCACAGTGTTCATCCAGCTCCTCATTTGTTAAGCTGCTGCTGTGTGATGTCAGTAGCTCTCCACATTGTTGACATTTATGTCATAAAGTCCAGCTTCATTGGCTAGCTGGACAATGTCCCTGGTGTTGTTTTACTCCACATTGCTGTGGTGGCTGAGTAGGCCATAGTTCCCCAAGTATCAAGAATCTTCAAGCCACCCAGCACCCTTTTAAGTTTCTAGGTTTGTGAAGATAAATTCTCCAATATCTGGCAGTATCTCTTGAGTATTAATTTAATTTTTCTTACCCCCACTTTCTTAGTATGGTGATGGACACAGGTATACAATAGGTTCTGGATCATACACCAACTGTACTTTACCACCAATTACTTATAATCTAGTTCTGATCCTTACACTAATTATAAGTTTTAAAAAAATAAACTTCTTATTCTGGGTCAAGATTCTCTCACATCAGCTGTCTATTTCTAGGAGATTAGCGAGGTTCAATCCACACATTAACTGTAAGCTACTTCCAAGAATCTGTTAGATTTTCATCTCCACAGGAAAACACTCCCAATTACTCGAGGTCCAAGAAAGGAACTGGAATTCCAAGGCAAACCTGACAGAAATGAAGCGACCTATTTTTTTTATCCTTTTTATTATAGCTGGAATAAATACAATTTTCAATATAAAGGTATAACACACAACACTGGCAATATGCCACAATTAACAAAACTCTGGAAAACAATTATTAGTGAGGTTCAGCAGAGGAAAACAATAGGGATGTCACGGGTACCCGATTGGGTAATGTACTGTATTTTTGGGTGTATAAGATCCACTTTTTTCCCCCAAAAAGTGGTCTCAAAATCACCCTGCATCCTATACACCGAAGGTCATAATATTACCTTTATATGGGCTAGAAGAACTGATGGATTTTTACAAAAATTCATCGTCTCTTAGTCCCTCCTGACTGTGTATTGGTTTGGCCAATTTTACACTAAGTTTCTACTCTTCCCAACCCACTGATAACAAGAAAAACAGTATGTATTGCATAATGATTTACTTTTATGTTTCATAACATATAGTATAGTCTCCCATATACTTAATACTATTTTCTTATAATGAATATGGGTGAAAGAAAATGTATCACCAAACTTTTGATGGAGGGCTTTAACAAAAGTCAGCCTCACTAGTAGAAAATTATGGACATTTTCTGACAACTAGGCAGTTGGTCATAATTTTTTTCCTGAAAAAAGGCCTTGAAAATAGGGGTGTGTCTTATACAAAGGTGTGTCTTATACAGGGTGTCCCAGAATTAAATATTTCAGTGAAATTGGACAAATTTTTTAAAAACACACTTTTATTTATGTTTATCATGTTTAATATGTGTTAAAAATGTATAAATTTCTAAATTTTTTTCATAATTTTATTTTCATAATTTTTTCATTATCTGGTCTAATGAAAGACCGTCTGAAGTCATAGAATGGCAAAGAGACACTCCAAAAGTTAACGTGTGGCTTGGAATGACCAAATCCAAAATTTATGGCCCATTCTTCTTTGTGGAAGCAACTGTAACAGGTACCGTCTACCTTGATATGCTTCAGCAGTTTCTCGAACCACAGCTTCTTGATGATGGCATTCTTGATAATGTTGTGTTTCAACAAGATGGAGTACCATAAATTTTGGATTTGGTCATTCCAAGCCACACGTTAACTTTTGGAGAGTCTCTCTGCCATTCTATGACTTCAGACGGTCTTTCATTGGACCAGATAATGAAAAAATTATGAAAATAAAATTATGAATTTTTTTAGAAATTTATGTATTTTCAACATACATTAAACATGATAAACATAAATAAAAGTGTGTTTTTAAAAAATTTGTCCGATTTCATTGAAATAGTTAATTCTGGGACACCCTGTACATTGAAAAATACAGTACTACTTGATGATACCTGACCTGATCGGGTATGGGTAGTAAAAACTAAATTCTAATTTAATTTTATTGTTTTGCAGGTTTTCTTGATATTTTTTTGGTATAATACTTTTTAACAAAACATTCAAAATTGCAAATCATAGTATGGTTTGGGACTATTTTGTCATTGATAAATTAGATAATAGTAAAGCCAAGTGCTTGAACTACACACAGTTAATAAGTCCTGGTACTAAACCAACAAATTTTGGAACATCTTCAATACCTGATTGGGTATTATACTTCGGGTACCTGTACCCGATTACCCAGTAAAAGCGCTACCCATTGCATCCCTAGGAAACAATGGAAAGCAATTGGGAGACAAGCACAGGAAAGGGTTTGTTTAAAGTATGTAAACTTTATCCCAGCTCAGCTACACTACAAACTTGACCCTGTGGCCAGGTTTCTAAGTAAAAGCTAGATAATAGTCTTTCTGGTTTACAAGCTTGATTGCAATGGCAGTCCTGGAGTGGCCAACTGTAGCTGACACAACTCCAGTGGACTGTGTAGGTCACAATGCTAATAGGATGTATCTGGACTAGTTGAGCTAGCTGGTAGACTTCCTACTGGTTCCAACTGGTCACCTAGACAACACAAAATTATTAGTTACATGTACAGGATACAATCAATCAATAATAATGAATTAACAAATAATTAACACACAAACAAGAACTGGAACATAACTTCACCATTAACCACTGGTAAGAATAGATTGATTATTGAATGAATATAGAATCAAAAATAAACTTAAAAATAAAATAATAGTAAATATGAATGACATTAACAATCATGACAAACATAATCCCACATAATTTAAGCAGCCTGTAAGCAACATAAAACCAAGCATGAGCAACAAGAAAATCTCTGGAATAAGGTAACTGGTATCCTATAGTGATGATAATGGGCTCTATAGCTAGTTGCAAGAGTGAATCACAAAAGAGGAGGATTGGGTTAACAGAAATCCAAGGCTCAAGCAAGCACTACAAACTGGCAATAACTATAAGTCAGGTGTCTAATTCTAAGCAGGCTAAATATATAACTCAGGCCTATACTTTTACAATTTTAATGCATACCAATCATTATCTAACAATTATCTTAATCATTAAGACATTAACAACACTGGGCAGTTTGAAGGTCTAGTAAACTCTGATAAAGAATCATAATACCTGTAACAAATAAAATACCTTGATAGGCTTTCCAACAGTAATTTATGCTGTATCTTCCAGAAGTGAATGGGGTCCAGAGCACTTATTATTAAATACTTGATAACTAAATAACAATTTTAATATTTAACTAGACTTCTGTCAGGAGAGAGAGAAACTTGAGAGTTTTTAGATTTAAACAATATTTGCCTAACAAAACTCCAGAAGACCAGATAAAGCATGAAAACCCTTGCACTAATCAATTCCCTGCTGGATTGGTTAAAAAGAATGAACAGGCAAACTTAACAAATTACTGGGAGGGACACTGAGGAAAAAATGAGGGATTGGCTCGCAGCAAATACTAAAATGGGACCAAAGGACAGATGGGCCATTAATAAAGAAACTTGGGACCCTAGTCCAAGCCTATTGCTTGATTGTGGGGTTTTGGGAAGAACTTCACAACTCCTACAACATCAAAGCCTCTGAAGTCATTACAGACACTCAGCCACACATTCCACCATGTACTGTTCAATGTTCATACAGGTTACGCTCACTTCCTCCTATGCACTGCTAATGTTTTCAATAGCCATCTTGACATTAAATTTTTTCCAAAATTTGGCAATTGACTGTTGGTTGGGACCATCTGTTGCGTGGAACAGCTGCCTGAAAGTGTGGAGGAGGTACTTTTTAAAGGTGACAATGACTCCTTGGTCCATTGACTGGATAAGGGAAGTCATGTTAGGTGGTAGGAACACAACCTCCACAGGCAGGACTGTAGGTGGCCAGGAGCATTATCCATCACCAACAAAGCTTTGGGTTTGGGGTTTTTCTCCTCACAGTACCGCTTTACAGCAGGGCAAAAATAGGAGGTAAACCACTGCTGGAACAATTCCCTCATCACCCAGGCCTTCTTGTTTGCCTGCCAAACAACAGGTGGGTACTCTTTTGACAAAGCCCTTAAATGCTTGCAGGGTCTAGAAGTGGTATATGAGCATAGGTTTGAGTTTAAAATCCCCTGATGCATTGCTGCCCAGCAGAAGTGTCAGTCAGTTCTTTGCTGCTTTGAAGCCAGATGAATGCCTCTCATCTTGAGATGAATGTGAGACAGCATTTGTTTCCAGTACAAGCCTGTCTCATCCACATTAAAAATGAGCTCTGGTGGGTAGTTGCTTTGCTGGATGATCTGTTTAAATGTGTTGGGGTAATCATGGGCAGCCTGTTTGTCAGCACTCACAGCTTCACCTGTGATATGGATGCTGTGATGTTTAAATTTCTCAAACCAGCTTCAACTGCCTGTGAAAGTTTACATTGAAGATCTCTCACCTTCTTGCTCCTGTAGGTAGGTAAAAAGACTCCTTGCCTTCTCTATAATGATAAGCTGGCTTAAGGGCTTGTGGCACTGGTTGTGGTCTTCCACCCACATGCTCAGTTGACTCTCCATCATTTCCAGCAGCTTATTCCTTGTGTGGGAAACCTTCATTGCAAATAAGGATGTGGTAGACTGGCTGTTCTTTTTATCTTCTCACTGTTATTGAGTATCATTTTAACAGTAGAGGAAACCAAGCCAAGTGACTGACCCACATTGCCCTGATGCTCGCCTGCCTCAACCCTTTGTATCACTCATTTTCACATCCATACTAATGACTTTCCTGGGCACCTTGATTGGTTTACCAACACACTCATTTGCAGGCTGTTTCCCAGACATGATGGGCGTAAAATGTTCACAAAACACTTGTAGATAGCAAATATGAAGAGACCTACTATGACACACCAACACAAATCTTGGTGGGCTACTATATACATTTTGAGATGATTGCTGATTGGCTTAGAGCAGTGGTGCACAAACTTTTTTGACGTGAGGGCCAAACCAACCATCTGTTTTATATGTAGGGGCCAGATATATAGATATTCTATTTTTTATAAATATGCATTTTTATAACCAGGGGTAATATTTCAGATTTTTCACTTTTTCATTGAATTGAAAAGACCCGTGGGGCCACTGAAAAGACCTGTGGGGGCCACATTTGGCCCGCAGGCCAGGGTTTGTGCATCACTGGCTTAGAGGATGTAAACAACAAAGATGGCATTGGACTTTATTATTGGTTCTTTTTCACTAATGTTTGATTGATTTTTTTTCTTGAATGGTACTATGCTTACTATTATACAGTATTTATTAAATTAATATTTTTTTCATGTCAGACAAAAATCCATTGGTTGAGGCTTTGTTAAAAGAGGTATGATAGTACTTTGAAGACTGGAACAAACCTTAATATTTAATATAGCTACCTTTAGCTTTAATAATGTCTTGTTACATGCCAGTGTGTGATATGCCAGCAATAAAATTATTAAAAAAAATAAGAGACTAACATGAACTTAGATGTAGCTTGTAGTGTAAACTAACCCACTTTTTGTTATACTCTTCATGTTTTTTTTTTTTAAAACTTGCATATCTGTACTTTGCATGGTATGATGGTGTATTTGGGTTAAGACTGTTTGCATGGTTTGTAAGTGTTCTTACTTTACTACTTTTCATCTTTCACCCCTTTCCTATTCTCATTGACTATTTTTCTGACTTGTTGGCAGTGGCTGGTGGATGATGATTGCGAGTCTTTCTCTCTCTTTTTCTGAATGATTGTTAACCCACGAATGATAGGTTTTGCTACTTAACCCCTTATTATCATCTTTTAACCCTGTACTCTCTCTCTCTCTCCTTCCTCTCAGGCTAACCTTAGAGTAGATCGTAGGGTCTTTGTTAGCCTTAGCTTCTGTAGATCTGTAGAACACACTTTGGCATAGAATATACCAGTTTTTCACAGATTTTTCTTTAATTCTTCATCATGAAACCAGACTTTGATGACAGATGTGATCAGTTTTGCTTTAATTGTACAGTCCAGTTTTTGAAGTAGTCTTACATATGTCCCATAGATTTTTTGATTGGGTTTAGATCTGGCATGTTTCCTGACCAGTCTAAACAGCTGATATTGTTCACCTTTAAGAACTCCTTAACACATTTTGATGTATAGCATGGAGCCAGATCCTGTTGGAAAACTTACTTTGGGAACAGTTTCTGCAGCTCTGGTTTGCCATGGTGTTCTAGAACCTCAATCTATTCATCATGTCTTCCCTTCCACAGGCACTAATGAGCTAGTTGATCATGAAAAAAAACCCAAAATATTTTCTTTTCTGGGTGTTTCACAGTTTGGTTATTTTGGAACTGGTTGTGGGCTCACCAGGTGAATGGTGTACAAATTAATTTTGTTGACTGAACAAGAAAAATGACACTCGTTTCAAAATAATACATTGTACCAATCTTTTGACCAACCAGCATATTTCTTGGTCCACACACAGCATTTTGTCTTCATTATTGTTAGCAATTGTTTTTCCATAGGTTTCTTGGCTTTGCATCCCATCACCAGCAATTGATGTCTTACAGTTGATGATGATACCTGTATATTTGATGTTGCTAATTCTTGGTTAAGCATGTTGCTAGTTTTTCTGGGATCCTGCTTGTCCATTCATATTAACTTCGCATCATCTCTGGTTATTGCTTTCCATTTTCTTCCATGTTTGCCTCTTTTGATGAGGATATTGAGCCTGTGGTTTGTTTCTTAATAATCTTATTGACCACTCCCACACTAACTTTGATTGCATTGGCAATTTCTCTGTGTGAGCGATGTATATTCATGCAAGGTCATTATTTTACTACTTTTTCTTGGTGTGATGTCCAAATTCAACTCTGAAAAACACACCACAGAAATCACACGTACTCACTGATGACTGACAAGAATAAACTAAATTAGGCAGAAACTGAATGACAAGCTTGGTAATTTATATAAGAGTCTACAAGACCTGTTGTACATCAAATTTAGGGTTCTGCCAGAACCTTTTTTATAATTCACCCAGAGTTGCTGTCCATATATATTACTGCAGAAAGTACGAAAGAGAGAGTCTTTAGCTTCACTTGTACAGAATCAAAAGTTCCTTATGGTCATATTTGCTTTAGCACACAGGCTTTGAGATTGTTTTCTTATATCCGAGTCATCACTCAAGGAGCTGGTAATAGTTTGACCCAAATACTTAAACACTTGTACTTCCTCAATTACTTCACCATTTATTTTAAACTTCATATCAGCTGGCTGATTGCAGCTTTTAGGATGAAATTGCATAACCTTAGTTTTTGTAACATTAAAAAGAATATAATGTTTCTGCGAATACACTTCACAGACTTTTAGTAGCCAATCCAGACCTTTAACAGAGGGACTTATTAACACCATATCATTGGCATGAACTAAGTTATTTATCCTTGTGTTATCTATAAAACATCCCACTGTTGCCTCATTAAGTGAAGCAATTAATCCATCAATATACACATTAAACAGCATAGGGGAGAGCAAGGAGCTTTGTCTCACCCTGCAAGAGGAGCCAAAATACTCGGTTAGTACATTGCCCCACCTAATGGTGAAAGATTGGTGGGAATACCAAAATTTCAATACGTTTAATATGTACATAGGAACCTTCCTGTCTTCTAGTTTTTCAAATAAAATATTGTGGTTCACCCTATCATATGCCTTACGGTACTTATATCTAGGAAATGGCTATAAATAGTTAAATTACTGTCAATGTATTTAGATAGTTTCTTTAAGTACATAGATACATAGGTCAGTTGAGTGGGACCTTTTAAAACCAGACTGATTAGATGTCTAGGAAATCATTTAATCAGAGTAACTTAGAGTTTTTCTAACTAGTAGTTTTCAGAAGCAGGAAGTGATAGCAATGGGCCTGTAATTATTGCTGGACAGAATGTGTGTCTACTTATTTTTGACCAGGGGCAAGATACATACCATACCCTCGTAAGTCATCTACCCCTGATACAGAACCAGTCTTTAACTCTTTAATTAACCACTTTACTTCAGGAACTGATATCAAAGTATTTTCCCTTGTCCCTCCCACAGGCATTTCGCTGTAATCTATCTAAAGATTATCCCTACTCACACTAAGAATGTTAGAGTAGTGGTTTTTCCACAGCTTTGCAATTTCATCCTTCCCCAACACCCCATCGGTTGTTGGAGGGAGGACATTTTTGACACCTGTTTGATTCTTAACAAATTTCCAAAATTTATCATCGTCGTAAATATTGTTATTTATGTGAGCTTCATAAGCTTTTGATGCTTGAATAGACTGTTCTTCCCGTTTATATCACCTTATGGCCACCTTATACTGACCCCTACTTCTACACACATTCATGTATACTGGTCCTAATCTGGGTCTACCATGAAAGCACCACAAATCATAGGTGTCTTTTGATACCCTCTTCATGGGGGCAATAAAATCATGCCATCCAGGAATAATCTTGGTATGATAGTTGTAAGATTTAATCAAGGGGCTTCCTGCGTCTCTTAACAGGGATACTCTCTTACTGTAATACCTATCTATGAGTTCTTGTTAAGTCATGTTGCAGATAAATTGGTAAAGTTAGTTAATATTTCTAATGGTCTATGATCAGAAAGAAGGAAATCATGCAGAATATGAACTCTTAACAATTCGATCCTTTAGACTATTATTAGATTATTACTACTATTAATTTTAATTATTTTATTTTATTTTAAATTTTAATTAATTTAATTATAATTTTAATTAATGTATATAATTTTAATTATAAAATTAAATTGACTTTAAAATTAAGATAATCCTAGAATATAAAAATATAGTAGTATGGTAGTTTAGAAGTTTAGTTCAGTATGAAAGATTTCAAAACATTCAATGCATAATCCAGGTTTGTCAGAGCAGGTTTTGCATTGATAGTGACTTTGTGACACTATTCCATGAAGGTAGCATACCACCATCTTTTTGTGGGATTGTGACTCTTTTTGGATGTTATTTTTTCTATGAAATGCTTCAAAACTAGCCTAGGAACAGTCACCTTATCCAGGACTGGCTTTGAAGTAGCTGTCAGTTCTTTTACTATTGCCAAACAGAATTCAAGAAAAGAGACTTTTTTTCTTTACAAAGTTGTATATTCCAAGTGCATCTAGTATTCATACTTGAATGAAATGTACAGCTAGTTTTTTTTTTACCATTTTGTCGATTTCCTGGCATAGTGTAGTAATGCAAAACTTGATCTGTTCAATCAACAAATCCCATGTTTTTATTGTAGTCCTTGATACAAGCTGGCATGTTTTTTCGTATAATGCCTCCTTTGGATTTTCTATTTACTTTATCAGTATTTGAATGCATGTTAGAGAGCATGTATACATTTCTTTTATCTTGGTACAAAAGACACAGCAAGTCATCAGTCTCAAATGCATGCTTTTTTTTCTTTTTTAACTTTTGTGGTGTGCAACTCCTTAGGTAGCCTGTGGTGATTATTTCTGATGGTTCTTGTTGCATGTCTTGTTTTCCAGTAAGTATTTGTAAAGCTTTGGTGTAGTATAGTAATTGTCTGTATAAAGATGATGTCCTTTGCCTAAATATCTTTGGATCAACCTAATGACTAAACTTTGTTTTTGAAAAATCATCCACAGTTTCCATACCACCAGTATAAATGCTGTGTTCTGTGGTTACGCCATTTTCATCCATAAGTTTGAAAATCTTGATTCCAAATCTTGATCATTTAGATTTGATATATTGATGAAAAATGAGCCTTCCTTTCCACAACAACAAAGACTCATCGAGACTTAGTTTTGTTGTGGGACTATATTATTTTTGTTCAAGTGCATCATGCAGTAGTTGAAGTAAGGTATCCATTTTCCTCAGTCAAGAATTTAAACCATCTTCTCTTGTTTTTAGAATTATCTGTGAAGTGCTAAAAGGAAAGTAAATTACAGAATCTGTCCCATTTCATGATTGTAAAAAAAATGGGTGGCAATGAATTCATCCTTTGCCCAGTACATATTTATCTTAGGCTTATGAACTATACCCATGAGCAAATATAAGCCTATGAATTTTTTCATTTCCTCAGTGGTAGTTGGGGACCATTGCTTGTATCTTGAAGGTTTTAGTCTTAGAAGCCAAATATTGTTCAGCATATCTGTTAGTTTCTGTAACCATTAGTTCAAAAATTTTATCAGGAAAAACTTCACAAAACACATTGTACATTGAATGTGTATTATCAGAGAAAGTGACTTAATTTTTTCCTGCAAATTGTTCTATATTGCGTGGAGTTCCAATGCTTTTCCCTAAATCCCTCCAAGTGAACAAAGGGGTGTTTGCAACCTTGCATTTTCTTTTTCTTTTTGGTTCTGGCTCATTTTCATCACGAGGCATCTGAGTCACCTTCCACCCCCCACCCCCCCACCCCTTTCAGGCAAATTTCCAAAATCACCTAAGGCAGGATTATCTAATTCAGTAATGTCAATTACAATTTCATCATCACCAACTCTACGACTTGACATCCTGATGGGAACTGTTTTTATCTTGTATTAATTAAAGCTGTCAGGCATTCAAATAGCAAGAAAGTTGCCATGAATACTAGATATAGAAGACTAAAGTAGCCATAGAAACAATAAGCAAGTGAATATGCAGAATAAGAGCTTGTTTGTAGGCAACAGAGTTTATGAATGACGCAGTCATACACGCATTCCTATCATCAGCTTTTGATGATAGGAGCAGTGGCTGTTCTTGGTGAGGGAGAGTAGGGAGGCACAAAATTGTCTATAACATATGCTATATAAATAAAATAGATTACAAAGTATTAGATGCACTACTTTCTGCATGTTACAATTGTATAGAATTAATACTATGAAATAAAATCCTCTTCCATAGTTTTTAGTGACAAAAACAGAGGAGGCCCGGTCTTCCATGCCTCCTCCTGAAAAGCCACCACTGATGCACAGTGAAAAGGTTAATAATGAGGCACCACCTGTGAGAACCATCTAAGCAACCAAAAATAAAAATTGCAGAAAATGCAGTTGAAATTTACCAATTTAGAAATTAATAATACATATTATTTAAAATTATAGACCTACTAGTTAGGGCCTAAGCTAACACAAAAGGTTCCAGCAGCTGGATAGTTTGGCTTCCAGCTGGAATGAAAATTTGTTGGGCAGATATTCCAGCTTCTGGTTTCTGGCCAAAAAACTGGTTCTGGTACACCTCCAGTAAGAATGAAAAACACATTAACTTTAGGGCTATCTCTGACATGTTCAATACAGTATTACAAATAAAAATTCCCTGAAATATTCTTTATTTGTACCATATATCTTGCTTTTTGCTTTAGCTTTGTTAGTTTTTTCATAATAAATTTTTAAAATCAGGAAGATCATTTGTAATCACTTGGTATTTTATATATATATATATATATATATAAAAATATAATGTTATAATGTTACAGACCAACAAAGACCCTAGGATCCACTCATGGTTGGTCTACCTAACTGTGTTCGTAATTGTGTATGTCCTCCGTGGTGGCGGAGGGGACCTACAATTTTACGTGGGTTCCGAACCACAAGAACATAAGAAATTTATGCAAAAACTGCCTGTACATTGGCAACGACTAATTTTTGCATAACTAATTAATTATCAATTTAAAACTAATTAATTATCGATTTAAAACCAATTAATAATTATCGATTTAAAACCAAAGATAGAATCTCTGGATCCAGAGGATCAAGTCACAATAGACTACTATCCACAAATATGTTACACTCTATATCTATTTATAACCAACATGCAAATATATCAGATCCAAAGAATCCAGTCAATTTCATTATGGTATCCATCAATACTAGTACCTTGCCAACGAAAAATAAGTCACGATCCATATCGATTGCAGACCAAGTCAAAATTTACATATACATTACAATATATATACTTAGAAGGAAAAGTGTAGGTGTGGCTGTAAAGACTGTACAGTAATGTAGAATGTGTGTGCACCCATTTTGGGTCTCCCATTTCAAGGTGTTTGTGGGGCAAGTGAAGATCATGAGTTTTTCAATACCTCACAGTACTATGGGGGGCACCGCTCAGCAGAGGAATCTCTCTAAATTGGGTGTGTAAGGACAGAGAGTATCCCCTAACCCAAGATGCTGCCTTCCTATATCCCACAACACTTGTGTTGCGCTGTGGAATCGATCACCAGAGAGCCTTACTTTTACTACCTTAAACTATACCCAATCTATCAACATATCAACATATTTGTCTAATCGATTTTTAAACATGTTTATAGAAGTGCTACTAATTACTTCTACTGGCAAACTATTCCAGCTATTTACTATTCTATGCATAAAGAAATTTTTGGCAACTGCTGTCTCGAACCTTCTACTTGTTGTGGTGGGATTCGGATTAACCTAACGGCCACACCATGAATAAGAATTTTTCTTTTGTTTAAGAACTCCACGAAACCAGGCTGCTTACCTTGAAGGGTTATTGGATCCAGGCTCGCTGCCCAGACCTCCAATTCCACGACTGCTTGCTCCTGCCACCAACAGTTTCTTACTTGCCAGAATAGCTTCCTTCTGTTAGTGGCATCCCCTTCCTAACAGAACTTAAAGTTCCCTTGGTCCAATAATGGTCTTCAGCCTCTCAGACAAACCCAGCCTGAATTTAGTTTCCTCTGTTATGTTCTTTATTTTCTCTTGTCAAATTACACACACAAACTATATTTTTTATTTACATTCCCACACATGTGCCAATTGGTTCCCCCCACTTCTCAAAACTCGAGTTTTGACACACACACCGACACTTTTAAACCTCAGAAGCGTCTCTTTTACTAAATTTGTTTATTCTTTTTTTTTGTTTGTTTGTTTGTTAAAATGTTAACAATTTAGTACTTTATTATTCATTTACTAACAGGGTTTAAGAAGCGACTGTCCAACTCTCACTCTTTTTCCCATACTAATTTAATAAAACTGTTTTATTCCTCATTCCTTGTTTACAAGTTTAACATTTCTTTATATAACTTATTGTTTAGTCTTTTCATTCATTAAAATATTAACATTAACATATCTTATAACATTATTTCTTTATTTATTTGTTTGCTAATATTAATAATTTAGTACTTAATGTTTATTATTTATTATCTTAATGCTTAATAGTTTATCTTAATGTTTATTTACTTATTACTATTTTGTTATAAATTATTCATTCTTTACTATTTACTTTTTATACGTATTTAAGACTTATTGGTTATAATACGGTACTATTCTTTTGTAAAAATATTAACATCTACATATTAACATATAACATTCCTATTCATTATTTGTTTGCTGGAAAGAGAGAGAGAACCATTAAAATCCTATCTATAACAAATATTTCATTCAAAAATCAAAGAAATTTAATATATAAATAATAATAATCAAGGCCAGGGGGAAAGGGCTGAGAACTAAAAGGGGAAAGGGTTCACCCTCCACATTGTCAACTTACACCCGTTATTTCTAGTCCTATTATATTGAGATATTTCGAAAAAGCTCTCTCTATCTACGTTATCGAACCCATTCATAATTTTGAAAACCTGGATTAGATCACCCCTTAGCCTCCTAGTCTCGAGTGTTGTCAATTTTAACTCTTTAAGCCTATCCTTGTACGACTTTGACCTAAGTGACAGAATCATCTTAGTTGCTCGTCTTTGAACTCTTTCAATTTTGTCTATATCTTTGCGCATATATGGATTCCAAAATTGGATTGCGTACTCCAAATGGGGTCTAACTAATGATTTATAAAGAGGAACTATAATATCACGTGATTTGTACTCAAAATTTCGAGCTATAAAACCTAACACTTTGTTCGCCTTATTGACTGCTGCTGTACTTTGTTTCGCTACTTTTAAATCACCACTGACTATAACTCCTAAATCTTTTTCCTGCTCTACGTTTGTTAAATCTTTCCCTGACATACTATACGCAAAATTACCGTTACGTGAACCTATATGCAAAATTTTGCACTTATCAACGTTAAATCTCATTTGCCATGTGACTGACCAATCAACGATTTTATTCAGATCTTCCTGGATTTTACCTCTATCTTCGTCATTAATCGCCCTACCACCCAGCTTCGTGTCATCTGCAAACTTTGAAACTGTGCTGACTAGGCCGACATCTAAATTGTTAATATATATAAGAAAAAGCAAGGGGCCCAATACAGAACCATGAGGAATGCCACTCGCTACATTAGCCCAACACGGCTCCGCTCCATCAACGACCACCCTCTGTTTCCTACCTCGCAACCACTCTTCTAGCCAATTTATTACTACACCCCTGATTCTATGAGCCTTAGTTTTCTCAATGAGTCTTTTGTGCGGCACGGTGTCAAATGCTTTTTGAAAATCTAAATATACTACATCAACCGCCCTATGTCTATCGTAAATGTCAACCACGCTTTGGAAAAATTCTAAAAGATTAGTTAAGCAAGATTTGCTTCGCCTAAAACTGTGCTGCGTATTTCTAACTAGTTTATGCACTTCTAAGTGTTTGACTATACGGTCCCTAATTATTGATTCCAGTAGCTTACCTACAACAGACGTTAAACTGATTGGCCTATAATTTCCTGCTGCACCTTTATTGCCTTTCTTAAAGATAGGTGTTACGTTTGCTAATTTGAAATTATCTGGTACGCACCCCTCAGAAATAGACGCATTAAAAATCTTTGTTAGTGGCACAACAATGCTATCTTTTAATTCTTTTAGTTGTATGGGATATATGGAATCTGGCCCCGGTGATTTACGCGTTTTCATTTTATCAATATAGCGCATTACTTCCGCTTCACTAACCACGATATTATCCAAAATATTACCATTATCAAAAGGTATTATGTCTATGACTGTAGGGATATTCATTAGATCTTCTATAGTAAAAACTGACAAACAATTCGTTTAGCAAGGTAGCCATTTCCTTGTTTTCAGAAACTAGATCTCCGTTTGCATTTTTCAAAGGCCCCAAGACACTTTTTACTGGATTTCTATTATTGATGTATTGAAAGAATCGCTTGGGGTTTTCTTTACCGTCACGAGCTATGGAGATTTCAAATTCGCGCTTGGACTTTTTTATTACACTTTTCGCTTCACGCCTAATAGATATGTAGTTGTTTCGTAACAACAGATTATCTTTATCCCACTTATATAGCTTATAAGCCCTATCTCTACTCTTTATAATGTCTCCTACTCTAGAAGTAAACCACAAGGGCTTGTTGTTTACTTTCGCATGCTTAATTTTGTACGGTACAGATTCCTCATTTATAGTCCTAAATACTGTTTCGAACGATTCCCACATTAGTTTTGCGTTGGAGTTCCCCATCATGTTTTCCCAATTGACGTGTGACAATTTATTTCAAAATTTACTAAAGTCTGCGTGCTGGAAGTTAGGAATTTTAGTAGAGTTAATTGGTTTCAAGTGACTTACTGAGAGGACAAACTCTACCATATTGTGATCGCTATTGCTTAATGGTTCTATTACTTGAAGATCAGTAATTAGCCTATCATCCGTAGTTATTACTAAATCTAAAATACTGTCTGACCTCGTAGGTTCCCCAACCTTTGAATAAGAAAGCTATCTTCGAGAAAATTAACTAAACGATTACCTTCCGTGTCTCCCTGCATTGTATCGTAATTCACGGCGCAATTAACCCTTTCACTCACTGGGTAGACAATTGTGTAGCTGAAAAATAAACCATAATGATTCTTATATAACCACACATAAAGGCAAATTTCTTTTTTACCCTATATCATAATTTGTGAGCGAAAAGGGTTAAAGTCACCCATAACTAAAGCCTGCTCACTACTGATTATTCTCTTTAGTTCATGATATAACGCTTCGTCCATATCAGCTGTTTGATTAGGGGGCCTATATATAACCGCAACAAGAAGTTTGAAATCGTTCAATTTAAGTTCTGCTATAGTCAAATCTATCGGTTCTGGAATTGAGTGCTTTACTTCTATAACGTTCGCAATATTATCTTTGATATACAACATAACACCGCCCCCTCGCCTACCTATTCTGTTTTTAACAAAAAGTATATAACCTTTAATTTGATACTCCCCTACAAAGTCACGTGTTTCAGTGCTAAGCCAAGATTCATTTATCGCAATTAAAGAAAAAATTTGTTTATTTTATTTCGTAGGCTATGAGTATTTAAGGATAGAGCATTCAAATTGTTTGTAATCGTCATTCCATAGTGTCGCTCGTAACATTTCGGAGCAACTTATTGTTACATTTCTCATCATATTTCTATTAATTATAGAGCAATTGAACTTTTCTTAGTATTGGGTATTGAGGGATGTTCAATGAACACAATGATGTGTGTTTCAGCTAAATCGGGCAAATACATTGTTTACAGCAAATGTCCAAAGTTACGGTGTCGCTCGTAACTGAAATGCAGCTGGCACTTACACTCATACTTACATTTGTTTGAATTCCTGTAAATTGTGGACATCTACGGGAAAAACGTATTATTCCTCGTTGAAAGACCATAAAATTTGCTGCAAATTGAGACCTAGCAATTAGCTCTACAATTTTAGGTTCCCCCCCTCAGGGGGGAAATGTGTAGTGTCGCTTGTAACAAAAAAAAGTGTTGCTCATAACCAGTGTTGGGCACTAAAGTGTTAATCCAATAACAGTTAATTAACGAAGTTAACTTTTTTTAACGGACTTAACGGAAGTTAATTTCCATTTATCGTTATCGGACCAGTTAACTTCCGATAACTCGATATTTAGTCTGTTAAAGTCCGTTAACACGTTAAATGCGAGGAGTCATTCACGGAAGATCACCGCTCCGCGAATGAATTCAAACCGCCATAACTTCATTCTGCCAATTCCATCCTCTGCCGCAGTGGAACAGCTCTTCTCTCTCGGCAAGGACATCCTGAGGCCCAAGAGGTCAAGACTGGCAGTTGGGCCTAACTTTGAGAAGTTGGTCTTTCTGAAGGGCAACCAGCACATTGTGTCAGTCTTTAATAAATGTGCCTAAAATTTAATTTTACCCTTCAGTTCCCACCATAATAATTCTCTGGTGTTAAAATTTAGTTAATGGTTAGTGGTTACAAGGGTTTCAAAACATGTAATCAGTACATTTTTTATTAAAAATAAAAAAAAAAGTTAAGCAAAAAAGTTGCAAAACTTGATAAAAATAGTTAAATACCTATTTATTGTTGGATTTTGCATAAATAAACATTTTCTATGGGTTTTAAAGCTTTTTTCCTTGTTTTTTTTAAATGTTAGTAAAGAAATAGTTATCGTTAACTTTGTAGTAAAATTATCGGATTATCGTTATCGGAGTTAAAAATTGGGGTTAACGGATTATCGTTATTGAAGTTAACTTTTTGGTTAATGGTGCCCACCACTGCTCATAACCATGCAATTCTGTGGACCAAGAATACAATATTTGCACATTAAATGCACTCGTACATAAATAATGAATAGCATAGTGGACACAATACACAAATATTATTGAAATATATTATATATTTAATATATATATATATATATATATATATATATATATATATATGAGAATGAACTCAGAATGGTTCCCTGAGGTTTTTTGACACACACACACACACACACACACACACACACACACACACACACACACACTGTGCATGGAATAAGGAACTCTTCTAGGAAAATTAAATCCACTATAGTCCGAATAAGTAATAGTAAATGACAAATACTATAGTTTTTCTTTTTCATGATGCTAGCCCGACATGGGCAATGGGGTCACTTGCAAAGCAGTCCCAAAAATATAGCTTCTCTCACCAGCTATCTGCAAAGCAGATAGGATCCAGCTTTGGGACAGGATCTAGGGTTTAAAGCAGCCTAGCCCAGCTACATAAACTTAGAATCTCAATATAAGCAAAAGACTCACTGCCTTCACGTCAGATTGAAAGTGAACGCTCAATTCTGCTAGTTGAGGTTTAAGTTTTGGTATTTGGATAAAAATATAATAGTTACCCTTTTTCTTTGATGTATTCAATCTGATGTGAAGGCAGTGAGTCTTCTGCTTATATTGAGGTTTTAAATGTAGCTGGGCTAGGCTGCTTTAAATCCTAGATCGTGTCCCAAAGCTGGATCCTATCTCCTTTGCAGATAGCTGGTGAGAGAAGTTATATTTCTGGGACTGCTTTGCGAGTGACCCATTGCCCATGTCAGGCTAGCATCATGAAAAAGAAAAAACTATAGTATTTGTCATTTACATTACTTATTCGGACTATAATGGATTTAATTTTCCTAGAAGAGTTCCTTGTTCCATGCACGGTGTGTGTGTATTATATACCTTACCTTATGTTGTTTCGTTCTTTGGTCTCTCTTCACATGGAGGTCAAGCTAGTGGCCCCGCCTCTAGGTCTGGCCTGGTGGAGGAGCGAGTTGCTTTCTTGCGCACTCCACCGTACATAGCCAGGCACGCCCGGCTCATCTGGTACTGTCCTGAGCCAGGCATCCAGTCTTTTCTTGAAGACTTCAAATTTGACCCCCGTTATGTTTCTGAGGTCCTTAGGAAGCTGGTTGAAAAGTCTTGGCCCCCTGACAACCAAGCTATTTTCCTTCAGGGTTGAGGAGGTCCCTTGTCGTGCCTTTAATTTGGGAACACTACACATTCTGCCTTTCCTATTTTCCAGTGTTGTTTGAATGGTAATTGGGTTAGTTTTAGGTTTGGTACCAGTTTTTCGATCATTTTCCATATGTAGATTATGATGTGCCCCTCTCTTCTTCTTTCCAGTGAGTACAGATTTAGTTTACGTAGTCTTTCCCAGTAGTTGAGTTCTTTGCAGCCATCAATCTTGGCTTTGAAATGCCTTTGCGTTTCTTCTAGTTTATTAGTTTCTTCCTTTTTATATGGGGATGTCAAAACTGAGCAGTATTCAAGTTTTGGTATAATCAGTGTTTTTAGCAAGGGAATCATTACTGTCCTGTCCCTTCTCTTGAACGTTCTTAGAACCTGTCCGGCGACTCTCTCTGCTTTATTTATCGCTATCTGATTTTGTGTTTCAAATTTCGCATCATCTGTCATTATTATCCAGAGATCAATCGCTTTCATGCTTCTCTGAATTTCCTGTCTATCTGGAGCATAATATGCAGTCTAAGTTCTTCTTTTCTACCATATCTCAAGAGCTGAAATTTCTCGGTGTTGAATGACATGTTGTCTTCTGACCATTTGTATATTTTGTTCGTGTCCCTCTGCAAGGCCTCCACGTCATGTACATCGCTGATTTTTCTGCTGATCTTTGTATCGTCTGCAAAGGATGTTACTATACTATTTCTGTTTACTCCGCTGTCTATGTCTGTTAGCATGGTAATGAACAGGAGTGGGGCCAGTACTGTCCCTTGTGGTACTGAGCTGCGTACTTCCGATTCTAATGATGATATACCTTGAATTTTGACGACCTGCAGACGATCACTAAGGAAGTTGTAGATCCATTTTCACACTTTGCCTGTTATTCCCATGTCTTTAATTTTATGTGCTATTATACCATGGTCACATTTATCGAAAGCTTTAGCAAAATCTATGTATATAACATCGTAGTTGTCATTGCCTTCCAATGCATCTAGGATATTGTTGTAGTACTCTATTAGTTATGATAGGCATGATCTACCTGACCGGAATCCATGCTGATTTTCGTTGAATCTTTCCCGTGTCTCCAGGAAATCATAAATTTTCTCTCTAACTATTCTTTCAAATACTTTGGTGAGGTGGGACGTCAGTGACACTGGTCTATAGTTCTTTGCTTGAGATCTGTCCCCTCCTTTATATATAGGGACAATGTTTGCTCTTTTCAAGATGCTCGGTATTTCCCCAGTGTCGGGATCTTCTCCATATCCAGTATAAAGGTGTAGCTATTTCATTTTTACAGTTTTTAATCAATAATGCGTTCCAATTGTCCGGACCTGCAGCTGAATGTAGTTTCATTTGTTCTATAGCTCTCGCTACATCTTCTGGTGTAAACTCCAAGTCTGTTATGTACTCTCCTTGCAATTCCTCTTCAAAGAATGCATTTATGTCAGGTATCGCTTTGTCACTTTTTGGGGTACTGAAAACTGATATTGAGCTCTCAGTGTTCAGATATTTCTTTTGGATCGTTGGTTAGTTCATTTTTTCCCGTCCTTAAGGGCCCAATAGCGGCTCGCGTTTTTGTTTTCCTTTTTGCATAGCTATAGAAGTATAGCTTTAGCAAAATCTGTGTATATAACATCGTAGTTGTCATTGCCTTCCAATGCATCTAGGATATTGTTGTAGTGCTCTATTAGTGATGATAGGCATGATCTACCTGACCGGAATCCATGCTGATTTTCGTTGAATCTTTCCAGTGTCTCCAGGAAATCATAAATTTTCTCTAACTATTCTTTCAAATACTTTGGTGAGGTGGGACGTCAATGACACTGGTCTATAGTTCTTTGCTTGAGATCTGTCCCCTCCTTTATATATAGGGACAATGTTTGCTCTTTTCAAGATGCTCGGTATTTCCCCAGTGTCGGGATCTTCTCCATATCCAGTATAAAGGTGTAGCTATTTCATTTTTACAGTTTTTAATCAATAATGCGTTCCAATTGTCCGGACCTGCAGCTGAATGTAGTTTCATTTGTTCTATAGCTCTCGCTACATCTTCTGGTGTAAACTCCAAGTCTGTTATGTACTCTCTTGCAATTCCTCTTCAAAGAATGCATTTATGTCAGGTATCGCTTTGTCACTTTTTGGGGTACTGAAAACTGATATTGAGCTCTCAGTGTATCAGATATTTCTTTTGGATCGTTGGTTAGTTCATTTTTTCCCGTCCTTAAGGGCCCAATAGCGGCTCGCGTTTTTGTTTTCCTTTTTGCATAGCTATAGAAGTATTTTGGATTTTCCTTTATTGCTTCTACCGCCTTTTCCTCTTCCCTCTCTGTATGGTCCTTAATCAGGGCTTGTATTTCCCTATCGATACCCTCCAGTTTTTCTTTTATTGTTTTCCTGTCATTATCTCCGCAGTTTCCTAACTTCGCCTCCACTCTCTTTCTTTTGCGGAATAGTCTTCTCTTTTGCCTTTCTAGCCAGCTCCTCTTTCCTTTTGGCTGTGATTTCGGAGCATATTTTTCTAAAATTCTCAGCATTTTTCCTCCAAGGTTGTTAGCATTTCTTCAGTTGTTTTATTCTCGAAAATTGTTCTCCATTCTATTTGGGCCATGTGTGATCTGATTGCTTCCCAATTTATAGTCTTCGAGTTTAAGTTAAAGGCCCCGAATTTACTTCTTTCCACAATATGTGTATTGTCTTCTAATGCTGCCAGCATATTTGTTGATATCTTGATTAAGTTGTGGTCTGAGATAATGGTTGGGGTTATTTTTATATCAGCAATCAAGTTCGTGTTATTCGTGAATACCAGATCTAGGCAGTTATTTTTTCTGGTATTTTCTGTTATCTCCTGTGTCAGCATAAACTTGTTTGTGAGAGCCATCAACATTTTTGCTTGTTCCCGATCTTCTCTTGTGCCCCCCTTGTCCTGGTGAATATATATATTCCTATTCACCTTTTTGTATTTTATAAATGGGAAGTTAAAGTCTCAGCAGATCATTATATTGGGGGATGGAGGGTTTATGGACTTTATTAGCTTTCTAATGTCATCAATGGCCTCCGAGAATTTTTTGGTTGGGGTGCTTGGAGGTCTATAGATGACTATTACTATCAAGTTTAGTTTTTCTATTTTCACTGCTAAGAGTTCCACATAACTGTTTGATTTACTTATTATCGTCTCTGTCATATGACCTTCCTGTACATATATAGCACAGCCACCTTTCCATCTCATCGTTCTATCCGCTCTTAGTAAGTTGAAGCCCTCTATATTTATCTCTTTCTTATCAATACAATGTTCGCAGTTTTCACAATTTCCTTGGCAATCTTTAAGATGAGTTTCTGTGAGGCATGCGATGTCCACCCTTGTTTCGTCCATAAATCCTTTCAGGTACGAAACCTTATTGAGTGATTGGTTTGGTCTTATTCCTTGAATATTAGCCAGGACAATTTTTATGTTCTCTGTTTTTCATTTCCCCTTGTGCATTTCAAGTTCATTTTCCTTCGATATCGCTTGATTTGTTGCTCTATGATCCTCCGAAAGAGATCCGTTTCCTCCTACTTGTATTGGTAGCTTCTTGCCCGGTAGCGATTTGGCTTGGGGGTTTCCAGCTGTGTCAACTGCATGTGGATGACATTTAGCATTCGTAAGGTGTCTGAAATGTTGAAAAAATTTTCTTGTTCGCTTATTGTGTTCCTATTGTTATTCCTATTGTTATTTTTATTCCTTTTGTCATTTAAACTTTTCCTTTGTTCGTTGAGTCCATTAGGAGATGTTGATAGTAGCATTTATCCCAAATTTGCAGGTTCCATATTTTGCATAAGTTCTGCAAATGTCCGGGTGGTAGAATTTACATCCGTCTCCAAATTTACAATGACCATTATTGAAGAAGAAATTGCATATTGGATGATGTTCATATATACATTGTCCTCTTTTAAATCTGCAATTATCTTTTATATAATACCTGCATATAATTCCTTCCCCATATTTACTCTTGGCTTTTGTTTTTTGCTCCTTATTGGGGGACAGTTTTACTTCGTTTACTTGACTGCCCTCTTGTCTTGTCCTATTTGTGCTAGTTGTGTTTGTGTCCTTCGTTGCCCTTATGCTGTGTGTTGTCTTTACACACTCTGTCGCCTGTGTTTTCGGCCTCGTTTTGTGATGGTATTTGAATTCTTTCTCTTTCGCCTTTCTCCGTTTCTTCCATTTTCCACTGTTCTTTGTTTCCACTTTCCTCTCTCATTCTCTTCTCATAGTCTCTCTGCTTTAAATACCGTAAAAGAGTTTATTTCGGTCAAGCAGTTCTTGCAGAAAAATTTTATCCAATTAAACTGCTTTGCATTCGTTATAAGGGAGATTTTTTCATCTCCCCATTCTAGGCATTTAAAATCAAAAAGTAGCTGACAAAAATCGCACCTTATCGCCTCTGTCTCATCTGTTGCAGCTTTACAGATACCACAGAGTTGCAGGTATGCATTAATTTCCATGTTGGTGAAGTGACCCAAAAAGGGGGTATTATGGGAGGTATTGGGTGGGGGATGACTCAAGCTGTGTGAGGGAAAGAATTTTCCGTTACTCCAGGGTAGGGGATGTGGCACACTGTATACTTCTCACTGATTGGTCCTCTCGACTGTGGCTGTGGGGGATAATGGGGGGATATTTGCAGGCACTTCAAAAACAACTTTCCTCACAGAGAGACTTGGAAAAAACAAAAAAAAAACAAATGCTGTATATATTAATTCACTTTGATTTTTTTACTTTTTTAAAAAGAAATACCGCTATGCACTATCAATTAACTCACAATATCGGCACTGTTTAAAACTGATTAACTGCAGGATTTTTACTGTAATACCGCTTTTATTTGGACTTCGATCAAAACACGTGTAACCGCCACAACAGCAAAACACACACACACACACACACACACACACATATATATATATATATAGTATACGGGTGGGCCGTAAGTTTCCATACATAGGAAAATTTAAACGTTTGTTTTTATGTTTCAGATACCCTAAGAATATGCGTTTGACGAAAGAGCAACGAATTGAATACTGATGAAGCAAATTTTTACGTCAATGGAGAGGTTAATCGGCAAAACATACGTTATTGGAGTAATGCTAACCCTAACTGGCTGAGTCCGACGAAGATGCAAGGTGCCGGTAAAGTGATGGTGTGGGCCGGGATATGGGGTGACAGAATTATTGGACCAATTTTTTTTGTCAGTGGAAATCTTAATGCCGAAAGGTATCTTAACATGTTGCAAGAAGAGATTTTCCCATCCCTGCTAAACGAGGAAGGTAACTTCCCAGTTTACTTCCAGCAAGATGGAGCTCCACCTCATTATGGTCTTCACGTGCGTCGGTATTTGGATCAGCAGTTTCCGGATGCTTGGATTGGTCGGCGTGGTCCTGTGGAGTGGCCTCCCAGATCCCCAGATCTCACCCCCCTTGATTTCTATCTTTGGGGGCACTTGAAGGCCATGGTGTCTCAGGAAAAGATACGAGCCATAAATCATCTAAAGGAACGTATCACCAACGCCATTACAAGCATAACGTCAACTGTGCTAATGCGTGTTCATCAACAGTGGGGAACACGTATTGAAATGTGTTTTCAAAACAATGGCAACCATGTAGAGCATATTATATAAATAAAAATGGTTGTCCATAAAAAAATGTTTATTTTTCCTATGTATGGAAACTTACGGCCCACCCTGTATATATATATATATATATATATGATATATATATATATATATATATATATAAATAAAAATCTTATATCCCATTCGATGCCTTCTGGCTCAACCAGGTTAAGTAACATACCAACGTAATAAAAGTATTTGCCATGCCCTTTACCTGCATAGCGCACTAGAACATAATATTTACAATACATAGTGCAATACAATACAATATTTACAATACATACTGGTAGTATGGAGATGCAGTTAGTACATGTTCTTAGGATAACACTGCTTCCACTCCCATGTGAAACGTGATTGTTGATCCTCAGCAGGTTTTGGAAGTAGGTGCAGGATTTTGCAGCCGTAAATAGTGTCTCTGTCTTCATTTGTTGGGAATTTAAATCCACCAGTAAATTTTCCGTCACGCTCATATTTCCTCATGTATGAAATCCAAATTTCAGTTTTGTAGCCTCTATATTTCTTTGTCTACAATTTGAGTGACATAAGATGTTTTTTCAGTGTATTTCACTATAACGAAGTCAGTAATTGAAGGCTCGTGCGTCACTGGAGGAAAATCTGTGGATGACCTACCAACATTAGCATTAGCCCTGTCCTCTTCACTGTCACTATTATCACTTGGTGAGGGCTCAACATCTGATATTGAAAAACTATCTATTTCGGATGCCTCTGAACTTTGAGCTTCTTCCACTGTGCCGGGATCGGTTTCAAGAGGTTTGAGGTTGCACTCCTTTATTGGCGATGGGTCATTCTTGTTTTCAAAAAGAGTAACATGGTAGGGTGCCAGGGACTTCACACAACGGCATTTCTGAATTTGTTTGGCAGTTCTGCAGTTGTCCCACAGTTCACTGTATGTAGCCTTGGAAGACTCGATTTCTTCCAAGTCCACATATAAACAGATGGTCTTGTTGGTAATTTTTTTGGCAACCTGGTATGTGTCACTCGTAACTGCACTGTAAATGTGATCTAACCTAAATAAATAAATAAATAGAACATGTTTTCAGAAGTGCTGCCAGTTACACATACCTGGCAACTAACTAAAAGAGAAATTGTAATAGGTTTCATTTATTCCTACAAATCAGATGACCTGAGAAGAAAAACCACCAAAAAAGTGTCGCTCGTAACATAACAGTACAATATTTTGAGAAGCTACCTATAAATATTTTCATTGGGTACATGAAGACAATAGTGATAGTGCATGACACACTACATGTATGTACCTATATAATCCCTTAACAAAATTTAGTCAGCACATTTTGGTTTCTAGTAATTTGGGGAACTTAAAGGTTTAAATTTTAGCACTTAACGTTTACTGTATAACTTGTCTTCGCATAAAACATCAGATCTCCAAAACCAATAAAGATAGCTCAAATCTGTAAAAAGATTCGAAAACTAAACACTTTCCTGATTGAATGTACACACATTACCTCTTCTAGAAATCCTCCAAACTTATAGATTAGGACACACCACATATTGTAGGCACAGATACCCAAGTAGTCAAAACCTACCTAGACCTACAAGCTAGCTTCTATGCGTTGTGTATAATGCTTGCCATTATTATAATAATTTTGTTTAGTTCTTAGGAAACTATTAACTAGTATTAAGAGTATTTTAATATTCAATACATTAATAAGGCCTAAATAATCCTGTAGGCCTTTGACTAATTGGGTACCTAGGCTTACACTACACTAATTATAGGCCTACAGCACTCATGCCAAATAGATTAAAAACTACATTTTTCATAATTTTTGTATTTTACACTTCAGCACTTCCCACAATTTAAATCACACTTCACTGTTCTCAAAGGATTTATGGTAGCAATTACATCACAACTAGTGTACTTTTTTACTTTCTTTATTGAGAAATTTCCATCACTCATTTATATATTACTTAATCCTACAGACAAAGAAGACAGCATAGACTGAGTTTCAAAGTTTTTCAGATGCTACAGAATGAAGTTTGTTGAGTTGCTTACTATTTTGTTTATTTTACTCCAAGTCTTGGAGCTACACACTTTGGAAACTGATAATATTTCAGTGCCTATACCTCAGAAGATTAGCAAGGAGTCAAATTCCACTGTAAACACTGAAGGTAATTTTATTTTATTTTATATAGTTATTATTTTCTTTGGTAGGAGCTAATGTGCTGCTCTACCCTACTTCATAGGGCTTATGTGTATGGAAGAATTACACATTTAATTTTAAACGAAGATTATAGGTATAGGGTGTCCGTAAATTCTTTACTAATTTAAATTGAGTTGAATTTGTAAAGATAATTTATGGACACCTTGTATATATGTATATGCCTATACTCGTTCGTAATATAGGCTGGATAGAAAGTATGATAGGCTATACCAAAATAGCTGTCTTGATTAAACAATTTGATTCATTAGTGATGTTATTATTACGAGCAACGTAATTTAGGTCCCAGCAAAACTATAAGAACTGCAGCAGTTTGTTGCTAGTTGCAAACTTGCTGTCATAGTTACTGAGAAAAAGTGTTAGAATGCTGCCCATCCCCCACCTACAATCTTATAAATTTCTTTAAAGTTTTCTCAGGGTATGAAAAAAAGGTTAAAAATTATTTAAACCAATCCAGTTTGCAGTAATAATGTATTTAGGTCTATAACAAAGATATTTTTGGCATATGTAAATACTAAAATGTGAACCAATTTTGATAAGAGTAACTTGACTGTCAATTCTATTGAATTGTCAGTCAATGTGTCCCCAATAAATATTCTTAACCTAAAACCTTACTACCATTAGAAATGATTGTCTTCAGGTTTTTTACTAAAGTTGACTTACTCTCTGAAACACACACTTTTAAACAAACTATTCAATGATGAAAGCTTAGGTAACTAAAATTAAGACTTGGTTATTTTCTCAAGAATGCAGTGAAACCCTTACATACAAAATAACAAAATACAATCAAATCAAATACAGTAAGGGGTAATTCCAGGACAAATAGACAAATGAAAGTGCCAGATGTACACTCCACCATCTCCAAAATTCATGAAACTTGGTGTGAGGGTTGGTTTTGGTCCAAATTACAAAAATCTGAATTTTTTTGAAAATTGGTCAAGTTTGTCAAATTTTATGGCTTGACCAAATTTTGGTCAAATGAAAAAACCAACAATTTTCAAACATAAATATATCAGCTGCTAATTGTGGTAGCATAATAAGTCTTAAATGATAAAATATGTAAAATTAACTGTAGTTTCTAAATATGTATAATTTTTTTAGGGTAACAAAAATAAAATTATGATTTTTGGAAAGTCAATTTTTTTTTTTTTTTTTTTTTTTTTTGCGATTTGGCAATGAAGATATCATTTTTCGAAAAAAAGACCAATAAAAAATGTTTATTTGATGTATGTACACCATAATAAGTAATAAAAAGTCGGCTTATAGTTTATTATAAGGCTCAAAACTGAGTTTGAAATTAAGTATTAGGTCATCCCATAAGTAATGCAGCATTTTAAAATTTTTTATTTTTTTCATTTTTATCATTATTTTACGGATAGAAATCAAACAACTCTTTGAAGTTATTTATATTTAAATAAATATTTATTTAAATATAAATAACTTCAAAGAGTTGTTTGATTTCTATCCGTAAAATAATGATAAAAATGGGGAAATTTTTTTTTTTTTAAAATGCAGCATTACTTATGGGATGACCTAATAATAATTTTTTTTTTCAGATAACGAAGATTTATTACAGACTTGTTGGTCCAAAAAAAGACAATTTTCAAATCATAAAAAATACATGTAGATAAACCAAAGGAGAAAAAATCTTTTAAAATATATGTACACTGTACATACATAACCTCTCTTATATTTAGGGACAGAATATATTGACAATAATGATGTTCAATTTATAAAGCGCTTATCAGAGTATAAAATACTCTTCCTAATACTACACGTACACAAGTCTTTGAGAATGAATTAAGAGAGTATTCTCATCCAGTGAATCCAAATTTTAGACACTAATAATATAATAATAAGAAAAAAGAATTTGAAAAGATTTTTATAACTATTAAGTAGATACACAAATCTTAGATAAAAATTTTAGAAATATTATATAGACAATCTTAAATAGTATATATTCGATAGAATTTATTTTATCATCTTTGAAAAGTTATTTAATTCTTGAAGCGGAAAAATGTATTGTATTCTTGTTCCTCCTCGTAAACTTGCTTCAATACTCCCAAATATATTTTCTGTTGGAACGTGACAAACATCATCTTGCGCAGAAAAAATGTATGAGGGACATACGCCCGAAGGATGGAGAAATTTTATCAGAAAATCATCATCATTCACAGTCAAAGGACTGGACTAATCCGAGCCATAGTTTATTTTCATACATACAACCCACGAAAGAGCCTGTTTCAATTTCGCGTTGAGAGAGAGTATTATGTTCTTGATCCGAAGCAGAAACTAATGAACTCTCTTATTTCGACTGAATGTGCACTCTGAGAGAGGATAAACCTTCAACGAATTCTTGGAAATTGGGACGAAGCGATGTAATTGTTGAGTACCTTTGATAGAAGTAATAGGTTCACTCAGACGTTTTTGCAAAGAAAGATCTACATCTACAACTTATGCCTCAGAGACGTAAAAAAAGTCAATAGCAGTTAGGAATTCTTGAGAGCAGAAATTGTACAGTGCCCGCGAAAAGTATCCGATCACTCAAGAAAATACAATATTTCCCTTGATATTCAGAGACACGTAATTCACTTTCTATTTGTTCTAGCGACATCTGGTAACTTTGAGGTTGCTCGCTGATATGAGAGCTATCCAACGCATTCTCAAATTAGTGTTCTGGTAGCCTTCGTTGCGGGTGGCTGTGTCTCAAATTTGTCAGATTTCACTGTTTGTGTAAATTTCTTGATATTTTTTTTTTTTACAGAAAGTGGTGTAAATAAAATTTATATATAATGTGTGCTAAAAAACAACTTAAGAGTGATTGTCGAGGTGCTATTGTTGCTTTGCATGCATGTGGGAAATCACAGAGACAGATAGCTAAGGAATTAAACATATCCCAAAGTACCGTTAATTTATGGGTTTTCACGGGCTAAGAACAATGGTGGCCTAACCACGCCAGTCCCTAAAAAACGATCTGGCAGACCGAGAAAAACAAATTCGCGAACAGACAAACTTATGAAACGTTTAGTATTGAAAAACCCAACAATAACTGCGAAAGAAATAAATTTAATATGAATAATTTGTTATCTGGTGTTTCTGAACGAACTATCCAGGAGCGGCTCCAAAAAGAACTTGGATTACCATCTCGCCATGCTGCTAAGAAACCGTTCATTAATGAAAAAATGCGTAAAAAACGTGTCGCATTTTGTAAAAAATACATTCATTGGACTGTTGATGACTGGAAGAAGGTTTTATTTAGCGATGAGTCGACATTTTTGACATTCAGAAGTTGTCCAAAAAAGGTTCGCCGGCCTATTGGCTCAAATAGGATGGACCCTAAATACACCCTAAAGACAATGAAACACCCTCCAAGTGTGATGGTTTGGGGTTGTTTCGGTTACTATGGGCGTGGAAACTTATATTTTCTTCCGAAGAACACAACTATGAATGGTGCACGGTATTTAGCAATGCTACAGGATAAACTTCCAATGGCAATGGCAATCCAAAGGACAAAAACATACATGCATGATGTGCACCATGTCACAGGGCCAAAATAGTGACAAAATGGATTACTGACAATAAATTTGATATTTTGGATTGGCCTGGTAATAGTCCAGATCTCAATCCGATAGAAAATCTGTGGCTAATAATAAAAAATAAGGTTGAATGCCACGACACTGGCTCAGTCGAAAAATTACAAGAGGCCATCAAAAGTATGGTGCAAGGAAATATCAGTGGAAGTTTGTCAAAACTTGATTAAATCCATGCCAAAACGTCTAGAACAAGTCATCCAAACCAAAGGACAGATGACAAAATACTAATATAAGGTTAGTATACATTTAAACATTGTTTTTTATGTAAAAAATACAAATTTCAAGGGTGATCGGATACTTTTCGCGGGCACTGTAGAAGTCCTCAGCTGTTAAGATTTGATGGTCGAGAGGCCGTCGTAAGCTTTCTCTGGCGACTGCTCTTTTTACCGTTCCGCCAATACTGTCGCAGGCATTCTTCCCGTGGGATGTCGCGAAAAAATTCCACTCAGCATGAATTTTGAAGTCTTCGAAATGATGGCAGAAATTTAGAAAATTTGTTTTATTCTTATACTGAGCCGTGCATCCATCTGTGAAATAATGAATTTTAGTTAGGTTTGAATTTTGTTGTTGGATGCACAGGATTCATTTTTTGAGAAAACTATGAACCAGAATTGTATCATGCCTGCGACGGTTTGAAACGAAGCAGTAACTTTTGCAAATTAGTTTTCCTGCATTGTTTTTGGAATAATAAACGAATGGGTGCACTGTACATTGCGAGTTCTCCCAATGAAACCCCTGGGCACAATCTTGTACGATGAATGAGAAGTTTTCTGCGAAATCACCCACCAAAACACCTTCATTTTCGGGCAGAGTTTCTTTTAGATTTTTGAAGTAACTCGACTGACATTTATTCGTGAAGTGGTGTCTTGTCAGTTGTGCAATTTTTTTGGTGAGCGATTCCACGTATTCCTCTGGAGTTTCAGTGATATCTTTTAACATAGTGATCGACGGACACCCATTGTTTATATTTTATCTCTTCCATCGCCATGAAGTCCAAACTTTCCAAATAATTTTTTATTCCGACCTCTCGCAGGCATCTTTTGCATCGGTGCATCATACAATCTTCATTGTCCATGCCGCAGACAGATGAAGACATTAATTTTTTGTAGTCTAAATCTTTAATGCCTAACGCTGATATTTGTAGTTTCGGATTTTGGTGATGCATACATACACAGACACTGTGAGTTCCGCTTTGTCCCCCAAGCACGCACCACGACGATCGAAGATGAGCAAAGGTACTAAAGCCTATTTTGGGATTTTCATCATTTTTTGCATATTCAGCATATAACTCTTTCAAGTTACACAATACCAGTCTCTCTTGTTTTTTTATTTTTTCACCCTCTTCATTTATTGCAAACTTATAATCTTTGATTCCCGGGCACATCCTACTATATTAGTCATTTTCATAAAACTCCTGAATGATTTTTTTCATTTCAGCTGTGACGACCTTCCCTTTCGTCATGTTTGGAATATTAGGAAGAATCCCAAACTGTTTTTGAAGATTACGGCTCTTACGCACCATATACTTTGTTGCTCCAAAGAAGTCAGCAGTTTTTTCAATGGGATAGGGATACAATGATAGTATTTGTAACCTAAGATTGCGATTGTTACTTGCTTGAAATTTCTCCTTTAATTCTTCCATAACCTTTTGATACCTGAAATAGTGTATTTGACATTAAGTTTAATTAGTATATTTTTAATTAAACTTTTCATAAAATATATGTATATGTATTGTCCGATTATAAAAATGTAAACAGATAAAACTTAATTTAGTATATACTTCGATGACTGTATTAAATTTAATTTAAAATGTCAAATTTCAATAACTATGTCCGAAAAGTAGTCTTGCCTCTCTAAATCATCTTCCAAACAACTTTTTTGGGACGGACCAGCTTCAGAATAGTCAATAGGAGCCCCATAAGCAGCTTCAAAACTTCGTTTAACCTTTTCCATTGTCGATCTGAATTTCGTAGAAGCCTTTATCTGTTTTTGTCCCATCTTCAATCCAGCTGTAAAACAAATTCATAAATTTAGGTTGCGTTAAATAATCAAATATCAAATATTTTGTATATATGTATTCAAGTGCTGATGCTAATATTTAAAAACAGAAAACTACGAATTTGGCATTAAGAAACAAATGTCCTGAATGGAGTCTCTTTTGTTTTATTACCTGTTTTAATAGGGCTTTCATCAAATAAAGGTAAAATATTGTCGCTGAGCAAATCTTTATTGAATTGCCTGTCTTGAATGACAAATTCTTCCAATGGTGGTGGATTCGTGGAATCGCTACTGCTTCGCTCCATACATTCGTTAAGTATGTCTGGCTCAGGTATTGGTGCAGGTTCCAGCTCTCTGGATGAACGTTGAACATGTTCTAATACAATTGGCTTCTTTTTAATTGTGACATATCAATTGCTGCATAGTAATTGATTTTCTACCAAAATTCCATAGCTTGCAGCTGCCATGGCAGAGTTTACTTTTTTGATGTTACAGAAAATTCTTTGTGTTTTTTTTCATAGGATCGCAACAAAATTGTGTTTTGAGGCATTTTAAGGGTTAGGTAAATTTACGCATACTAGAAAATTAGGTATATACTGAAAATCTGGAAAGAAAGCAAAAAATTTTTAAAATTTTGATTTTTTTTTGTCATTTTTTTTTCATAATAATCGTTGATAAGCTGACTTTTTTACTTATTATGGTGTACATACATCAAATAAACATTTTTTATTCCTGGTCTTTTTTTCGGAAAATATCTTCACTGCCAAATCGCACAAAAAAAAAAATATTAACTTTTTCCAAAAAATCATAATTTTATTTTTGTTACCCTAAAAAAATGATATATTTAGAAACTACAGTTAATTTTACATATTTTATCATTTAAGACTTACTACACTACCACAATTAGGAGCTGAGATATTTACGTTTGAAAATTATTGGTTTTTCATTTGACCAAAATTTGGTCAAGCCATAAAATTTGACCAACTTGACCAATTTTCAAAAAAAATCAGAAATTTGTAATTTGGACCTAAACCAACCCTCACACCAAGTTTCATGAATTTTGAAGAGGTTACCGTGTACTTCATTTGTCTATTTCTCGTAGAATTACCTAAAAATAATCTAAGCCTAAACCAAACACCTGATAAATTATATTGCCAAACTTAATAAAAATTAATGCAAAAGAGAAGGAAAAACAAAAACTATTCTGAAGCTTTGATACCCTGGAATCTGCCTGTAAAAGTAAAAAAAAAAAAAGACCTTAAGTGTACCATTGTCTGAATAAGCTAATACACTACTTAATCAAAATAAACCAGTAGCTACTAACATTTAATACAAGGTAATATGAACAATTAACATTCAATTAGTAAAAATTAGTGAATGAACTTTAACATTACAGAATTTAAAAATGTTAGTTAAATGAATAAATCTTTTAAACTACCTCAGAAATGAGGCAACAATCACTTTGATACTTAATTCTTTACTGAAGTTCACAATTCTGGAATCTAAATAATAATCACAAATTACAAAAGAACTCTTAAATTAAACATTTCTCTATCACAAATTACCATCACTATCTGAAATACATATAGGGTACTTGAATATATTCCATAAATATAATCATTAGGTACACTAATGCATTTAAAAATTGAGCCAAACTTTTACCTTAAATTACAAAATGCTGACAAAAAATTTGTCAGTATTAAATAAAGCACAAGTACTCAGAACTCTATATATCGCAGGAACAGACCCAACTTCTCAATATGAAATGTAGGTACAGTTTTCACTGGAAAAGGATTCTTAATGATTCACTCAAAAATGATATAAAAAATGTTTAGGTTTTCAAAATGCCAAAGGAGTAGACATGTCATTCAGTATTGCCATTTCAGCATTTTTTTTCTTCAAATGTGACATCCATTTTGGGGAATCGTGAATGAGTTCAGCTTTGCTGTCAGCTCAGTCATTGGTACAACAGTAGGTTCAACAAATATTGTTTTTTACATGTGGTCAAATAGTATAGCATATATGCAGTTTTTGCAGCATCAGAGTACAAAAGATCTGAATCATCAATTTCCTCAGAACCTGTTGACTTCCTTGTGTATTGATGATAGCAAGAACAACGATAGTGGGCTTCTGCTGCTATAAGTTCCCTTGATGTAGCTGACAAGATTTTGGTGTCCACCCTCTCCTTTGCCAAAGCTTTAATCTTGACATCTGTGCACAGTTTGCAGCATTTTGTTAATGGTTCTTGCATTGTGGACTTTTTCACATATTTACTACTACTGGTACTGTCACACAATATACATACTTTGTCATTTATTATTTTTTCACAGAAATGGGCTTTTCTTGATCATCTTGCATCTACAGAAAGTTCTGGATGATGAGGTTGCTTGTTGCTTGTTGGTGAGTGTGGAGCAACAGTTTTTGTGATAGAAGATATCTGGTGCTTCATCTACACAAGATGTGTAGCATAGAATGGGTTCAAAGTTGCACACATCTTGTATAAGTGAAACAGAAGTGGCGAACTTGAGTGACCCCTAAAAATCCTCCTACAGCTGTCAAATTTTGTGATAACAATCCTTTATAAAGGTGTAATACGGGCAAGCGTCGCCCCAACCCGAAATCCTCCATTCGTATATTTGAGACACCCTACTATACATATTGTAACACACACACAATGGTTTCACTGCATTCCTTGACCATGAAAAAATGGGTAAAGACCACATTTGTGTGGCTATTATGTTAGCGTAGAAGATATTGAAGAAAATGCATTTTCCATTAATGACAGCAATAAAAATGCTCATAACTGACATTAGTTACCCTTCAGACAAGTCCATCATATATTTTTGTAAATGTTATGAGCAAGCTAAATAACCAGTATCAGTTTCATTTTGTTGCCTCCAGATGGTACCAATATCTTTCATGGCCCATGAACTAAATGTACGATTAATGAATTTGTACTTGTATTGTTAATAGGAATGGCAAATACTGTACAATAAGTTTTTGTGCATGCAAATTAAAGATCAGAGTTAGGTTCATTTAGAAAGTTGCATATTTCCATGGCCATTTAACTTGTAGGCTATATACTGTAGATGGAGTGGTGTGTTAGGTGAAAACATAAGTGTGGTAGAAAGTTGTCAGCACTAGGTTAATCTGTACCAGCAGTTCCACTAAGAGAATTGAATCGGGGGGCTAAATACAGGAGAACAGTGACATTGAATATGTGACAAAAATTAGAGTAACATCTTTATAAAAGCTGAGAAAGAACTAACCTGTAATGTGCTTGATAGAGAAGTGTTGAAGGTTGTGAATAAGCTAAGAGTAAAAGATTAAACAAAAAGTGAAGGTAAGCAAATTATGGAAGGCTAAACAGGGCTAAACCAAGTTTTACAAAGAAATGTTTGACTACTGTAGATAGAAGTGTGAATGAAGTTACTGAGGGTAAACTGTTAGACATTGGTCCAACACTGATTTATAGGTGTGAGGCAATTGATTGTGCCTGGCAGATTTCATTTACAAGGTGGAGCATCTGAAATGAGTAATTTGGGAAGCATGATTGGCATAAAAAGCATTGGCTAAATGAAAAATAGGGTCGGGGGGGTGGAGGAATGTTCTAAAAATATTTCTAAAAGATGTAGCTATGAATAAAGGTATTTTAGTGCGATGTGGAAAGAATGAGTACCCTGAAATGTAGTAATAAGTTCAGTGAGAGGAAAGTTGTAATGTCTATAAATGTAATCATTATAATAATGCATTTAAAAATTGAGCCAAATACTTGCCTTAAATACACACTGCAAAAAGTCTTGATAGAATCACTCTTGGAAGATAGATATGAATATGCTATCAAGTTATTCAGTGGAAACAAGCAGTTGGTCCTCTATTGATGTCATCTGTTATCTGGCAACTCTCCTGACTCTGAGCAACTGTTGGGTATACGAAATGGCTGCAGTGCTTGTTAAGCTCTCGTGAGAGGAGGGTGTGTCTATCTGTTTTCATGTTTATCCACCGAGTGGATTTTGCTGTGTGGACTTTTGGCCCCATATTTTTTTGTTCACTTATTAATCATGCCTGGGACTAATATGTCTGCAGAGGAGGTCAGGATCCTCACTCTGATGGAAGAAAACATACCCTTAAGTGAAATTGTGCGTCATAATGGCTTCGGTATTGTCACCATCCACTGCCTCAAGGCTTCTGCTCATCACCTGCCTCCTGGTAAACTTCCTGCCATTAAACCACTCTCTGGATGCCCATGCAAGACCACCAAAGCCACAGACACCCTTATTAGGCATGATATATTGAAGAGCCCACATAAATCTACAGCAAAACTGAAAAAAGTACACCCAGATCTCCTCAGAAGCGTCTCAGAATGAACCATTCAGCATCGCCTACAAAAAGAGCTGAACCTACCCTGCCAGCAAACTGCTGCTTACTGAGAAAATGTGCAAGACACATCGCCTTTGCCAAGAAATATCAACACTGTACTGTTGAGTAGTGGTCAAAGGTTATGTGGAGCAATGAAAGCACCTTTTGTTGCATTATAGCCCATGAAGGGAGTGTAAGAAGGCTAAGCAACATCAGCAGGTATGATCACTGGTACACCAAGAAAACCGCGAAACACCCAGATAGTGTTATGGTGTGGGATTGTTTTAGTGGTGCTGGGGGTCATGGGGTTTGTATTTCATACTAGAAACACCACAATGAATGGTGAGAGGTACATCGACGTTTTTAATGATCATTTGCTTATGTTTCATGAGAATCATAGTAGTAAATACTGTATTTCATGCACGACAGTGTCCCCTGCCATAAATCAAAAAAGGTAGCCAAGTGGCTTCATGACCGCAATGTTCAGGTGTTAGAGTGGCCAGGCAATTCACCAGACCTGAATCCTATTGAAAATGCATGGTCTTATATTAAAGGAAAGCTTAATTCATGTGATACATCCTCTGTGCCATGTCTCTTAGAGGCCATCAAGAAAATGTGGGTATTTAATTTGAACTCTCAATACTTCCATAATCTCGCATCATCTATGCCAAAATGTTTGTAAATGGTCATCAGGAACAAGGGTTGGACAACAGAGTACTAATTGAAGGGTAAGTGCATGCCAGTCTTTGTTCATGTTTATTTTAGTTGTTCACAATAAACATAACTGGAAAGGTGGTCTATCAAGACTTTTTGCTAAAATGGTTTTCAAAGTTTAAAAAAACAGGTGAACAAAATCTTCAATTGTGAAAAGCCTTTGCATGAAATAAATATACCTCATAATAAAACTGTTTAAAAGTCTCCCCCTGAAAATAAAATATGGGGAAATCCCAGGGTCAAAATCCAGTGAAATGAGCCATCAACTTTACTTCCTCCTGGATCCTGGATGCTGCCCAGTAGGGGGGGTCAAAACGTATCAAAAATAGAGTTTCTCCAATTCCACAGTATGCACGTAGTTGGAAATGATGATCTCAACATCTTGTAAAAAAAAAATTAGTGTATGCACCCCCCTTACCCCTTCCATAGCATCCCCCCCCATTTTACTCTCTCCACAGATATAAACCCCAAATGTGACAATCATGCATTATATTAAGTCTTATTAAGTAGATTAGATTAATTTGGATAGATTATTTAGATAGTTTTAGATAGATTACATAGATTAATTTAGATATATGTATTAGATGAATTACACTGGGTAACAAAATTTGGAAAATTTTCTGTTTATTGTGATTTTTCTGTCATTTCTTAATGATTTCAGGGCACTGATTCCAAAAATTATATTGGTTTTGCTCTATCATCAACCGTTTCAAAAATATAGGTTATCACACTTTTCATATGGCAAAGCATATAAAGAAGGCTAACATAAATATTTTCTGAAAATAAAAACACTATTGGAAATTAATGTTTAAGCCAAAATTGTTTGACAAACCCAAAATGGTGCAAAGGATATAATATATATCATGAGGAGAACTGATAAGAGAATAACAAGCCTTGTTATGCAGTGTGCGTTCCTTAAAAATGCACTGAAGAATGTGACTTCCGCGTATGAACATTCTTTCCTTTCTGATCAGCGACCATGTGTAGTCTCCCATCATGGAAGCATCCCAATGGCCCTGGTACCTTTTCTCCATTGTTCGAATATCTTGATGGAATCTTTCGCCATGTTCTTCACTCATATCGCCCAGGTTATCACGAAAAAAGTCTAGATATGAATGCAGATTAGGGTGCATTAAACGCCCCATGATTTTCAAAAAGTTGTTGGATTTTAATGTCTATTCCCTCAAATGTTACACTTGTTGGTAGACGTATGTATGCAAAAAATAAATCAAATCGGAGGTGGTCCTGGGTGGCCACCGGCCACTTTTATATATTTAGTAGTGATGCACCGAATATTCGGCAAATATTCGGTATTACTTATAATACTAATATACAAATATTCGGTATTACTATACTTACATTGATTGAAAGTTGAAAATGTATAAAACACAACGCCAATGTCACTACTCCAACTTTGCTCATTTCCGCAAATTTGGCCTCGCTTTGCGGTCACATTCAACCACTTGAAGAAGATTTTGGAAGTGGTCTTCTCCTCTTGCAGCTGAGACAAAATCAGTTGTGAGCTTTACTGCTCTCTCCGCAGGGTCATTCACAACATTTAACCCATCCACAATGGACTTGGCTGCCTTGAAGTGGTCATTGTTCTGCCAATTGTCAACATCCTCTGTTAGGAAGGTCATATCCAGGTGAAGAAGGTTCACTGTAAACCACGAGTCCTCGTTCACAAGATCAGCCAGAGTTGTCGCTTCTGTAATTTTTGGAAATGATGGTTTGCCATATCCAGAACCGTAGCGGTGTTTTGGAGTGCTTGGCATTTCATCTGGTTGTATGGCCAGTAACACATCTGCAAGGGCACGATGCTCCTTTTGAGGTACTGCATTGCTGAACAGTGCCAAAACAACTAGTTCTGGGGTTAAATACCACAAATGTCTATCAAAGGCTTTCACAGCGCTGACTGAAATGATTGAGTTGACAGCTTTATAGTTGAGCAGAGTCTTGTATAAGCACAAATCAAACCATGGGGCATTTGAAGCAGACTGACATATGAGCCACCAATCACAATAAATATAAACAACAAAAACAACAAACTCCTTCAGTTTTTCCTGTTGATGTTGTGTTGTTACAGTTCCTCGAGGTAGTACAGAAATTTGCTCTTCAAGTAGGCATATTTTGATGGAATAAAGAATCTTTGACATCCACCTTGCTTTATGCATGGCCCCAGGTCTGTGGAGTGTTCCTTGTTTTGTGACATCATCATCGAGGACTACCTGGCAGAGTTGTGCCATTTCCTTGTAGTCTTCCCTACAGTATGAAGCGCTTGTGCGGATTGTGCTTAAAACCTTGTTTTTGCAGGATAAAAGCAGTTGTTGTGCATCATCATTGTACATTGAAATGTCAATTTTGGTTAAACTTTCATCCTTTGCATGCGATATGCGTTCCCAATTCTTCTGGAATCTTTGGAACAAAGATGCTTCTGGAGACTTTGATGTCTCAATTTTGAGAGCGTCAAACACATGATCCAGGATTACCTCTCCAACATGATGGCGACATGCACACCACAGAAGAGCACGGTCCAGTTTTGATTGAATGGTAACACAGGCAGCTGTAACGTGTCCAGTGTTTGATGCTGTTGTGTCAAAACATAAGTTGACAACTGACTGTTTGCACTTCCATGAATGTAGAAACGTGTAAGTGTGCTTGGCAATGATGTCACCTGATGACATATCACTTCCATGAGGATATCTAGCCACTCCCAGTAGCTTTACATCAGTGGCATTCCCAACCAACACTGGCAATCTTTCTTCCTTGCCATTCTTGTTTGTGAGCGTATGCATCTGCTTGCCATCCCAGTGAAGTGTTGCAGCTGTTGGGGCGATCCAATTTTCTCGAATATCTTTGGCGATAGCACTTGTTATTGATCGTCGAGCCTTATCAGCAGTTGAATACGACTTGGCCACACAACGTGGATCACCTCCTGCCTCTTGAATTACAGCTTCGGTGAGCACAGCCTGTTGAACAGGAGTTATGTTTAGTCGAGTAGCAACAGACACGACTGAAGGCCTTTTCAGAATATCATGAGGAATAAAGGCAGACGTACCTGCATATGTTGATCTGTGGTGACTACGCTTCCTTTGAAGCTCTGGAATCGCCTCTTCTTCAGTTTCTTCCAAGCTATCTGCAGAGGCACTATCATCAGAGCATACAGAACTTTTCATCTCTTGTACACTGGATGATTCATGACATTCTCGTCTTGAAGCTTCCGCTAAGATGCGTTTTTCTTTTCTACGATCTTTATCAGCTTTCTTCTTGTCAACACTACCAAATGAGGCTACTCTGTCAGATTTCATTGACTCTAAAAATGCTCTATCTTCCTCATTCTTAATGTTTGTCATTGCATCTTTTGTCCATACACCAAAGGTCTTATCAAGACGTTCATTCATGGATTGCAACTTAGCCAAAGTGTTTGGAGATTCTCTGCGAGAAACAGGTATTTGACGCAATTTGTTATTGTCATTAAGAAGGTAAGTATTAGTTTGCAGCATTGATGGTCTGAAAGCATAGGAATACTTGCTTTAGTGTAGAATGTTTTCAGCTGGATAAGGACTATGCTGGCAGATTTCCATTTGAGTGGCTGTGTTTTGTTTGCCTTCACATATTTCTTTCTGGATGTGCCACATCACGCATCGAAGAACCTGCCGGCAAGTTGGGAGGCGGACTCCTGTCAATGTACCATCTCCTTCTGTAAGAGCATTGCCAAGACCAAAAATGGCACTTGCTAATCTGGTCTTCTTAGCTTCCATTGTTACAGCTTCCATTGTTTCTGAAAGACAATAAAGGATATTATTAGACTATAAGTGAAGTTTCGTTTATGGTACATGTTTTATGTAAATCACCCCTTTAGGGTGCATCAAACGCCCTTAGGTTCTTGGATTTTAATGTCTATTCTCTCAAATGTTATGTAAATCACCCCTTAGCAACTCTATATTAAAAGAAATAATGTAAGTAGTCAACTGGTTGGTAAATAAAAAAAATAGATATTTTTACATAGCGCGGACCCCGAAAATTGCTGCGAAAATATAAAAGTGACCAGTGGCCACCCAGGACCACCTCCGATTTAATTAATTTTTGGCATACACACTTCTAGCAACAAGTGTAACATTTGAGAGAATAGACATTAAAATCCAAGAACCTAAGGGCGTTTGATGCACCCTAATGCAGATAGTGTAATTTTAAAGACATACGGCACCCCATTTTGCCATAGCACTTAATGAAGTTTGATACTAACTCCTTATAGTTTGGTGCTTTATGGTTGCCTAAAAACCCATGAACCACATCACGGAAAGCACACCAAGCCTCTTTTTCGATCAGAGTCATCTTGAATTCAACAGCGTCTTGACTTGTGGTCCTACAAAGATGCCAGGTTTGACTTTGGCCTCAGAGAGTTTAGGGAACATGACCTGAATCTGTTGGAAAACTTCCCTCCAAAATCTAACGCAGTTACAAACTGCTTAATTAGACCCAACTTAATATGGAGAGGTGGTAGCAGAACTATGTCAGGCTTCACAAGAGGTTCCCTGAGTACATTGTACTTTCCTGGTTGCAGTCCTTCACGTGGAGGCAACTGAACTGTTTTATAGTGCTCAGTTGAAGCCCTGCTATCCCACAGGCAAAGAAAACATGAATATTTAGTAAACCCTCCTTGTAAACCTAACAGGAAACCAATCATTTTGAAATCACCACACACATCCCAGTTATATTGTTCATAGCATTTGTTCCCATTGTGGTAGAACAGCTTTTAAACTCTGCGTTGAACTGTCAATAAACAGGCGCCACTCTGAGGGTATATGCGTTAACCCAATAGCTGTGAATAGACCATTAACCTCACTGCAATAACAGAGAGAGCCATTGACATCATAGAACTTTACAAACTCTTCATGCTGCTTTCGGTATACAGTGCTCTTGCAGTCTTCTCCAAGCAAATTCCACTCTGAGTCTGGAGGTCAGAAGCTCAGACCCTGATTTCATCAGACCCAAATCTCTAATTAAGTCGTCCAATTCTCTCTGATTTGGAAAGTGAGGGTTTGTACTGAAAGTTACTGTATATTATTCTTCATGACTGTCCTCACCAGCCGACATCTCAGATGAGCTAGCTGCATCCTTATTTTCAACCTGCAAAGCAAAGAAACAAAATATAGGCATAGCTATATATGTAGAAGAGCATCAGCACTAAGAAAAATCGACACATAATGACCCACAGTTTGTAAATACAAAAGGTAAAGTAATGGATAGATACCTGTTCTGGTGGATGTGGTATTGGAAGACCTTCGCCATGTAGTACAGGAGCTATGGACGACGCTATGCTTGGATACTGAAGAGTCTGCCTTCCTTTAACTTTCCTGTACTTAGAAACATCTACCATGCAGTCAGTGGTTCCTCATATGGGCAATATGGGCAGCCGCACAGGGTGGCATTTGTGGAGGGGTGGCATGAGTGCCTGCAAAAAAAATAAAAATAAAAATAAGAATAAATAAATAAAGAAATAAATAAAAATAAAAAATAAAATAAAATAAATAATAAAAGATCAATAAATATATTTTTATTAATAAAAAACCATCTATTGCATTTTCCATAAACCTTCCCATAAAAGACCTAAACAATGCAAAATGCTTCCAGATTAATATTATTGGGAATAAAGGCCCATACTTCTCCTATGAAGCATCTGATGAGCCCTTGATTGATGCTTTGAAGAAGCTGGAGGTGACATTTTTCAATGCAGTGGTTGATGCTGCAACATCAGCCATTCAGGAAAGATTTTCCACGTTGGAAATTGTGGGAGAGAAGTTTGGAGTGCTGACACATTTCCAAAATCTCACATTTGAGGAGCTGACAGAACAATGTGTGAACCTTAGTACTACACTACACTTTAAGGGACAATCTGACTTGGATGGCAGAGAGCTTGCACAGGAGCTGAAGAACTTGCCTGACTTGCCATCAAAGACCATATCCTTGCTTGAACTGCTGACATTTATCCATGAAAGGGAGCTCTCTGAAATATATCCAAATTTGTGGACTGCTCTCAGAATTGGTCTTACTCTTCCAGTCACTGTTGCTGAAGCAGAGAGGAGCTTTTCAAAGCTGAAGCTCATCAAATCCTACCTGAGGTCAACTATGTCACAGGAACGCCTTACCGGTCTGGCCATCATCAGTATAAATCATACAATTGCTGAGCAGATTTCATATGATGATTTAATTCATGACTTTGCATCAAGGAAGGTAAGAAGAGTCAGGCTTTAGATGGCAGTTGTGCTGTGGTGCAATTTATTTTGTTTCTTGTTCAAAGTGTAGCATAATAATTACCCTCTCTTAAGTGTCTTATTCTATTTATGTGATAGAGCATTTGTACAATTTAGAAATTTGATTCTCTAGTTTATTTATGGTAGTTGTGCAATTTAATTTGTATTTTTCCTGTTCATAGTATCATAATTACATTCTCTTAAGTGAGTTATTCTATTTACGTGATGAAGGATTTGTAAAATTCAGAAATTTGAGTCTTTGTTTTGGTTCTGAAGTTCCAACAATTAGTCCAATAAAAAGTTATTTTGTGAAAGAGTTATGTCTGTCCTTTATTTTGGGGGGATTCGAATGTGTGTGTGTTGGCGAACGGGGGGGGGGGGGGGGGGGGGGGGGGGGGGGGGGGGGGGGGGGGGGGGGGGGAGGACCCACTGCATGCAGTAGTAGCAATTGTTGTGGTGGCTCTTTGGTTCTCTCCATATTCTGGGTACCACAAAGGGCATTGCCTTGTGTACTCCCCGCAGCCACCCTTCAAGGCAGCTTCCACAGATCACATTGGGTGGCCAGGGCTTATCTTGGTCACCCATAGGCATACCAAAATAGAGCCGATATGCGATCCAGAACTTGGGGCCTATGTAATACCCACAAACGTAGCAGAATATATCTGGTGAGTGTTTACAAGCTCTAGTTGCCATTCTCTCTACCAAACTGTACTACATTAATCATAACCTGCAGATATAGAGAGAAGAGTTATTAAATCTGCAACAGATTACAGATTCCAGATTCCAGAAAAAAGATGTATTCACAACACTGAAATAATGTTCGCAATAAAAAAGGATCGATAACACTCAGATCATCAGCACAGAGAAGCAGAGAAACACAGTACCTCAGTGCTGGTAACCATCAGACAAACAACCTGCTTTCTTTGTGTGCTCACACTTACTGACTTCTCAGACTCTGCGCTCTTCTTTATATAGCACAGTGGAAGTTTCAGGCAATTTCTAGAGCAAGAAACTGTCAATGAACATCTGGATTGTTCTCAACAATTCCTGATTATTCTGATATTGCTGCACCCATAATAACATTATACTGGTAAAACATGAAAAATGGATTATCTCTGAAACCATTGATGATACACACAAACCAAGGCCAGATTTGGACTCAGCGCCCACAAATGCGCACAAAAACAAAAAATTCTATATAAACAGAATCGGTGTTACACTTATAGAAATTATTGTCACATTTTTTTGTTTAGTTTCAAATTGTTTATGATTGAATGAGTTATGATTTAATTCCAAATGAGTTATATTAAATTCAGATTGAATAATTCCATTGCTAGAATTTAACAATTAGTTCCTTGTTATTAATGCTACTAGGCCTAAATAAGTGAAATCATGGTGACAAGAAGCAAACCGCACAATTCACCATTTGGTCACCCTGCAGAATTTCCACCTTCAATGACTCCTTCAAATGCTGACATATTTAGGCATTATTTATTGGTAAGAAAATGAGAAGAACTGATTTTGAAAAGTTCTAGAACAGCAAAAGAATGTTACAGAATTGTCACTAAAGATGTGGAAGCCATTTGGGAGAAGTTTTCCTTTCCACATATAGGATTTGAAGGAATAGCTATAAAAGTTGAATGATTGGTAGAATCTGCAGCAAAGCTAAATAAAGTACCATTAAAACAAAGAAACAACAATTTTCAGCAGAAGGTGGAGACATTCGATGAAATGTTTGATATTTGCACTTGTACTTGTTACGATAAAAAAATCAGTCAAATGGATTGCTGATGTGATATTAGAGTTCCAAAGATTGAGTGGGAGTCTTTTGTGGGGCAGAAACAAAGAAAAACCAACTAGGACCAATCGACAGAGTAATGACTTGCGCAAGAAAAAGGACTCACAATAGAGCCAAGATAAGCCTAGATATGAATGTCGCCTCAACTAGCAAACTGGACCCTTTACATATTATGGAAGATGAGAGCATGGAAATTGATGATGACAATGATGATATTGACTTTGTTCCAGATTTTGAGCTGAGAGAAAACCATCAGAACAGAATTATTTATGATAACTTAACAATAACAGCAGATAGATACTGTGTAAGTTACAGAGCTACTGCAGCTATAGTAAATGCAGCTTTGAAGGATATGGGAATATTAGACGAAACCAATATGTTGGATAGGAAAAAGTGGAAAGAGAAAGAATATGTGTGGGTAAAAAGAAGATAATCAAAGTGAAATTGGAGAAAACACAGATTGAAGGCATTGGATTTGATGGTAGAAAAGGTCAAACTAAGACAAAGAAGGGAATGGAGTACGAAGAACATTGTGTAATAGTCAAAGAACCTGGTGATGTTTACATGGATCATATAGCTCCAGATAACAGAACTGCTTGTTGTATTGCAGATGAAATAATAACTTTTATAGTTGATTCTAATAGCAAAGAATCCCTCAAAGCCGGTACAATGGCTGATTTGCCTTTTGCATGCAAATGAACTGCCCTTCAGGCACGTATTTGAAGCAATTGATGGAAAAACTTTGGGACCAAACACCTTCAAAGGTTTTCTTGGAAATAAACTCCAAGAGGATTTGACCAAACTGGATATAGTTGATTATACTCCTGTAGAGGGCAACATTAAAGAAGTTTCAGCCAATATTGTTAAGCTTCAGCAGTGACCAAAAATATATGTATGAAATGTGCATTAGCATACAATCTGGATGCATCTCACAAGCGTTAGCCACCAGATCCCCAGGTGCCCTCCATCATGCAAGATGGCTAACACGAGCAAACAGGATCCTGCACTTATGTCTGTACACAGAATCCAGACAAAAACATCCAAGACCTAGTAAAAATTATAATGCTGGTTTATGCTCCAGGCTGGTTTTGGATAAAGTCTCATCCAAAGGCAAATGAGGGAGCATCTAATTTTTTGTATATCATGCACTTGCTTAAAGGCTTAAATAAAAAGCATCGGATGATTATGGAGCGTGTCCTCAGAAATAATGCCTATTTTGCCCACCCAGAGAATATCTTACTCTCAATGATAACAGACACAAGAAGAGAGGTCAGAGAGCTGGCTCTTCAGCACATCATTTGAGCAAGAACTAGGAGCACCAATGCGAGAAATTTTGAGCTGCCAAAAACACTGAACTTTGAAGCAGACGATTATCCTAACATGATTGACTGGGACAACGAAACCATCACCCCTCCACCTATTTTACAGAATTTGACAAATGATGATGATCTTAAAGTTCGAAATGAACCACTTCAACTTATTCCATTTCCCTGTCACAGCCAGGGAGTAGAACATGCTGTAAATGTGGTGACAGAAGCATCACAAGATAGAATTGGTTACGAAAACAGACATAAATTTATTTTGAATGTACTGGAGTCGAGAAAAAAGCTACCTGTGTTCCAATGGAAAGGCCAGTGGTGTCAGTAATTTACGATTTTAAATTTCTTAAGGTGAATATTATGGTTTTAATATGCTTCAATTAAGTTTCTTAAGGTGAATATTTTGATTTTAGTATGCTTCAATTGATTCTTATGTAATATACGGAGAAAGATTTCATATATATATTATATATATATATATATATATATATAAAAGAAGGATCAACACAACGGCAAACATTTTCATTTATTTGTACATCAGACGTTTCGACAAATCTTTTGTCATCATCAGTGAGTTAAGTCTTAAAACCTTAAAACAAAATTGAAAAGTGAAAGTTACATCAATACAATATTAAGACCATTAAAATTAAAACCTTAAAGCAAAATGAAAATTGCATCAATACAAAATTAAAACATTTAAATTTCATCACTATAAAAACTAAAATTAAATTAAATTTCATCACTATAAAAACTAAAATTAAATTACCTCAATAGGTAAATACACAATGTTTACATCCACCTCCATACTTGGCAAAGTCTAAGAGACCACTAGGTGGTCAGGGGATTAGAAAGGGTATATCTGTGAAACACGGTTGGTTGTCAAAAGAGTCGTAATTTGTAGGATGAGCTATTATTATTAAGGGAGGGTTTGTTTCTATAGATGTACAAAGATTCTAAAATTCGGAGTTCTGTAAGGTTATTGGATCTAGTTAAAATTTCAAACTGAGTTTTGTGAAGGGGATGGTCGTTTTCATTACTGTGGTTTCTAATTGCGGATTGTGGAGGGCTACTGAGGGGACGGTTGGTACGGAAATTTAATTTAATTTTAGTTTTTATAGTGATGAAATTTAAATGTTTTAATTTTGTATTGATGCAATTTTCATTTTGCTTTAAGGTTTTAATTTTAATGGTCTTAATATTGTATTGATGTAACTTTCACTTTTCAATTTTGTTTTAAGGTTTTAAGACTTAACTCACTGATGATGACAAAAGATTTGTCGAAACGTCTGATGTACAAATAAATGAAAATGTTTGCCGTTGTGTTGATCCTTCTTTTCATCTGTAAGCTCCGGTTCCCTAAGGAGAAGTCAATAGCTTTGATATATATATATATATATATATATATATAAAACTTACTTTAACTTTACTTATATCATTATTTACTTTAATCTTTGTCATTTATCAGGTTTTTTTATTCAAAGAATTGGTTTCAATTTCATTTCAATTTAAAAAAAAGGGAGCATATGCAATGGGTAGGGGGAGCGCATAGTGGTGTAATTACAGTATGTTGTTTAGGGGCCCCAAAGGAAACTCCGAGCAGTGTGTAGAATAAGAATACAAAATTTTGAGACCCCCCCCCCCCCAATGCCCAGCCCTATAAATAACAAAATGCTGACAAAGAATGTCAGCACAAATAAAACCCAAGTACTTGGAACTCTAAATAAAGTAGTAGTAGTAGAAGTAGAATAGAAGAATATTTTAGTGTTTCACTAATTGAAGTTGTGATTTAAGAACCAGTATAGAAGGAACCGAGTGGAATGGAGCTAGTCTATGGAATGTGAGTAAATGAAGACCTTTGTGTTGCCTGATGTGTGTGTCTCTGTGTTACCTAATACTTTTCTCTTAGAGCTGTATCACTGGAATTGTATTTTACTCCCAATGATTGAAGCTTCGTTAGTAATATAGTCTAATTGGATTTGGATTCTATGTATCCCACCAACTGAGAATGGAATATGGATTTTTTTTTTAACCTAATTTACTTTTGAAAGAAAAATGTGAAGCATGTTTCCATTCTTGAAATATAACACCAAAGCAGTGAAAAGGGAGAGTTACATTTCTTTATTTTTCTTCTCTGCTTGATCCCAATTATGTAACGTACCACTTAGCTGCCATTTTTGCAAACCAAATTTCAGTTATGGTAGTCAATATAGTAATGGTTCTACATTTACTTATAAATTTTTAAGAAAAGTGTCATTTAGGAGTTACAAGACTTGTATAATTTCCTCAGAATTATAGAACATTGTGATACTACTACTACTACTACTACAGAAAAATGTGAGCATGCTGCTAATATAATGGGCACTTGAGGCTTTAGTTAACATTTCAGAAATTAAAAAATTTCAATTTTACAATTTTCATTAACTGATTACTAAGCCTGTGAATTGGACTTAGACATGAATACCAAGTGACTAGATTTTTAGACATTAGCTACAGATTATTTTGACTTCAATTTTGACTAAAACTATAATTAATTCAGGACTTTGTTTGAACTCTAATCTAGCATACTAGAGACAAAATACTTTTGTTGGCCAAGAAAACATCTTGTTGATATATTTTTAATCATGTTAGTGAGTACTGTTATCTCTGATTTTTGGTTTTAGATGTTGGGCCATCCTTGCCAAAAGATGAGAAGAATGAAAGTTTATCACATGAGGTTACTCAAGCACCATCTACACTGAGCAAAGAAGCATCTCTTAATGAAACGAATATCTTGAAAAAGAATATGAACACAGATGCCATGTTCAGAGGACTCTATGTTGTTTTTGCCCTTGGAAGTGTCTTTCTTATTTATGTTGGAATAAAGGCTTGGAGGTAGGCAAGATTAAAAATCCAGAAGTGAATGTAAAACTTATAAAATTTAGGGATTTATGTTCTTAGGTACTGATGGTACTACACAAAATGTAGGACGTCGTCGTCTTAATGTAATTATGGTTAATTTTACCAGACTGTTGTGTTAAAGATGATAAGTTGGCTAAAGTTTTAGTTCTTATACTGAAGATCTGATGGCAGTGTTAAAAATCACAGGCTTTTTGTGTTAAAGTATAGGAGTTCTTAAGTTCTGCATCATCTATATAATTAAAATCAGATTGTTTCATGTTGAAGTAAACAGGATGCACTGTAAATATTGACCTAGGACAGTGCTCGCATCTAAAGACAGCATGCATGTGTCACTACAGGGCTAAACATTATTCTTTTGCACCCTGACACATTGATCAAATTTGTTTAACCACTTCAATATGGCAACATATGTGCGTATGTCCGATTAGCGCGCTCCGATATACAACGACATACGTATGTCCAAAAGTTAAATATTTATAACTATCAGGTCATCCCATAAGTAATGTCATTTTTTAGATCGGAATTTGAAGGACAAAAAAAAACTCAACTGAAACTTTTTAATCTAGTATATATTTTCCATCGGAATCAGTGACACTCTGCCAACGTCCTACAAGCTTTTCAATGCCATGTTTATAAAATTCAGGCGGTTTTGAGGCAAAAAACGTACAAAGACTGGTGTGCAGGTCATCTAAAGAAGTATACTGTTTCTCATCAAGATAGTTTTGCAGACTCCTGAAGAGATGATAATCTGAAGGAGCAAGGTCTGGAGGATGTGGAAGTTTTTCCCACCCAAGCTTCTCAGTTTTTGCAGAAGTGATCCGAGCGGTATGAGGACGTGCATTGTCGTGGTGGAACACGATTCCTTTCCGATTAACCAAAAAAGGTCTCTCTTCTTTTAGTGCAGTGTTCAATCGATCCAGTCGTTGTTAGTAGACTTGAGCGGTGATTGTTTGGTTGTGTGGTAAGGTTTCAAAGTGTATTACACCGCCTTTATCCCACCAAACACTAAGCAACACCTTCCGAGGGTGAAGATTTGGTTTTGGCTGTGGTGTCGCTGGTTCTCCGGCACAAACCCACTGTCGACGGCGCTTAACATTCTGGTACAGTATCCACTTTTCATCACCAGTCACTAAACGGTGCAAAAACGGATCTTGGAGTTCACGGGAATGAAGAGCTGTGCTAATGTTTACCCGCACCCTCAGATTGTCGACCGACAATTCATGTGGCACCCATTTTCCTAACTTAGGCACTTTCCCGAGTTGTTGCAAATGTCAATGGATGGTGGACGGGGATGAATTGAGTTTCTGGGCCAATTCTTCGACAGTTGTTGAACAGTCTTCTTCAAGTGCGGCTAACAGCAGGTCATCATCAAACTCAGCAGGGCGTCCAGAGCGTGCTGCATCTGTCAAACAGCAGTCACCATTCCTAAACTTTTGAAACCATCTTTGACATTTCCTCACATGCAGAATATCGTTGCCATAAACGTCCTGAATGTTTCGCGTTGCTTCAGTAGCACTATTCCCTTTTTTGAACTCATAAAGCATTATATGCCTGATATGCTCTTCTGATACCGCCATGTTTATGAGGGGTTCACATAAAGCAAAACACACTTCTTCACTGGTCAAGGTCTGTAAAGTATTATAGCGAGACACGATAGCTCTCCTCTTAGATATAACCTTCGGAAAATTTATGCTTAAATCGAGTAGGACTAGTTTAAACTTAATCTATCGTAAAACACATTACTTATGGGATGACCTGATAAAAGCAGAAATGTATAATTTAGCTTTCTTCTTTAAGTTTTGGACATAGCCATGTATGTCGTCGTCTATTGGAGCTCGCTAAACGGACATACAGATTCGCACGTATGTCGCCATATTGAAAGTTAAAATCAAAAAATGTCGGAACAACATCAATGTCCCTGCCTGTAAACCCCCCCGAGGTGGACACCTTGCCGCGGTGGGGGGCTTCCGTGTTCTGACGCAGTGGGATACGTCAGTGGGGTCTCAACTTCCTGGAAGGGTCCACCCATGCTGGACAGACTACTGGGGAAACCGGACTAAGGGCCGCCAAGGTCTTTGCTCCCAGTACAGGCCTCCTCTGGAGGTGGTGCACTTAGGGTGTCCGAGCCGGTAGGATTTGGGGGACTGGGGTCTTTGCGCCATTGGGAGCGAACTTTATCGCGCTGCCCCGTTTTTAAACCGACGGTGTGTGCCCTGGGGACGAGGTATCCTGCCCCCCGCAGTTTGCGCTCGGCCTCCTTTCTTACTAGTAGGCAGTTTCTCTCATCCCCTGCGTCTGCTTTCTTTATTATTCTTTGCTTATGGATTAATTTACTTCTGTTAGCACTAAGGTGGTGAGCAACCAGGCCCTCAAGTCCTCTACCACTGGAAGAGGTAGAGTTTGTATTTATATACAAGTTGTTATAAGTTTCGTCCCTCTCGACCTTGGCTTCTGCTCCCCTGGACTGCCTTCCCCACTCTTCCTTTAACACTTGTACGGATGTAGTCCATGCCCCCTCGTCTTTGGCAATACTCGGAATCGGATCTTCTCACCCGCTTCTCCTCAGAAGGTGACCCGTGTTTACCGCCCCTCCCCTCCCCGCATCGTCTTGGGGGCAAGGGCTTTATCCCCCCTTATTGATCTTGACTTGCCAGTTACCCGAGAAAATATATCCCTAGACCACGTCGGTGTTTTACGTGCCAGAGGTTCGGACACGTGAGTAAGACGTGTCGAAGTTCCCCTGATATTTGTGTCAGTTGCGTGTCTCCCACGTATGGTTCCTCCTGTTCCAATCCTCCCTGCTGTGCCAACTGTGGAGATGACCACACCGCCTCCCCTTCCTGTCTGACCTACTTATTTGGTTCAATGGTGGACCCCGAAATGCGCCGAAGCCGTTCGAGCCAAGAAGTCGGCCTTTCACCGTCTTCAACGCATCCCATCCCTTGCTAATTCAATAGCTTTCAAACGTGCGCGAGCTCAGGCCCGTCGCCTTTCCTGGCGAACTTATATCTCCTCTCTCACTTCCCGCACCCCTTCCTCCCGAATCTGGAACAAAATCCGGAAGATCTCCGGTAAACCTTCTTCCCATCCTCCCCATCCTCCCCCTGTTTGTATGATAGACGGAAACTCAGTATCTTCCCCTACTGCAGTGGCCGAGGTCTTGGCCTCGCTCATTGCTTCCATCTCCCGACAATCACCGGGATCCCGCTTTCCTCCGACGTAAGGCTTTACTTGCTCGCTTCTCTCATCTTTTTCAGACTCGCAATAACTTCGCTTACAACCGGCTTTTTTTCTCGTTGGAACTGCGCCTAGCATTGGCTTTTACTCCTGGTCCCGATGGCATCCATTTTGATATGCTGCGCCACCTAGACCCTTCAGTTCTTTTCTATCTACTCACCCTCTATAACGATTTTGGTGGAGGGCACCTTCCTCTCCTGTTGGAGAGAGGTTGTAGTGCTCCCCTTTCCTAAGCCCAGTAAGGACCCGACATCTCCCCTTAACTATTGCCTAATAGCCCTTACTAGCTGCCTCTCGAAACTTAAGAAGATGGTTTCTCGGCGTCTGGTGTGCAGAGCGACGTCACTTCTATACAGTTTTTTTTTTATCTGGAGAAAGCATATGACACTACCTGGCGGTGGTAGATCTGCCATAAACTTTCTCTCTTGGGTTTCTGAGGTTTTCTCCCTTCCTTCATCTCCAACTTTTTGTCTTCCCTCTCTTTTCGTGTTTAGGTGGGTACCACCACCTCTTCTGTGTACTCGCAGGAGGAAGGGGTTCCCCAGGGCAGCGTACTGAGCGTCATCTGCTTCGCTTTGGCGATTGATGATGTGGTGACGGCTCTGCCCTCGGGGATTACAGCAACCCTGTATGTCGACAACCTACGGTAGCCATTTATTGTTCCGGTTCCCAATTCACCTTCCTTGAACGTCTCCTCCAGATGGGCCACAGATTTCGGTTCTCCCCCTCGAAGACGGCGGTGATTCATTTTTGACGCCGCCGCCGCTGCACTGCCAGCTCCTTCCTTTCCTTTTATGGATCGCCGCTCCCTGTTGCCCCAGAAACGAGATTTTTGGGTCTCCTTGATTCCCGCCTCTTGGATTTTGAAGGCTTCGTGCCTTCAGACTTGCTGCACCCTTCTGAAGTTCCTTTCCTATACCGATTGGGGTGCTGACGAACGTACCCTTTGGCGGCTTTACCACTTCCTGGTCCAAAGTAAGTTGGATTATGCCTGTCAGACCTTTTCCTTCGCCCTTGCCTCTGCCCTGTGGGCTGCGCTTGCTAGACCCTGTCCACTCCCTGGGTGTACGCATCAGCACCGGCGCATCCCGGTCCCCTCCTATTGTCAATCTTTATGCGGAGAGTGGCTATCTCCCGTTAGATGACCACCGTACCTTAGAGGGCTTAAAATATCTCTCTCGGGTAATTTCCTTCCACCCCAGTCTACCAATCCCTCTTCGGCCTACTTTGACCGTAGTCCCCATTTGGTTCGACCGTACGGTCTGAGGATGGCCACCGTCTTGTCTTCTTTAGGGGTGGAAGGGCGAGTACTTCCCTCTCCTTCCTCCCCTCCATATCTGTTCCTTTCTCTTTACTGCACCAAAGTCACGGTTCCATCCTTTTGCTCTCCGTCAGTTCTTTCTATCCCATTTCTCTTCCCATTCTGATTCTATCTCTGTGTTCACTGACGGCTCTCGCTCGCCACTTGGAGTGAGTTGCGCGGCAGCCTTCCCGTCCGTAGTTCAATCGCTATCCCTACCCCCAGCAGCTTCCAGTTTTACGGCGGAACTCTCGATTATTCTCCTGGCCCTTCGATTCCTCTCTCAACTCTCATCAATGTCCTTTGTCATTTATTGTGACTCCCGTACCGTTCTTAAGGCCCTATCCTCTCTCGTTTCCCAGCATCCGTTAGTGCGACAGGTCCAGGACTGGCTTATACTTCTTTCATTACGCCGTAAGTTGGTCACCTTTTGTTGGGTACCTTCCCACGTCAGTGTTCCGGGCAACGAATGCGTGAACGCAGCGGCGAGAGAGGTGTCCTCCCTACCTTTCGACCCTAACACACACTTCCCGGCGTCAGATTTCTCATGGGTTTTCTGGGATGCACTCCTTCAGCGGTGGCAGCGCCGGTGAGGATGTGTCCGGGAATTTCCTGAGGGCTTTTGAAGCCCACGATTCATCAGTGGCCGTCGTCCTGTCAACGTGATCGACGCTTTGAGACCGCTCTGGTGTGCCTGCGCATTGGTCACGCCTCACGCATGGCCATCTTATGACAGGAGATCCTGCCCACTTCTGCCTTTGCGGCATTCCTCTTCAACGTCTCGCATTTACTCTATTTGCCTTGCCTTTGCCGCCGCCCGTTCTCAGTTCCCCCCTTTCTGCACTTCAGGCTTCACTCTTACTCTTTCTCTTTTGTTGGGTGACTCCACGCCTGTACCGAAGGACACACTTTTCTCCTTTCTCCACCAGACTGGCCTTCTATTTTCTATTTAATGTTGCTCGGGTATAATTTCTTCCTCTCTCTGCTGTTCCTACTGCCTTCTCTCTTCTCACCGTCTTTCTTCCCCTGCTGCTCCTCTGGTGTCTCCCCCTCCCCATTTCCTTGCATTCTCACTCTCTCTCTATCTCTCTCCATAATATGCATACACTATACGCGAGATTGATGGCTAAAATCAGAGGACTAGGAATCAATGGGCTCGTTTCCAATTGGATTGAGGATTGGTTACAAGATAGAAAGCAAAGAGCGGTAATAAATGGAGTGGCTTCGGAGTGGGCGCCATCACCAGTGGTATTCCATAGGGTTCCGTTCTGGGTCCTTTACTTTTTATCATCTATGTTAATGATGTAGACATCGGGCTTCTAAGTACAAGCTCCAAATTTGCAGATGATACGAAATTAGGAAGTAGTGTAGGTACTGAGGAGGGCGTAAGAACGCTCCGGTAATTAATTGGGTCCAGTCCCAGCCTTAAATTCCATTGTTCTTAAGTTGGAGATAAGCTTGGTTGCCCTACGTTACACGCCTTTAAGCATTTATGTCGTGCGGTTCAAAAGTTATGGTGTGGACTTGAAAGTATGATAAATGGATGGACAATCGCAATCCACTGTGGCCCCCTCCAAATTTATTTGATTGCGAACATAATTAGATAAATTTATAAATGGCGAATTTACTGCCTTTTAACTTCCTCTAACCTCGCTATTGTATTGTGTGTATGCGGAGCCAGTAACTGAACGGCGTTTGGTCGGGGATACGCATTTATTAACATCTTTTTATAGGTTGCGCCGTCATCGTGCATCCAACAAGTATAAAGTAATAGCGACCAAAGGGGAAGATAGGGAATCGTTTTTCCCTCTTGCAGCTGAAGATGGCGAAGACGAAGAAATATTCAGTGCTTCCAATCATCAGGGTTATACATGATTCCCATTGGAGAAAGGGTGCGTTTATTTATTATCAGACTTGTTTTAACGCTTATTTTTATCACCCTGCAAATGGTAAGTTTGTTAGTCTCCCTTGTTTAGTAAACTGGAAATTATATGGCGGGTTTTTTTTTTAATTAAAAAGTTATATAATGTTTTCCTTTTTATGAGCTTTAAAGAGTTTTTCCCATTGCACCTTCTGATTAGTCATTTTTAAGTGTAATGTTTATATTAAATACCAATTGTTACGATATACGGTGTGAAATACACAACGGTAGCGAATAAGTATTCTATACCTTGTTTTTGAAATATTAAATTTTGAAGGATGTTTGCTTGTGGAACTATTGCTGTCTGTATTCAAAAATTTTTGATATTTTATATTTAATGACCAATTTCCAGTTCTGAAAACAAAACACGGCTTTCTGGAAGCTATATATATATAAAAAATTTACCGTGCGTTGGTCTCTTCACACGAAGGTCAAGTTGGTGGCCCCACCTCTGTTTTCTTCTTGTTATATAATCAGTAGAAAAATAATGTATCCTCTTTAAGTAACAGTATCAATGGCGAAACTTAAAATCACGCTTCTTTTTTTTTTTCCGGGGTTGGTTATAAGTACTCTCCTATTTGTGTGTAAGGAGTCTCTGAGTCTCAATCTCATATTCGTGGAGGCTCCTGTCGTTGTTTCCTAGCAATGGACATTTGGACTGGTGCAGATGTAGATGATCCTTGAGAATATCCTGATATTATGCTAGAGGCTGATTGTGGCAACAACCCTGCTCATTGGAGTATCTTTTCAGCACTTTTGCCTGGTTTTTTATCCGGGAGCACTTGTTCCAGTAGCTGTTCATCTTGATTCACTTTAGACGAGAGTGAGTTCGAAAATCCAGTGCTTGCTCCCTCAATGGTGACCCTAAAACTACCCAACTGAGACAACGCTTCTCCAGTGTTCCCCATAACAGAGATGGCTGACCGCGTAGTGCTAATCAGCCCTCGAGCCTCCCTCAAGATATTGTCTCTTATTTGAAAAACCAGGCTGGGTGGTGGATCATGGATGACATCTGAGGCATAAGCTATTGCTTGATCAAATGTGATCAGTGAAGACCGTGCTCTAGCCATGTTTAAGTTGGATGCGGCCTTTAAGAACATTTAATTCTTCATGAACTAGAGCAAATAGAAAGAACTCAGGGCGGTAAATCAAAGACCCCTGCCCCGCAGTCTGTCTTCCAAATTTCAATAATTGCAGGCACCTTTGCATCACTTAATCGTGTAGTGCCATCAAGATGGCCTTTGAGAATCTAGTATGGTGTATCTTGGTTGTACTTATGACAGTTGGGATCTTCCATGTCTGGCTAGGAAGGTCGTCATGGTAGGTGTCGAGTGAGGTTGATGGGATTGCTGAGGGACACCTCGTTGACGAGGGTGAGCCCCCATGGACTGCATTTGCAACTCCGGTGACCGGGAGTGCTGCTCGTATTGTTGAGAGTCAGAATGATCCGACTCATCAGTAAGACCCCCTTCAAGTTTCCACTGTTCTTCAGGGCTCGTCCAAAGGGTCATGGTCTCAAGCGAACTGATATGGCTGTGGGTGTCTGGCCCTCTCTCTTCAAGGGACACATCTTGATACTGATGACCAGATAATAATGGATCACACTGATGTCCTGCTTTCAAGATGGAGATGCGATACGCGAATGTCAAAGTCTGGGTGGTTTGTGGGGAGGTGTCCCGTCAGGTCTGGAGGTATTGCTGGTAGTTCTGTTTTTCGCATCTCCTCCTTAATTTGGGCACATTCTGTGTATTCTTTCACCTTGAAGTGTATCTGTGTGGGTGGTAAAATCGGTGATAGTCCATCGCAGCTGGTGTCAAAATTGATAGGTTTCACTATTTTCTTGTATATATATATATATATATATATATAATATGGTAGTGTAGTCGTCAGCGTCGCTGACTACGAATCCATCAGTCCTGGGATCGAGACCCGGTGACGGCAGGCGGCGCGCGGCAAAACCCAGCTGTTCATCCTTCCCTACAATAAAGAAATTGGTTGGTAGATAAATGGGTAGCCTAGTGGTTAAGACGCTGCTGATCGTGAGGTCGAGTCCGGGCGAGGACGTTGTAATTTTTGACCGCCCGTGATGGGGCGTGGTTCAGATTCTATGTTAAACTGTAGGTCTAAGGTGGAGTGACAAGCTTGACCTTCGTCAGTGAACAGTTCGAGCGGAAGCAAAACCAAGGTTAAATATGTATGTAACTTCTCTTTTCTCTTATAATATTTCATTCTTTTGAATATTTTTATTATATTATAGGTTTAGATGTAAAAGACTGGCGTATTCTCTCGACATCTTGCTTCCAGTGTCATATATGAATACAATGATTGTCAAACTTTTTGTTTATGGTAATGTATGGGGGCTACGTCGTGGCCGTCTCCTACGTCCAGATACGTAGCGACCCTGGTTCAAATTCCACGTAAAGCTGTAGGTCCCCTCCGTCCTATGGCCTTGTATGTTACAAAAGCAGTTAAACAACTCGTTATTAGTATTGTGGTAATATAGTACCACTAATTCGTTTTCACTTTGTAAAGGAGAGTAGAGTATTGTTACTGTAAAATTATTATTATTATTTCAACAGTAAAGTATCTGTTACAGAGTTTAGAATCTGTGAATAAAATAAATATTTAGAGAGTACCCTATAGTGTGTAATATATATATATATATTTTAATAAATTCCAAAGTAGCGCCAATAGTAAGCCACCTCTTTTTACCCATAAGTCGGATTTTCTTGTACTCCACACTTTTTGAGGTTGGTCTAAAACAAATCGGTGGTTTTGTAAAAGCCTGAGGTAGCATAAAGTTCGACGTAGTTGATTTAGAGTTTTTTAATTAAAATCTTAACGTGGGTGAAAAAGTGCTTTCTCTAAATTTTCTCGTAAAACTCCCCCTACCTTAACACAAGCGAAAGTGATTAAAAATAGAAAATATATAACATGTTGGAGCTACTTGGACGTTTATTAATATATATATATATATATGAAAATTATTTCATGGAAAAATATTTATGATGAATAAAACCACGAAGGGAAAAGAAACACAAAGTGGTGCTCAAGCGCTTTCGTCTAATGAGGATGTTCCTGAGGATGTCATTAGACGAAAGTGCTTGAGCACCACTTTGTGTTTCTTTTCCCTTCGTGGTTTTATTCATCATATATATATATATATATATATATATAAGCAAACAACCACAAGGAAAAGGAAACACAAAGTCCGAGCGCTTTCGTGATATATTCACATTATCAAGGAGGAACAGAAAATAGACGGAGATTACAAAGTACATGAGTTAAATAGACAAGCAAAAAATTCACAATTGGCACCTCAAATTAAAGGCCTTAAAGCCCTCTAAAGATTTTTTCAATTGATAACATAATCTGTAGGCAGCTAAATTACTGAATATAAAAATATATACTGTATAGATGAAATTAGACAAAAAGAAAACCAATACAGAGAACAAAAATTATTATAATGGTTATTAACACTAATATTTAATTAAAACAGGCAATTAATTGGCAAGAATTTAATGAAAAACAAATAGATAACGTAGATAACAAATAGAAAACATAATCTGTAGGCTGCTTAATTACTATACAGATGAAATTAGACAAAACACCAGTACAGAAAACCAAAAAAATTATTATAATGGTTATTAACACTAATATTTAATTGAAGTAGGAAAAATTAAGAGGCCCGAAATTAATGAAAACAAAGGGAAAGTTGCCATCGTCTTACAGATTATTACAAAATTTCCACAAACAATCTGGAAAAAAAATTGTTTTCCCAACAGCAACCCACTTCAAAAATCCAATAAACCACCCCGCAACAAAAGATTATACACGAAAGAAATATTACAATTAAAATAGACACACAAGAATGTTAACAGTTCTTACAATAATAATTATTTATTTAACCAGGGCAAACCATTAAGAGGCAAAAAATGCAGTTAAGAAAACAGTAGGCCCATCGCCAGCTTACTGACAATGTACGAATCTAATTTGTACAACCCAGGGCTAATATTAAGGACCAAATCCACATTATTCTTGATCACACTTGATTCCAATATATTTCTGCTAACAATAGATTTACTAAACCTTAATTTGGAAGCATTTTTCCAATCAATGGGATGATTAGAATCTCTTACGTGAATGAAAATGGCGTTAGATTCCTGGCCACTTCTTATACTGTATTGATGCTGTTTAATACGTAACTCAAGGGTCTTACCAGTTTGGCCAATGTAAAATTTATTACATATTGTGCAAGGGATTTTATATACACAACCATGTTCACTTAAAGGGGAGTTCTTAATCAATGAATTCTTAATTACATCTAAATTTTTGAACGCAATATTTACGTTAAAAGTCCTCAGCAGATTCGGCAGCTCAAGGAAATTTTCTCTGAATGGTAACACTAAAACATTTTTTGTGTTATAAGGAATCTTATCCTTTACTTCGTAGAAGGTTTTCTTTGCCATTTTTTGCTTGTCTATTTAACTCATGTACTTTGTAATCTCCGTCTATTTTCTGTTCCTCCTTGATAATGTGAATATATCACGAAAGCGCTCGGACTTTGTGTTTCCTTTTCCTTGTGGTTGTTTGCTTATTAATAAGGTCACGTGTTATTTTGTGATTTTAGTGCATATATATATATATATATATATATATATATATATATATATATATATATATGTATGTATGTATGTATGTATATATATATATATATATAGTAACATTCAAATGTCCCCGTATTCCTTGCAAGTTGGGGTTATGGGACCGAGTCGATTAAAAGGGTGTGGCCGCCTCTCCGCGGCGCAAGATACAGAAAAGATAACAGGGCAGCACTGGAGTTCGAGCCCATGGCTCAGAGAAGTCTCAGCACTGCCAATTGGCACCCTAACTAATCGAGATACGCGACGTGTGTGTGTGTATATATATATATATATATATATATATATATATACACTGTATATATAAAAAGATAGAGAGAGAGAGAATTTTTTTCCTGCATAAAAAATATATGATCAACTGGAAAGTGTGCATTGCAAAGTACAGTGAGAAAATTGCAGTGAATACTTTTTAAGTTGTTTACCCTGTGTACAAATATATATTAATGATAGCTTTACGATAAAAATGTTAGAGAAATTGATTGTTCTTCGTGTAAATTCAATCAATGTAGCTTGAAGTCAAAATAACTTAAGATGTAAATGCATACTTTTATTTAATGTTTAGTTGTTCTCCAACTAATGACTCGTGATTGAAAATAGTCTTTGAATTTTTTTTAGCAATTTAAAATAGAGTAAAATTTATGTGGCGTCCGTCTTGCATTGCACATTGTTGGATTCGGCCCTCTAACCACTCCTCTTTTCATATAACATTCATTCATTCGGTAATGTATATCCGATGTAAATTTTATATAATTTCTGTGATACTGATAGAATGGTTGTATATTCATAGTCAATTATATCTGTTGAATGTTGGATTAACATTATATATATGGATGAATGAATATTTCAAAATTAAATATTTTAATTTTTCTAACCAAATGAGGACACACGTACATATGTTGGGCTACGTTATCAAAACCGCAACATTCTCAAATACGAAAATAAAAACCCACTCTAATAGACAGAGTTTATTTCCACAAGTTTCGATGCCCACTGGCATCCTCCTCGGGTGGATACAAAAAAACGAGGAAATAAACTCTGTCTATTAGAGTGGGTTTTTATTTTCATATTTTGACCTTCACGTAGAAAAAAGTTTTTTTGCATTTATTCTCAAATACAATTAGCTTTTTATCAATGTTCTCGATTAAAATGTATCGTAATTTTTACCGAGTTATACTGACGATTTGCTATTGAATTATATATAATATATATATATATATTATATACACACACAGGGTGTTTGAAAACTTTCTGTACAAATTGTAATGGGGGATAGGCAACACCAAGACAAACCCTTTTCGTCTATAAGTGTATGTCCGCTGACGTCACCATTTGGCGCGAGAGGGCGCCGCTGCAATTGGCTAAAAGGTGAAGTGGGCTAGATTCGCGCTTGCCGCGGGCATTCTTAAATCGGACGTAGTACGCGTAACATGGAGCGCTTCACGACTCCTGAGATGGCTGACATGCATATGGTGTATGGGGCTGCCAATGGAAACGGAAGAGCTGCTGTGAGGTTGTACCGACAGCGCTTCCCAAACCACCAAACGTTTGCGCATTTGCATCGGCGACTGCGAGAAACTGGAACATTCCATGCAAACATGCATGACACTGGTCGGGAGAGAAACGTGCGCACTCCTGACATAGAAGAAGAAATCCTACGGCGATTTGAGGACAATCCAAGCGCAAGCACGCGAGGTGTTGCACGTATCCTCGGTGTGAACCACGACCTGGTCTGGAGAGAGTTGCACGAGCAGCAGTTACATCTGTTTCATCGTCGGAGAGTCCAGGCATTACAACCTCGGGATTACCCTCTTCGTGTGGAATTCGCACGCTGGTTTCTGCAGCAGACAGCTGTGCAGCCTAATTTTCCGGCTTATGTGCTGTTTTCAGATGAGGCCTGTTTCACACATGAGGGTGTGTTTAACATGCACAATTCTCACGTGTGGGCGCTCGCAAATCCACATGCTACACGGGTTTGTAATGCCTGGACACTCTGACGATGAAACGGATGTAACTGCTGCTCGTGCAACTCTCTCCAGACCAGGTCGTGGTTCATACCGAGGATACGTGCAACACCTCGCGTGCTTGCGCTTGGATTGTCCTCAAATCGCCGTAGGATTTCTTCTTCCATGTCAGGAGTGCGCACGTTTCTCTCCCGAACAGTGTCTTGCATGGAATGTTCCAGTTTCTCGCAGTCGCCGATGCAAATGCGCAAACGTTTGGTGGTTTGGCACACGTCTGTTTGGGAAGCGCTGTCGGTACAACCTCACAGCAGCTCTTCCGTTTCCATTGGCAGCCCCATACACCATATGCATGTCAGCCATCTCAGGAGTCGTGAAGCGCTCCATGTTACGCGTACTACGTCCGATTTAAGAATGCCCGCGGCAAGCGCGAGTCTAGCCCACTTCACCTTTTAGCCAATTGCAGCGGCGCCCTCTCGCGCCGAATGGTGACGTCAGCGGACATACACTTATAGACGAAAAGGTTTGTCTTGTTGCCTATCCCTCTTTACAATTTGTACAGAGAGTTTTCAAACACCCTGTATATATATATATAATGGGTTCACCCTTTTACTGTAGCCGTATTACGTTAACCCCATTTTTTAAGTTTTATTTACAAATATGTCTTCTCGTATCCACTTTGTTGTTATGAAAGCGCATTATGTATTATGTACCTTAATCTTCTTTGTAACCTATAAGATGTCACCAAAGTTTTAAGATAGTGTAATCTAATTTATACTTGCGTCTCTGTAAAGCACGTTTGTTTGTCAGCATAGCTTAAAAACTTATTTTTTCAATATTTAGGGTATACATAGAATTATTTGATGTAGTTTCACGCCAAACTAAAGGACTTTATTTCACTTTTGTACAGTGTTACGATTGTGGGTTTAGTCCTTCAATTTTTGTTTTCTCTCCTGATTCTCAATTTAAGTTCATTCATGTGTGTCCCCACCTGTCAATAAATTAACAAATCGAAATCGATATAATTTCTTTTGTTCAGCAGAAACATAAGGAACATATTCCTTAACCCTCAAATAATTATGTATGAAATATTTTTGTACACACAACAAAGTGCTTTGAGTAAGTTTCGAAAATTCTTGTACAGTAGCTTAATGCATAATGTAATTTGGTTTTGCATTTCTGCAAAATAAAGTGCCTTTTATAATATATATATATATATATATATATATATATATATATATATATATATATATATATATATATATATATATATATACCCCAAAAAATGCTTAGCATTTATGTTTATTTTTGCTATAAAGTTAAAATTGTAATTCTACTCAATATTATGCCTATTAATTAATTCTTACAGTATACCAATTGTATTTACGCGTATAGTACTGTATAAGGTAAGTAAATAATGGTTTATTTTTGAAGCATGTGATTAAAAAAAATAGGTATATTGTAAAATGGCAGTTTATATTTCCCAGATCTGTAATGTTTCAGTAGAAGATGCATAGTGTGGGGGACACTTGTGAAGCGTAGAAGTTCTAAGTTTAGTCAAGACTTCGTACAGGAGTTAGGATGAATGATAGCCATGGTGAAAGAAGTTCATCATTCACTATGAATGAGGATTATAGACAGAAATGGTAAAAGGCAGGCATGTGTGGTGCTCAGGGATTGTATGTAATGAGAGACTGAATGGATGCGAGGCTATGAATGCTTGAATGACCTAGAGCAGAATGTACAGCGCCCTTATTAATAATCTATTAAGTCGCACTTCCTGCCCCATCCATTCCTGTGCCGATGATTCCACTCTTCTCTTCACTTCACCCTCTCCACGAAGCATCTCTCAACAGACACTCAATGCTTTGTATGGGACGGCTATGGTACAACTGACCTCTGATATTTCTCTTATCTTTGGTTCGGGCAGAGAAAACCTTGTGGCTTTCAATACCTCAAAATTTCGGTTCTTTCATCTATCTACTTGTCACAATCTTCCACACGACTGTCCCCTTACTTTCAACAATACACAACTCTATACTTCCTTCTCTCTTGACATTCTTGGGGTTTCTTTTTCTCGTCACATATACTCTTTCTAAAGCAGCAGCTACTGTAAGAGGTTAGGTGTGCTGTACCGGCTCCGCAGTTTCTTCACCCCAACTCAGTTGCTGTCTCTGTACAGGGGTCTTGTCTGGGTGGAATCAAAGGTCTCTTACTGACTACCTTCAATCTCTCTACTATCGTTATTATAAGGGTGACATTGCTCTTCCAAACTCACTAACTGCATGCCTCCTCCTTTAATGAAAGTACGCAGTACCAGACTTTCTACACACTTTTTTTTATGACCAATTCTCTAACGCAAGGGTTAATCAATATTTTCAGTCTTTCATCTATCAACCGATCAACTTTGGAACAATCTTCCTCAATCCATTTTTCCCCGTCTATCATTTTCAATCTTTCAAACGGTGCGTGTGTGGAAAATATGATTTTCCACAGTTAACGTAAATCGAGTTAAAAGGAAGGAAGCTAACATTAATTACTTAATTCCGACTTGAACTGAAAATTATCGTAGAACTGCACAAAATTTCATTGTACGCGTGGCAATACGATGCAGCGTTTCTTTTTATAGATTGCACAGAAAAAGTGCGCGGAGGATGTCGTTTTGAGGAATTTCGTCTGCTAATGCCGAAAACAATTGCGCATCATCGACGGACGTGTAACTGGCGGACCTCAATGCGGAATAATTCCTCGCTTTCTAAATATGGCAATTTTAATATGAAAAACGTAATGTTCACAGAAATCACATAAATTATAAGGTTTTTATTCAATTCCTTTTCTTTAGTTAACATATATTTTATAATGGATTATAGAAAGGAGCCATATGCGTGACTATGAGTAAGCAATGACAAGCAGAAAGTGCATCGACGAACTCTGTTCTGTTCTCTCTATCAGTCCATATGGGAAAGTATTTTGTGTAAATATGGTAAGGGATGATGATATTTTTATCTATTTTGTAAATATGAAATCTGTGATAAAACTTGAAAATTAAAAAAGTTGGTATTAATTAATTCACACCGTAAGATGTAAACGATACGTGTGTGTGTAATAAATATATATATATATTATATATATATAAGGCAAATCCACAAGGAAAAGAAAAATGATTCGAAGGACTGCGTGTATTCAGAAGTACACCTCCTCAGGGAATCGCTTCTGAATACACGAAAAGCCTTGGAATCATTTTTTTCCTTTTCCTTGTGGGTTTGCATCATTCATTCATTTCACATGTTTAATTGTGAAATTCATCCCATATATATATGTTACAGTCAAAGTAATGGCTGACACTTTGTCATTTCGCGAAATGGCTGTTTCACTTGATCATTTCGCGAAATGACTAAAATCTTAGCCATTACGCGAAATGGCTGAAATTCCACCTTGGTCATTTCGTACAAGATCATTTCCCCGGTTAGATCAAATGTATGCCCTTGACAATTGGTTAGGTTATTTTCGTTAGTTTTAACGAAAATAACATGACTCAACCAAACCAAATGTCAAGGGCATACAGTTGACCTAACCGGGCCCTTAAATGGCGGACATCGGAATAACGTTGAAGGCCCGGTTAGTATTTGAGAACATCTATATTGAAAATTCAAATGTGTTCAAATGTGTATTTCAAGAGTTTCTCACTTGCTTGAACAGACCTGTGGATGTATGTATGTTTTAGCAGATTTAATTAGTTAAATAAAGGTTTCCAATTTTATTGTGATGTTTATTTCTATGAATTCATGACAAAAGTCATTTTCGCCATTTTACGAAATGACCAAGGTGGAATTTCGGCCACTTCGCGTAATGGCTGAAGATTTTAGTCATTTCGTGAAATGACTTAGTTGCAGCCATTACGCGAAATGGCTGGTTACACACTGTAATATATACCCCAGGGACGGAGCTGGCACTTCACTGAAGAGGTCCGCTCTTTCCTTGACCTTTCTAACATGCCCGTCCCCTCAATTATCCCCATTTCATACATCTCACACACCCCCCCCCCCCCCCCACCCCCCCCCCCCCCCCCCCCCCCCCCCCCCCCCCCCCCCCCCCCCCCCCCCCCCCCCCTGGATCCTCTCCCCTATTACGTTTTGCAGGGACCTGTGTGATCTACCGAAGAATACGAGTGCTACGGTATACAGGTCACTTCCGTGAACATGCAACCCAACATCCGGACACACACCCCATTTATACAGATGGTTCCAGTTTGGAGACTGGTGCGGCCGCTTCAGCGGTGATACTGACCCAGCCACTTTCTCGAGGCGTCAGCCTGCCCCGCGAGACCTCCGTTTTCTCGGCAGAACTTTTCGAGATTAAGGAGGCCCTTGACATAGTGCGCACTCACTCTGCCAGCTCTTTCGTCATTTATTCAGATTCCCAAAGCGCACTTTTCTCCCTAGAGAGATGTAACCCCCTCATCCACTCGTCTGTACCATCCAGCAAATCTTCCATTTTTTAACAGCCTTCCGACACAAGACAATCGCCTTCTGCTGGGTCCCGGCACATGTCGGTATCCAGGGTAACGAGGAGGCGGACCGCACGGCAAAGTCGGCCTGCTTACTGCCGGCCTGCTCCCGGCCCCTTCCTTTCACCGACTTCTTCCCGACTCTCCGCTCCCATTTCCGTTCCATCTGGCAACGGGAATGGGACCAGGCCACACAAAACAAACTTCATAAGATCAAACCGCAAGTAGGATACTGGGCCTCCTCCTTCCACCGGTTCCGACATAAAGAAGTGATTATAGCCCGCCTCCGCACAGGACACGCACGCATTACTCATGGTCACCTAATGGCTAAATCGCCAGCCCCGCTCTGCCCTACCTGCCATACTCCCATCACTGTCGTACATCTCCTGGCGAAGTGATTATAGCCCGTCTCCGCATAGGACACACACATTACTCATGGTCACCTAATGGCTAAATCGCCAGCCCCGCTCTGCCCTACCTGTCATACTCCCATCACTGTCGTACATCTCCTAGTCGAATGTCCAAACTTGTCCGCTCTTCATTGTAGATGTTTCCCTCACTTGGCCGAAATTCCCATACCCGAGCGTCTACAATTCATGCTCGCTGAGGGCCCCCATTCTTCGGAGGAAGCGATTTCCCGTTTCTTCACTTATTCCCACCTGTTTCAACGGGTCTGAGACCAGGCCCCCCCATACCCACAACCCAGTAACTGAACACTACATCCCCCTCCCCCTGGTCTATCATCCCCAACTCAGTAACACCACTCACCCACTTCCTCGCTGAGATATGTACCACACTAGGCACAAATCGGCGGTAAAATAAAGGAGAAAAAAAAAAAATATATATATAAAATGCGCCTCAGTGGTGTAGTGGTTAGCGTCGCTGACTACGAATCCATCGGCCCCGGGTTCGAGACCCGATGGCAGCCGGCGCGCAGCAAAACCCAGCTGTTCATCCTTCCACACAATAAAAAAAGTGGTTGGTAGATAAATGGGTACTCTAGTGGTTAAGACGCTGGGCTGCTGATTGGGCGTGGTTCGGATTCGACGTTAAACTGTAGGTCCAAGGTAGAGTGAAAAGCTTGACCTTCGTCAGAATGAACAATTCAGGCGGAAGCTAACCAAGGGGGGGGGGGGGGTTCAAAGTATGACCGCTCATGGCCAGAAAGAAAGGTGGATAGCAGAGCGAACACAGGACGAAGACTATGGAACAGCTAACGGAAATGAACAATAGACGGGGAGGAGGAGGATGGGAGGGGGGAAGCAGAAAGATCTTAGCGGAGTCACAGCCGGTAAAGAAGTCGGGAGCGAAAGAGGAAGGAGAACAACCCGGTTACCGAAAAGTAGGGACCTTCAGATAGAATAGCGCCAAGCCTATCACAAGGCCCGACGCTCTCCAAAAAGGGAAAATACTCTGCGCTCAGCGCAGAGTAAAGCGGACACCCCACCAGGAGGTGGGCAACTGTAAGTGAAACGTTACAATTGGGACATCGGGGCACCCGATCCCCGGCCATCAAATAGACATGGGTCAGGTGGGTGTGGCCAATACGTAGGCGGGCCAGAGCCGCCACCTTATGGCGCGACCGATGGAAGAAAGAGGCCCAACATCCCAATTTGGGTTTAATCTTGCAGAGTTTGGTATTTGTAGCGCCATCCCAGCGACTCTGCCACCGGGAGCGCAAAAACCTACGGAAGCCAAGGATATAATCGGAAAAGGGGAGGGACACGGGTGAAACCTGTAGTCGGCACGCGGAACGGGCAGCTCGATCGGCAGCCTCATTTCCAGCCACGTTAACATGTGCAGGGACCCAGCAAAATACCACCACCTTGCCACCAAAACCGACAAGGATATGGCACAGTAGCTGGATTCGTCGGACCAGTGGGTGGACAGGGTCAAAACACTCCAGGGCACTACGGGAATCCGAATAGATGACAAACGACCCATCCGGATGCTCCCGCACCACCTCCAGATCGCTCAGAATGGCATAGAGCTCCGCCGTGAAAACGGAAGCCTCATCAGGGAGACGGGTACATCGGGGAGCAAGGACAGACGACTGGGGAACAGCCGCGGCCCCAACGCCCCCCCGACGACCTCGAGCCATCTGTGAAGACCGCAACACATGCAGAGTGACACGCTGCATGCTGAATGAACAGAGACCGAAGCAAGGCAGAGTCAGAATCGGCCCTGCGAACGGGGCGCAACGCCCTACAGTGCCCATACCATCGAGGAGCGAGGTCACCGTGTCGGTGAAATACCAACCCCCATCCCGGCAGAACGCCCTCTCAACCACCTGGAACAGAGGAGAGTTGGGAAGACGGAGAATCCGGAGATAGTGCTTGGCAATGAGCAACGACCGCCGATCCTCCAAGGCAGGGATGTCGCACTCAACCTGCAGACTATCAACCGGAGAGGAGCGGAAGGCGCCAGATGACATGCGCAGTCCTCTAGAGACGACCGGATCCAGTATCCGAAGGGCCGTACGGGAGGCGGAGCCATACACCACACTCCCATAATCTAATTTTGACTGTACCAGGGACACGTACAAACGGAGGAGTGTCCGCCTATCCGCGCCCCATGTAGTATGCGACAGATGTCCCAGCAAATCCAGGGTACGTCTTGTAGACTCGTGCAGCCGGCGAAGGTGGGGAACCCAGCTCAAACGGCTGTCGAAAACCATACCCAGGAAACGCACTGATTGAACGAGGGCCAGAGGCTGACCCCCGAGTGTAAGATTAAAGGCCGGGACGGCGCCGGATCCCCGTCTTCTCGACGGAAGGAAGGCCACACACGAAGTCTTCGGGGAAGACAGCGTAAGGCCCACCGACGACGCCCAGCGTTCAACTCGATTGACCGCGAGTTGGACTTGCCTCTCCACGAGGGGGGGACTCGTCCCAGCGGCATAGACAGCCAGATCGTCGGCGTAGATGGAACAGCGCACCGAGGGCGGAAGGGCTCCCGGTAGCGCAGACATGACCAGATTGAAGCAGGAGACGCTCAAGACACATCGCTGGGGCACCCCCTCCTCCTGAACATACAGGTCAGATAAGGCCGCCCCATTACGGACGCGGAAAGTGCGACGGCAGAGGAAGTTACGAAGAAATGGGGGCAAAAAGCCCACAAAACCAAGAGACTTCAAACGGTCCATGACAACTCCCCGACGGGTCGTGTCATAGGCCTTTTGGACATCGAAAAAGACGGCCAGAACAAGATTCCGGCGGGAAAAGGCCTCCTGTACATCATGACCAAGGAGGAGAAGGGGGTCCAGAGTACCCCGAAATCGACGAAAGCCATACTGGGTCGGAGGGTATAACCCAAACGACTCCAGTGTAAAGGAAAGTCGGACGGCCACCATCTTTTCAAGGAGCTTGCATAAGCAGCTCGTCAAGGCAATAGGCCGATAGCCCGCCACCTCCGCCGGATCCTTCCCCGGCTTAGGTATCGGGACCACAATTGCCTCCCTCCAACGGGAAGGGAACGACCCCTCAACCCACCCCCGGTTGAAAAGATCCAGCAAGAAGTGTAGGGCCATCGGGTGCAGATTCCAAATAAAGTCATAAGGAATGTCATCAGTGCCAGGGGCGGAAGAACGACGGGTTGCCAAGGCAGCCCGAAGTTCCCGCATCGTAAAGAGACGGTTATAGGGCTCGTTCCCAGGCGGCGGGAACGTAACATTCGACAAAGGACGATCCGCAGCTGAAGGCGAACGGGAAACCGCAGCAAAAGCACCGGCCAGGCGATCGGCTACAGCAGCAGGATCCGAAAAGAAGCCGTCCCCGTCCCGAAGGACAGGGCGACTAGCAGGGACCGGCTTCCCCTCGATACTACGTACCTTCCGCCACACAGCAGCAGAAGGGGTAGACGAGGAAATACCGGACACAAAAGCACGCCAAGAGGCCCGACGGGTCAACTTGAGAGTCCGGCGGGCGAAAGCCTTCGCCCGCCGCATCTCAATCAAGTGGTCCGCGCGCCGGGTGCGGTGGAAGCGGGGCGTTGCCATCTTCCTCTCACACACCGCCTGGTGACATGCTGGAGTCCACCACGGGACGTTACGCGTCCGCGGGTTACCGGAAGATCGAGGAATACAGTCCTCCGCGACGCCCATCACCATCAGCTCGAAGAACTCCAAGCTCTCATCCACAGAGCCAAAGCTCAACACCGAACGGGCAATGACGGAACGAGCTCTGAAGGATGGCCAGTCAGCCCGCGCAAGGCACCACCTCGGTTGAGACAAGACACCCGGCTGCGGTCCGACCGGCTCAAGACAGACTGGGTAATGATCACTGCCATAAGAGTCCCCCAACACCTTCCACGAAAAATCGAGTAAGGCATCGAGGGACACCAAGGAGAGATGAATACAGGTAGATAAACCCGTGGGTTCGTGGAAGTAGGTAGGTTCACCGGAATTGAGGCACGCGAAGGAAAGTTCCTCCATTAAGGAGAGCAACATACCAGCAACATCAGTCGACCGGACATCTCTCCAAGCTGGGTCGCGACTGTTAAAGTCCCCGAGGAGGGAGGAGAAACGGTCGAGGCAGTTGCAACACGAACTCGCGAACCGCGTCGCGAGAAGGAGGGTCATGAGGAGGAATATAAATCGAGCAGGCAGTGTACTTGTGATCTAAAAAGAGCCGCACAGCCTGCAAGGAAGTACGAAGAGGCACACCTCGCGAGGATAACGAATGATGAACATAAATCGCCGCACCCCGCCGGCGTGTGTGCTCATCCGGGGTGCAAGGGAAACCAACATAGCCCGAGAGACGAGGAGCCCCCGCGCAGCCAGGATAGTCTCCTGGAGACAAACACAGGAAGGCCGCTCGCTCTCCAGCAGGAAGGCAAGATTCTCCCAGTTAGTTAAAAGCCCCCTACAGTTCCAATGCAAAATGGAACTGTAAGGGGAAGTGGCATTATAAGAAGCAGAGAAATAGCCACGGACCAAGCTGAGCAGCAAACTCAACGGTCCGCAACCAGGGACGGAATCGGCTTCCCCGACTCACCCCGAACGGGGGTGGGGTAGGGGCCACCGACCCGGCAGCTGCTTCACCCGTAGTAGAACGAGAGGTGGAAAGTGAAACAGGGAGTTCAGAGGGGGAGAGAGACGACGAGACGGGCCCAGCCGAAACCCCCGACTCCCCACCAGAGGGGGGCCGGGGAGAACCAGATGTTCGAGGGCTCGTCACACCAGACAAGTGCTGACGGGGGGGGGCGGATAGGTAGATTCAGGAGAGAGACCCGACCACTCTCAGCAGGAGCCGAAGGGAGAGAGACTGCTTCTAGGACAAAATCCCCCCGTGGACAAAATCCCCTCGCGGACAAAATCCCCCCGGACACAACCCCCCCGGACACAATCCCCCCCGCGGACAAAATCCCCCTAAGGCTTTATTAAAAAAATAAGAATACGACTGACTTTATTAAAGTTTTAACAAAAATATCACGACTTAACCTAACCAATCGTCAAGGGCGTACAATTACCTAACCGGGCAAACAAATAAGAATACGACTGACTTTATTGAAGAAGAAAAATTAAAAACACAAAGTCAAACAAAATTCAAAATTTAAAAAGACAAATTAAAAGCAATTCCCTTAAGAAAATCAAAAATAGACCTGTTGTTATAGTCTTGTACAATTTTCAAAATGCGAGAAGAAGAAGACTTATACTTCTTCCTTTGCGGTTCTGTCGGCAAGCCAGCGATAATTTGAGAAATAAATGCCTGTTGGTAGCTTATTTCTTGCACTAAAACTTTTAAAAATTTCCATATGTTTGGATGCGAGCATTCTGTTAGAGATGCAAAGCGTCTATGCCAGCCTTCGACAGAGTTATTTGTACGTGGAAGTTCTGTAATTGTTCTTGAGTACATATTCCAGATAGAAATGCTAAAAGTGGGTTCTCTTCGTCCTCGTCGGCATGGCCTTCCAATATAATTATCTTCAAAATAATCGAGAATTGGTAAACCTTCCACTGGTATAAAATCGTATAATTGTTCAAAAGCATCAACAACTTTTTCTGGAGGCACAAAAGCTAGAGCAGGTATCATTCGAATTTTTAAGGCAAAATCATTGTCATCTTGATATTTATTGCCTTTAATAAACTCCATCACTAAGGGTTAAATAACTTCCAACACCTCTGGAGATGGAAAATAAACTAAATTTATGTCTAAACTTAAATTTCACGAAGCCTCTTTTCTTATTCTTATTCTTATTGTGTTTTTAATTTTTCTTCTTTAATAAAGTCAGTCGTATTCTTCTTTTTTTAATAAAGCCTTAGGGGGATTTTGTCCGCGGGGGGATTGTGTCCGGGGGGATTTTGTCCATGGGGGATTTTGTCCACGGGGTGATTTTGTCCTGATACCAGAGAGACTCCATGAAGAACGGCCAGGCTCCTCTCGACCGGGTCCACCATGGGAACCGAGTCAGTAATCGAGGGTGTCATGGGGCGGTGTACCTCAACCGACACCCGGACACTAGTTGGGGCATCGGGAGGTGACGCCTCACCAGCCCTCCATATAACGGGGGGAGTCCCGAGCGGATCAGGAGCGGCGCGCCGCTTCCCCTCCGGGGAAGCAGGGCGAGCAGCGGTCATGATCGGGTCTGGAGGACTCCGACTCCGACCACGGCGACGCTTCCTCCTCCCCTTCGGGGCATCACCTTCCCCACCCGAGAGACGAGTAGGCAAGGATCCAGACCCCAAGGCCGGAGAGGGAGAAGGGGCACTTGTAGGCAGGGAATCAGATAGGATGTCTGAAAGTGAGGCAGAGGGACAAGAAGGTCCCGCGGCGCCAGGAGGACCACCAACCCCCGGAACTTCCAGGGGGGGGGGCACCACTCCGGTAGGCGCCGGGGTAGCACGGGAGGGGCCCGAGGACCCGCCAGGGCCAAGAGCCGCAGCATAGGACAACCCCCGCCGCGACTCCCGGTCACGGACCCTATCGCGCGCCTCCCGCGCACTAAGGAATTCCGTAGTCTTTAAGGACCGCATCTCGAATTCAAACTTGAAAACGGGGCAGTCCCGAGAGGAGGAAGGGTGGGCCCCCGAGCAGTTCGAGCACCGCGGCGGCTTTGTGCACGGGGTAGGGTGCGCAGTCCCACCGCAGCGGACACATAGCTTACCCTCACGGCGGCACGCAGAGCTAACATGGCCGAACCGGTTGCAGCCAAAGCAGCGAACCGGGTCAGGGGTCAGGCACATACGGTCGCACCGAAAACTCACACGACCGGCGATCACCCACGCCCAAGAACACCTGGGCCGGAGGCACAAGGGAGTCAAAGGTCAGGGGCAGACGAGCGGACCGGGTAAGAGCACCATCCCGGCGCGACGAAAAGCGGAAGACCTTCGTTATCCCCTGGGGGGCAAGATCCTCCTGCAACTCGCCAACCGGGATTGACAGCAGACGGGAAGCGAAAATGGTGCCCTGACAGCTATTCAATTGCGGATGGGGAGTCACAGAAACTCTGCAACCCAAAACATCTTGCAACTGTAGAAGGGACTCAGTCAGAACGGGACTTCAAAAGAAGAGACCCATCCTCTTAAGACGCTGAAACACCCGTTCCGAGTTGCCCGGAAGGGAGCCAGCGGAAGGGCGGAGAACAAGGAACCTGTCCACCGGACAGAAATTGACAGCAGGGACAGGTCCATGTGTAACGGTGACCGAGAGTGGGCGAGAGAACGAGGGCCACGAAGACCCGGCCCTACGGCCACCACGAGTCCAGCCACGAGAGCCAGACGCCGCAGAGGACGAGAGGGGGCCATACGGCTTTAAGGTCAATCCAGCTGAGGCAGGGGCCGCTGAACGACCAGAAGTAGAAGTCTTATCCAAATCCAAGGGCGGGCCAGAGTCGTCAACAGGAGGGGATTGAAGTTTTGAAATTGAATCCATAAACAATAGCTTTACAAAAAAGACAACCTCGGACCCAAGGCAATGCACCATCCGCCGCTGCATCCTTCAAGGCGCAGGCCCAACGAACCGGGTAGCCCGACCCCCAACCTGACTGTCGTTTTAAAAACAGCAGATTGGCTCTACGGAGATTTGTCCGTTAAGGGCCTAGCAAAGACCCAATCCAGACGCAGCAGCGGTCCGGGCGCCCGTACCGTCCCCAGAGCACGGCTCAGCCACGGAGCGATGCCCCCCGGCGGGTGCACCCGATGACCCAAAGACTGCAAAATACAAACAGAGGGGGGGATACTACAATTGACAGAGGCACAAGACCGAGTCAAGACAAAAGAAATTCCGGGAGAGACGGAACAAAAGGGGAGCAAAAAAAAAAAAAAAAAAACGCAACTAGGTAACTCTTCGCCCACACCCCGCGAGGAGTTAAAGAAACCCCAACAACCCACGAGGTGTACGAGCCCCCTCGGCCCGGCAAGCCGGAGTACCTAATCGAGGGTGTGTGTGTGTGTGTGTGTGTAATATATATATATATATATATACACAGGGTGTCCCAGAATTAACTATCTATTTCAATGAAATCGGACAAATTTTTTAAAAACACACTTTTATTTATGTTTATCATGTTTAATATGTGTTAAAAATGTATAAATTTCTAAAAAAAATTCATAATTTTATTTTCATAATTTTTTCATTATCTGGTCCAATGAAAGACCGTCTGAAGTCATAGAATGGCAAAGAGACTCTCCAAAAGTTAACGTGTGGCTTGGAATGACCAAATCCAAAATTTATGGCCCATTCTTCTTTGCGGAAGCAACTGTAACAGGTACCGTCTACCTTGATATGCTTCAGCAGTTTCTCGAACCACAGCTTCTTGATGATGGCATTCTTGATAATGTTGTGTTTCAACAAGATGGAGCACCATAAATTTTGGATTTGGTCATTCCAAGCCACACGTTAACTTTTGGAGAGTCTCTTTGCCATTCTATGACTTCAGACGGTCTTTCATTGGACCAGATAATGAAAAAATTATGAAAATAAAAATATGAAAAAAATTTAGAAATTTATACATTTTTAACACATATTAAACATGATAAACATAAATAAAAGTGTGTTTTTAAAAAATTTGTCCGATTTCATTGAAATAGTTAATTCTGGGACACCCTGTATATATATATATATATATATATATATTAGTGATGTAGCGGATGTCATTTTTTTCACATCCGCGGATGCGGATGAGGATGTTTGATTTCAACATCCGCGGATGCAGATGCGGATGTCTACATTTTCGTTATTTTTTAGGATATATTCGAGATTTGTTGTGTTTAACGTATATAATAAGTTATTATATTGAGAGAGCTGTAGCTATAATGTAGTATAATTGATTAATTGTACAATAATTGCTGTACTTTTCTCTGAACATATAAAATAATATCAAGCATCTAACTAATATAGAAATTAATCAGTGAATTCGTCTGCAAATAAATTCGTTATATTTTGTTGAGTTTCAGCCACAATTAGAAACCATAATTGTGTTACCAGGATGCGGGACGTGAACCCAACTCAAATGCACCCCACCGACCTCTTTCCCCAACCTCCTCCACCCTTATAGAAAGAGATCTTTAATTAGCTTGATAACTATTTATATTAAGTTTAAAGTTTTATTAGGCATATTTATAAATGAGTAATTAAAATAAAGTAAACTAAGATGTTCATCGTTTAATGTTCAAACTTAATTATAGGAAGGTTATGCTTAAGGAACATTAATTTTTCTGCCTTTTCTGCTGCCAGTCTGTTTCTCTTTTCATCATATATTAATCCAGCACTGCTAAATAATCTCTCGCTTGGTACGTTTGTTGGAGGACAGGCTAAATGTTTCCTCGCAAGTTTACTCAAGTATGGATAGATATTCTGCGTATTTTTCCACCAACTAATAGGATTGTCACATGCAGCCAGGCGTTTTTCTTGGTGATAGCTCGCGATCATTTTTACTACATCTTTTGACATCGCGTAGGTCTCGTCATTGCTGCTTGACTCAAGAAACTGAGAGACAGATTCTGTGATAGATTTGCTTGTTGAAGGTGTTGGTTCTGTCACTGAAACTTTTATTCTTTTGGTGGGTGGCGAAGCGACAGATTCAAGAGATTGAAGCTCTTCAACTGCTTTGCCAAGTGATGATTTAACTCGTTCTAATGTACAGGGTGATCAAAAAGTAACGCAACCCATGGAGAAACGCACATAATTGATTTTTTCCTTCTGTTGCAGGTGGTGAATATATGAAAAAGATGAAATACACCTTGGATCTTTAAGGGTCTTTAAGAACATGAATCGCCGTATCCACTTGTGTGAAGCACAGAACGGTGCCCACTTCCAGCACTTGCTCTGAAATAAATCGTTTTCCCATGCGTTGCGTTACTTTTTGATCACCCAGTACTAGGTGAAAATAACTTAGCTTTGTAACGTGGATCTAAGTAGGTTGCAAGAGAGTAACTTCATACAAGAACAGCCTCTCGTCTTGTCGCTTGCATCACTTTTGCGCACAATGAACTAGTTCTATTAATATAGTAGAATTTGATAATTTCCGCTTATTAATTAATGACGTTTTATCTCAACGGTCCACATCCGCACGACATCCGCAGTCCAAAGTGCGGATGCGGACGCGGATGCGAGAAAATGTGCGGATGTTATGCGGATGAGGATGTGACCAACATCACTAATATATATATATATATATATATATATATATATATATATATATATATATATTATAGTCCTCCTTTTTGGAAATGACCACCCTACTCTTGTGGCATCATTTTTTGGGGGCGCTGCGCGTCCTTCCTACTCGTTTGTTAAATGCGGCACTTGCAGGGTGTGGTCTCATAGAGAGCTCTCTTGCAATTCAGATTGGTTGTTTAGATACAAGATTGTTGCATCATGCAATAGTGCAGGTTTTGTTGTTGTTGCAAGGTTTAGAAAGAAGACCATAAATAGTGCCCCTTTTGTTTTTTATCTTAATTTTATTCAACTGAGGCCTAAGGTAGGCCCACATCGAGTCAGCAACCCTGAGGTAGGACCTAATAGGACCTCCAAGTCCGTAAGTTTTTAGTCTAGCTTAACTTGGGCTGTAGGTTAAACTGGCCCTTCAGAGCTTGGCCGTTCACGGCTCAGCTGGGATTCTGAACCCAATAAAATAAAATTTAAAAAAAAAAACAGTCATCAAGCTGAAAATTCTTTCAGAGACAGCGTTGGAATGAGGAATGGAAAATATATGCTCCAGAATTTTTGCAAGGTTTGGAGATGGAAAGGTCTTGAAGAAAAGCACCCATCGTTGATCCAAAGGTAACGACTTTTCGCTTTCGTTCAATTCTACAATGAATCTTTTTAAAAAGATGAATTCGTTGTAAAGTAGATCACCATTCACTTCAATATAGAAGAGCTGAACGAGTTCCACAATTTCTTCAAATTTTGGGACTTTCTTCAAATCTAAGCAGCTTATGGCTTGAAGTTTTCTGTCCTCGAAGTTGAACCATTTCTCCAAATAAGTGATTGCTGCATCGAGGGAACTTTGACAATCAATCTCGAATCGTTTAACTGCCGATTCATTATCGCATTTCTGCATCAAATGCCTAGCCAATAATACATAAAATTTTTCAGCCTTTTTCTCACGTAACATTTGTAGAATATTACTCATGATTGTGTATAATTCAACAACTATCACTTTATTTGTTTCAAGTTTTTTCAATGCTGGCTGAATATCGGTGCAAATGTTCATAACAATCCTAGATCGGCTTCTCCAAGCTCATCATCAAAAAACATTTTTAAAGTCGGTGGCACACTCTATCGGCTTAAAAATTAAGCTCTAACGGGCTCAAAAGAAGAAGACAATCTTCCTATTGCTGGCAATAAAGAGGGCCATCAGGTGGGCACATGGCGCAACAATTCAGACCAATCGGTCTCCAACCAGTTGAAAAATTCCTTTAGTTCGGCGGTTTTTTTAGTGGAAGAGCTGAACTCGTGGTAAATTTTTATGATGATTGCCTCTATATCATACTTTAGACATTTACACGCTGTTTTAATAGCATTGTGTATTTTGTGCAAGTTACAACCAGCTTTGACGAGGTGTTGATTATGGCTCTGCAATGCTGTGAAGACACTATTTTTACTCCCATAATTTATATTGGCATTATCTGCTCCATAAACCACCACTTGCTAAAGCGACAATCCGTTTGTTTTTAACCTTTGCCGAACTGCTGCAAAAATTGTAGCTGAGTCCTCAGAATCCAAAGAAAAGAACGATAATAAGGACGTCCTGATTCCTTATGAAGTTATCAAAATATTGTAGCACTATAATAATAAGTAAAAAAAAATTATTGCAAATAATTAATTCAAAAAATATTCTAAATCTTATAAATAAAATTGTGTGTGTGTTTTTTCCTCTTTCACGCAAATGCAGCAATTTACACCTGAACGATTTTTCATAAAAAGTAGACATACTTTCAGATTTTATTTGAATTACACACACTCAAGTTTTATGGTCAAGCAATCGCAGGATTCATACTAATTCAAAGCTGACAATATAACTACAGCCGAAAAATTGGCAACTCGTGGCCAAACACAACATTTTATAAGCGTTATGGAAAAACTATACGCGCTCACAACATGGTATCATATGTGGTACATTTATTTCATAATTAAATATAAATTATTAATTAATTGAATTAAATATCTATACAAAATTGCCTCGGGATTGGCGACATAGCCTATTGGGAATGAAATAATTGAATTGCCATACGTACAAAGAACCTGTATGTATGAATCAGCCCCACATAGCAACAAGAAAACCCAATTTATTGTTTAGTCTACCAAAAAGAAGTAGACATAACAAACAACAAAATCTTGCTAGATCGGCAAATAATAATGAAAATACAAGCGAACCAAGGAACGGCTCTCAGGGCTGTTTATTCCAAGCAAACGCTTTAAACTGGGAAAACGTGTCTAAATTTTCCCTCAAGTCCTGAGTGAATTCCTTATAAAATAAAACCTAATGATTATAAAAGGATAGGCCTATTCCTTCAGGGGTTTATATAGTGACTGCCTATATTAATTACCTTAAGTAAATTCGCCGCGTAACCCCGTCGTGGCGGCCCTACACCGAAAATGACCGTCACGCCCTACATCGAAACAAACAAAGACCCAGCAAAAATAAGGTGAGCAAGTTCAGTTTTTCATTAACATAAGCTTTCCCAACTCCCGATGCTAGAATTATCGTAATCAATATAAATATAAAGAGGTGCTTTAAAGACCTACATATTTATAACTCTCTAACGAAAAGGCATAGGGCTTTTGTCGGTAACCCTCCACTGAAATCTGTTGGAAATTTCCAACGGATGAGGGCACAGGCAATCAACCCATAGCCCTATATAGTTTTTTTCATAAGCGTTATGTAATTTCTAGGATGTTCTAGAATCTAGAGCATTCAATATTATTCTACAGAATTCTACAGGATCATATATAATTCTAGAAAATTCTAAATCAATTCATCCCGAAAAAATTTGCTTAAAAAAATATTTTTTTGCGGGACATTTTTAATATAAATCGGGACACGGGATTTTTTGTTCAAATGCAGGACTGTCCCGCAGAATGCAGGATGTCTGGCAACCCTATCTATTAGTATTACTTTTGTATGTGGGGTACTTCACTCATTTGAAAAAGATCTTTGTCTATTTAAATGCAATTAGAAGCAGTGTTAACAAATATTTGTTTCAACCAAGTCATTGTAGGTCTTGATAAATTTTACTTTATTGAAGGAAAACTTTGCCACAATATTAGTTCACAATTTCACATAGCCTACATGTTTATTTTAGTTTAGAGTAGATTTATTTCATTTTTTCAGTTTTGTTCACACAATATGTCCATTGCCACTGTAATAGAAATGTAATAGACTATTACTTTGCCTTCTATTACTATTACAGCCAAAAATTATGATCTATTACTATTACTTGAAAAATCCTGTAATACTCTTACTATTACTATTACCCCATGTCTAGCGCACATTATTATTTTCCTCCGAGTCAGGGGATATGAAAAATGAGGTCAGTCCTGATTATATCGTAGTTGTGATATCTTCGTTATTATAGCTGATATTATAAATAGATTTGATACTGCATTAGTTACATTCTTCGCTTTAGTAATCATTTGGTAAAGTTTCGCCTAGATTGTGTTAAAGTTCATTTGATTATATAGTTAAGTTATCCTTGAAGGGTAGACAAAGGCTATTTCAAATTTTGGATTTCTTGTTATTAATTTCAACCTTTATAGCAGTGGTGCTCAAACTTATGGCAATCATGTGCTATTTTATGCCATTTTTCCAAAATGCAAAAAGTAATGTGCCACTACGACTATATTAATATACTTTATATTGTACAAATAAATTGCATTATTAGTAAAGCAATAAATGTCGTGTGTATTTTATAACTATTTTAAGTTTTTTTTACGGTACCTGCATTACAAAGCCCTGTATACTTGCTTCCCTCCAGCCAATTTGTCAAATATGACACTTAACACACGAATGATTATTCGTAACAACTTTAAATCTTTTTGCGCAAGCGCTCCAGGCAGTCTTAGAAGAGTTGCCAATTACCACTCCGAAAATTCTCAAATTTCTTGCTTACGCGAGGGCATCCTGAATTCAGGCTAGTGCAGCATTATAACCATTGATTTTTTTATTTGCCTCGAGTGTCCATGTGCCATCGTCAGAGTCATAATGTGCCAGGGTTGGAGCACCCAGGCTTTATAGTATTGTATTTGCTGGCCCTACATTAGGGCAGGACCGCTTATTCCTTCAGGAAAAATTCTCCTTCTGGTGAATTGGCCCACGTTGTCTGGAGTTGTCTTAGCTCACACTGAAGAAACTGCAGATATCGTTGCCTACTCATCACTGGAGAATAATTACCACTTGTTTGTAAATATTAGTAATAGAAGATTTTTCGGTACTTGTGGGTTATCTGTCGCCACTTTAATATTTTTTTTATTTATTTATTTTTATATATTAAGAGAAGAGGATTCTTTATACTGTACGGCATTGACGATTGGTTAGGTTAAGTCGTGCTACTTTGGTTAAATAAAAAACTTTTTAATATTTTTTTTATTTATTTATTTTTATATATTAAGAGAAGAGGATTCTTTATACTGTACGGCATTGACGATTGGTTAGGTTAAGTCGTGCTAGTTTGGTTAAATAAAACGGTATTTAACCAAACTAGCACGACTTAACCTAACCAATCGTCAATGCCGTACAGTATAAAGAATCCTCTTCTCTTAATATATAAAAATAAATAAATAAAAAAAATATTAAAAAGTGGCGACAGATAACCCACAAGTACCGATTTTTCTTTGAGGTATTTATACCTCTGGTCCTTTGGATTAGTATTTTGGATATTTTTTGTTAAATTTTTGTTTAGTATAGATTATAAGTTTAGATTAGATTTAGTTTAAATTTTCAATTTATTTAGTGGATTACGGGACGGGGATAGTTCGAACTATATCCTCCCTGTAAATTTCCATAGTGTGTCCAGGCATCTCGAAAACCTTGCACCTTGAGTTTGGCTCTCTTCTTCCCAAGCTTTTGACATTTTCCATCTATTTAGTATTCTACTTTTACATTAAATCGTAAGCGGCGAAATCCATAGTTTTGGTTCACTGTTGAGTATTTCACGCAGGAAAATAAAAGCAAGTGTGTCTTTTTATACCCTTAAAAGGCTTAAAAAGAAGACGGAAGGGAGAGGGGGAGCCGGAAGTTAGGGTGGTCTCAGATAAGGTTACAAAGATTAACAAATGGTTAATATAGGTAGCCGAAGTGCGAGTATAAAGTTTTTTTTATAAAATAATAAAAAGAAGTAACATCATATAAGGTTACAGAGATTCACTGATACAACTGAGAACTAAATAAAATAAATTATGTACGATTCGTTGTTTGGATTTATCAATAGTGTTTTTGTTTATTGAAGAGTAAATTAAATGGTTATAGATGATATTTTCCTGTCTGCCCGTGTTTAGCTTCAATTTTTGTGTGTGTTGTATAAGAGCTGACTCGTAAAGGGGCTTCGTTGGGTAATGTTGTGCGTTAAAGATGACGTGGCCCTCCTTGAAGTTAATTTGATGTGCGTTTCTGTTGTGGTTCTAGATGGCGTTTGAAGGATTGCCGGTGCGGATCGCTTGTTTGTGGTATGTTATCCTCTTGTTTAACGTGTTTCCAGTTTCTCCGATTGTTATTTTATTTATTTTGATTGGGTTCAGAATCCCAGCTAAGCCTTAAACGGCCAAGCTCTGAGGGGCTACTTTAACTTATAGCCTAAATTAAACTAGACTAAAACAAACTTATGGACTTGGAGGTCCTTTTAGGTCCTACCTCAGGGTTGCTGAATCGATGTGGGCCTACTTCAGGCCTCAGTAGCATAAAATTAAAACAAAGGGGGAACTATGTATGGTCTTCTTTCTGAACCTAACAACAACCTGCACCATCGCACGATGCAACAATCTTGTATCTAAACAACCAAACTGAATTGCAAGAGCGCACTCTATAAAACCACGCCCTGTAAGTGCTGCATTCAACAAACGAGTAGAAAGGACGCGCCAGTGCCCCAAAAGAATGCCACAAGAGCCCAAAAATACTAGCTCTAAATTAAGTGAATTTTTCACTAACCTTATAATTATGAGATGGATATACACACACCTTAACTTAATATATACAAGCAATACTGCATCAAATCAGCTTAGTCATCATATCGCCTTGGGACAACAATGGCTCTTCCTCTTCTAGATTTTCTAACACCGATGTAGCAGTTTTCACAGTCGCAGCAGGGGATGATGTAGACCAGTACTTTCTTCTGTTGGGGCGTGTTATGCACAGTTTTGTTTTTTATGGTGGAGTTGGTGCTGAAAACTGCGGAGAGTTGTTCTGGGAGTGTCGTTGATGTGGGGCATGCAGTATGGGATGTGTATTCTTTTGTTGTCGCTATTTAGTGTTCGGTGCGGGTCTCGGTGATCTTTGTTGAACGAGTCTTCTATGAAGCGGATCGGATAAGCAAGACTCAGAAAGGTGTCTTTTATGTGCTGTATTTCTTCATTTAGAAATTCGGTAATGTGGCTACGGTACGTGGATGACATCCTCCTCCTATGGACAGGTGATTTAAACTTCCAAGCCTTCTTCGACAACATTAATCAAATCACTCCCACCATCAAATTTACCGCAGAATGGGAAGCACAGAATACATTCCCGTTTCTAGATCTGAGGCTACACAGAACCACCACCACCACCACCACCACCATCACTACTTCCAGCTACACAAAAGCCTACACATACAAACATACACATACGCCTCGGTGGTGTAGTGGTTAGCGTCGCTGACTACCAATCCATCGGCCCCGGGTTCGAAACCCGGTGACAGCAGCCGGCGCGCAGCAAAACCCAGCTGTTCATCCTTCCACACAAAGAAAGTGGTTGGTAGATAAATGGGTACCCTGGGTGGCTTAGTGGTTAAGACGCTGGGCTGCTGGTGAGGCGTGGTTCGGATTCCACGCTAAACTGTAGGTCTAATGTGGAGTGAAAAGCTTGACCTTCGTCAGAATGACCAATTCGGGCGGAAGCTAACCAAAGGTTACACTACCTCTCGAACCACCCTACTTCCACAAAAAAGTGCTCATCTCTCTCCCCCTCTGGGCACTGCGCTTCTCACACCACAAATTTCTAAATCAGTGGTTCCCCAACCTTTTTTTTGCTGCGACCCTAAATTAGCCACCAAATAGGACCTCCTGACCCTCAAGCTTATGATATAATATAATATAATATTTTATATTATATTTTGCTGGGTCCCTGCACATGTTAATGTGGCTGGAAATGAGGCTGCCGATCAAGCTGCCCGTTCCGCGTGCCGACTACAGGTTTCAACCGTGTCCCTCCCCTTTTCTGATTACATCCCTGGTTTCCGTAGGTTTTTGCGCTCCCGGTGGCAGAGTCGCTGGGATGGCGCTACAAACTCTGCAAGATTAAACCCAAACTGGAATGTTGGGCCTCTTCCTTCCATCTGTCGCGCCATAAGGTGGCGGCTCTGTCCCGCCTCCGTATTGGCCACACCCACCTGACCCATGGCTATTTGATGGCCGGGGATCGGGTGCCCCGATGTCCCAATTGTAACGTTCCACTTACAGTTGCCCACTTCCTGGTGGAGTGTCCGCTTTACTCTGCGCTGCGCGCTGAATATTTTCCCTTTTTGGTGAGTGTCGGTCCTTGTGATAGGCTTGGCGCTATTCTATCTGAAGGTCCCTACTTTTCGGTAACCGGGTTGTTCTCCTTCCTCCTTCGTTCCCGACTTCTTTACCGGCTGTGATTCTGCTATGATTCCCCCCCACCCCCAGAAAACAAAGATCACCGAGACCCGCACCCAACACTAATAACGACAACAGAAAAATACGCGTCCCATACATATTTACACTCTCCCACTCTCATCGCAGTTTTCAGCACCAACTCCTCCATAAAAAAAAAATCAAGTGCGCAACACGCCCCAACAGAAGAAAGGACTGGTCTACGCCATTCCCTGCTACGACTGTGAAAACTGCTACATCGGAGAAACTGGAAACACGTTAAACAAGAGGATAACATACCACAAACAAGCGATCCGCACCGGCAGCACTTCAAATGTCATCTAGAACGACACCAGAAACGCAGGACATCAAATTAACTTAAAGGAGGGCCACGTCATCTTTAACGCACCACATTACCCAACGAGGCTCCTCTACGAATCAGCCCTTATATAACACACAAAAAAACTTCAATCTAAACATGGACAGGCAGGAAAATATCATATATTACTGTGGACCCTTATGTCATAAAACATCTTTCGTGTAAAATGTTTGTTAAAAGCAAATTATCACTCGATTCTGTATGAGGGTGTTATAAAGGTCTGAAAAAAGGTGGCCGGACAGTTCGCTACTGGACAGTTCGCTACTGGACAGTTCGCTACTAGGTCTGTTCGTTACTAGGTCACTTCGCTACCATTAAAGGTTAAAATCATTGTTATATTATTTTATACATAAAGCTGTGTTAACAATATTTACATAGGTAAATAAACTGAGGTACATTTGTTGATGTTTATTAAGACATAAAACGGGACTAGTATGTTTCATGGACTGCTCTCGATTTTCCTACAAAATTGCAAACAAGGGCAGTCGATGACCCTGATTTTGTTTCTGCAATCGGTTTTTTTGAGAAACCTAACCTAACCTAACCTAGAAAAATGTATTTTTTTACTAAAAAAGTGCATAACTAACATGTTATTACATTATCATTTGTATAATTTAGGTCTCGGGGGGGTACGGGGGCTCCGCCCCCGTAAAGATCACGCATCATGAATTGATCGGTATAGGGTTCACTTTGTGATGCGTGATCTTTACGGGGGCTCCGCCCCCGTACCCCCGAGACCTAAATTATACAAATGATAATGTAATAACATGTTAAGTTATGCACTTTTTTTAGTCAAAAATACATTTTTCTAGGTTAGGTTTCTCAAAAAAAACGATTGCAAACAAAATCAGGGTCATCGACTGCCCTGGTTTGCAACTTTGTAGGAAAATCGAGAGCAGTCCATGAAACATACTAGGTCCCATAAAACATATTTGTTAATGTTTATTTTATACCACGTGGCGTGACCAACTAACTAACAAACTTTTTTGAATATGGTAGCGAAGCGACCTAGTAGCGAACTGTCCGGTAGCGAACTGTCCTAGCACCCTGAAAAAAATAGGGTGGCATTTTTTCTCAAACCTGTGAAGGGTACCAAATCCAAAGTAGCGTCCACTATGAAAGTGGCACATTTTCAGAATCGTTTTCCGTAATATTGTTATTTTCAATGATTGTTTACAGGATTAGAATGGTGTCTTGAGCTCATGACATTGATAATACCAATTTTAATCAATATATTTATTTTTCAGAGAAGTGGTAGATGGCCGCCATCTTGAATTTCAAATCCAATCATCTAATTTTTGCTTTATTTATCATTTGCCTTTCCCGAAACATGTTTCTAAATTTCCATTTTTATTTTTACAGGAACTGTGCCATACCCAACTGTTGAGGACCATTTAGCTTGAATGGTAAAAGTTGATCACAAGATAGAAGAGCCTTCGTCCAACGAAGTCGAAATCTGTTGATTATCAACTTTGCCTCATTTGCCAGATGAATACTGGACCGACTGACTACACAAACTATGTTGTGAAACCATCACTTGCTTCATTTGAAAAATTAATTACTATTGCTGGGTTACGATTTACATATGGTGAGTCGCAGTTTGCATCATTGAATAGTTGTATTACTTGTATACAAGGCTTGTCTGCAGATGAACTGTTGATGAAAGGTGTTTCCTACCATAAACGGTGTTACAAAGAACGTTGTTACTTCATGATGTGTCAACTGCAAACATGCCCAGTAGGGTGTGTCAATTTTGTCAACTTTTTTCAAATCAATTTTGGTAGTGAAAATATAGTGTCTTTTCATGTCAAAACTTGAAATTGGCCAACCAAAATGAAATAAAATAACCCTTCCTACATCAATTTTACCTTAAAGTTTCAGAAATTGACTCTTTTACTAAATAATAGGACATAAATTGATTAACTATTCATCTGTCACAGAATTATCCCACTGATCGTATATGGAGTGTTTTCAAGGTCATATAGTTGTACAATGTACAAGTCACATGAATAGAACTGTCCCTCACTCTCAGTCCTCAGTTGCCTCTTAGATGTCATAGACGGTGGTTTGCTGTTATTGCTCTTGTACCTACTTCATAGTTATTCTACTAGACGAATACTACAGTTTAACTATAAGTATGGATTATTGATTGTTACAATTATTTATCATCATCATATTCTTCTGTCTAATTATGTTGTAATCCCATGAAATTTTTTTTTATTGAATTTTAGAACATCGAATGACTAAACTTTGAAACATCGTAATTGATATAAAATACTTAAATGTTTTCCTTTCTTTTCAGATATTCCTAAGATGCCAAAATTGAAGACAAGAGGTCAGTCGTCATGCCACTTGAGCCTGTTAGTCGGTACAGGCAAGAAGCTTCCCGTATCAGAACTACCAACAGTGCGAGACATGCTGAGACTAAGGTTACTCCTTCGTGAACAAAATACAAAGGATAGAAGGAACTACACAGAGAAAGAGCTCATAAGGGACATGATTCCCCCTCTTCTGCATCAGTGGAAAAAAGCTAATGTGTTATTCAAACCACCTGTACTCAATCAGTATAGAACTATTGAGCTAAAATTAACAAAGCTGTGGCACAAAGCAGTTGAGACATCACTTGGTAAAGGAAAACTAGCAAAGAAAAATAAATTTCTGCACACACTTGATACTCTTCTTGACATTTTGAACTGCCAGTGTCCCATAGTTGTGTTCTGAAGCCATTTGTTCTCCCTCACGCAGAAGATAACCTCACCCTCACATTGATTGTCGCTGTCCTCGCGAGAAGATGATCCCTTGGAGCGGCTTTCATAAAGGCGCAGAGAACAAAGGCAGGAGGCCAAGGAAGTATGCAGATTGGTTCGGCAGATTATTCAGAAACCAAAAAACAGATTGTTGTTGCTAAGAAAAAAGAGAAAATCCGAGAGCGGGAAGAAAAAGAAGAGTGAAGAAGCCACCCAAAGAGATGAAGAGCTCTATCAAGAGGTTTCTCACTTCTTTGAAAGCTCTTCAGATGAACAGAAAGAAGCAACATCAGATGATAGCTCCAAAATGCCATCTGAACCTTCGGCGAAGAGAATGAAATACAACACTAAAGACATCTCAAACATTGCCCTTGCCAGTATTCGCCACCATACGGGGCTACGAGAGACTGCAGAGATTGCCACTGCCGCTTGGATAGATGCAGGCCTCATCAGCCGAGAGGATACATCCTTAGTGATAGATCATAATAAGATAAGAAGAGCACAAGAAAAAATAATGAAGGAAATATCTGATCAGCATGAAAAAGATTTGAAGGAGGAAGGTCTCTCTTGTCTTTTGTTTGATGGAAGAAGAGATGACAAAAGTTCTCCTAGAGGTAGAGGGAATGGACAGAAAGTTTCCCGGTCTCATCAAAGAAGAACACTACTCTGTGTGTTCCGAACCTGGTGGCCGCTATTTGTTTCACTTTGTTCCTGAAGCAGAAGTAGAAGGCAAGAAACATGCAGAGGCAATTGCTGATCAAATAATATGTTGGTTTCAAGAAAGAAGACTTGACAGTTCACTGCAGGCCGTTGGTGGAGACTCAACTGCGGCGAACATTGGATGGCAGGGCGGTGTTATGACGCATTTAGAGAAAAAACTTGGAAGAAGGCTTGTTTGGATTGTATGTGATTTGCACACAGGGGAACTACCTCTTCGTCGTCTCATCCAGGAACTTGATGGTCCTACAAAGAGCAACAACAAGTGGTCAGGCCCCCTTGGCAACATGCTAGATGAAGCAACGGAATTAGAAATAAATACAAAATTTCCAAAGGTCGAAGTAGGCCCTCCCCTTCCAGTATTGTCTGAAGAAGTTATCAAAGACCTCAGCACGGATCAACCTTACGCTTATCGTATTGTTCAAGCAATCAGATCAGGAGAGTTGCCTCAAAATCTGGCTCTTGGAGATTGGACCCATAAGTCACAGTCGTTGGTTAACTACAGCGATTCGTTTCTGCAGGATTTGGGTTTCCAAACATGCACTGAAGGGCAAAATGCTACAGAATTTGATGTTGATTGTTGAATTTTTTATTGGGTTTTATCTTCCTCACTGGTTCAATGTAAAACTTAATCCAATGTGGATGGAGGGGCCCAACCACATCTTGTTTCAATTACAGCTACTGAGAACCCAAAGGAAAGTAGTGGTGGACATCGTGTTACCTGTGGTGAGAAGGTCCGCTTGGTATGCTAGGCCAGAGGCAGTTTTGCAAGCAATACTCTGCAGCCAATGTACCAAAGAGCGAACTGAGGCTGTGGAAATCATTCTAAAGCTTAGAGGAACATCTTTAGATGATGACCAGCTGGGAGACTGCTCTGTTCAGACAAGGAAGGTACCTCCGATAAACGTCAACGCCACGAAATTGTCAGAATTAGTTAACTTGAGTTCGGAAGTTTTGGAGCCACCACTGACATGTATAACAAACAAAGATTTAACACGACTTAAAGAGGCCCCAATGCAAGTGCCAAAGTGGCCTTCTCACACTCAGAGTGTGGAGAGATGTGTGAAAATGGTCACAGAAACAGCTAGTCAAGTTTACAGTCACGAGAGGCGAGAAGGCTACATCAAAGCGCAAGTAGCAAGCCGAATGCTGATGTCAAGGAACCGCAGCAAAAAGGACATGACTGCATTAGTTACTTTCAAATAAAGACTCTGAATGATATCTTATTGCCACTTTAAATGTTGATAGGATGTTTCCGCACATTTGTTATTTTGTTACGAATTTACAGAAAAATGGAATTTTTTTTAATTAAAATTGATGTAGGTAGGAGTTATTTTTTATTGTTTTTGAAGCAAGGATATTATTTTGTATGCCAAATGATTACATTAAATTGCTACCAAATCACATGATTTTCAATTTAGTCATTTCACCCCCAAAATTGACACACCGTAATGCCCAGCTCAAAGTAATTGGCCAAGAAACACGTAATGAAAGTCTCAAAGTCAGGCTCAGCAGTCTTGTATGTTCGTCTGACCCTTTAAGAGCAGTAGCTGAGGACATCAAATATCATTTACCATGTTTAGTTCAGGTTAAGTGAGACATCGAGAAAGTAAAACCACCACCAATAACCTATGTTAAGTTTGGTCAGCTATTATCTGACCTTTAAATCCTTGAAGTTGTACAAACTGAACTGAATGATCCTACTAATGACTGTATTGAATATGGATGATATTCACCACATGTACATAAATTTACTCGAAGGAAATGGGTTCCCTGTACCTGAAAATCCTCAGTACAAAGCGCATCTAAAACAATTGCTCCTAGAAAACATCCATGATATGATGCTCACTTCAATAAACCCCCAGACAAGACAAAACCTGAACAAGTTCTTTCAACAAAGAGCAAAGACACTGATGGCGAGTGCACTGACGGCAGAAAATCTGAGAGAGGATTTGAATGTACTTTTGAGAGCAGCGAAAATATTGAGGAGGGATATTGCTAATTCCTCCCCATGGATAATTCCATCGAACATCTGCGGATTATGAGCCACCAGCATTGCTCTACACCTTCTATAAGCATGCCATCCAGGGCACAAGACGTGAAAACTACCAACAGAGAAGTAGCCGTAAATCGTAGTGCATTTGTGCTGGCTTACAAATCCAATACACAGGTTTCGTACAATATAATGAGGATAGCAGTTTCAGGGATCGCTTCGAAACTCCTCTCAGTGCTGGCTTGGCGCTAGACGTGCACAAGAACACAAGATCCAAGGGACTTGCAGAAAAACTAGGACAACTAGACTTTGCCATTTCTTACAGAAAGGTTATGGAAATAGAAATTGGCATTGCATATGCAGTTCGGAAGCAAATGGACTCTTTGGGAGGACTATATCTACCCCGATGGTTGGTTCAAGGCATGTTCGTTTGGTTTGCATTAAACATAGATTTTTTGGAAGCCATCCCTTGTGGTATAAACACACTCCATGGTACAGCAGTAGCTATATATCAGTCTGTATCTCATGACAAATCCCCAATGATGTTACAATTGAAGTTGACCGTTCATCAAAAGCTCGTGCGTTAGATGATGTCATTTGCTGTTAAATGTTAACATGTAAAAAGCCAGAGCCCATGAAAAGGAAACAGGTGTGCAAGCTGAGTACATCGAAGCCTATCCCAGAGCTGAACAAGAAGACAGATATGGCATGGATAATTGGCTGCTTGGACACTGAGAAAGAGACAGAAATAGAAGTTAAAAATAATGCTCCAGGAACATGTGGAGCCTTTAATTATTATTGTCCTCCACCAACTGCCAGACCAATGTTGCTCTAGTACCACCTTTAGTCCGATCATCTACAGACTATGGCACCCTAATTACTCTGTCAAGAAAAAGCATACACTTTACTCTTGCTACATGCCCTTACAATTGATAGAGATGCAGAGGTTGTGATCGATTCTTCAGATACTGATGTCTTCCTGCTTATGATTCATATGTAGCCTAGGCTACCAGTTGCTACAAGCTTTCTCGAAGGGAAGGGCAAGCTGAAGAGAAAGATTGCATTACAACCTATTTATGACAAGCTAGGACGAAAACGTGCATCAGCGATATTAGGCTTCCATGCTTTTACAGGGTCTGATACGTCTGGTAGATTTGCCGGCAGAACTAAGGACTGGTGCTTCAGGGTGTTCATGTCTTGTGATGACGAGATCCTGGAAGCACTGGCATCGTTAGGTAGCAACGACCCATCTCCAGAAATACCTTCCCAATTGGAACGATTTTCTGCATGCTATACAGGTCCAAGGTCTACACCAAAGTAAACGAACTTCGTTGGTTCTTATATTCAAATCGTGCAGCTGAGGGGAGAGTCTTCCTCCAACTACTGTTCGTTAACTCCACATATTCGTCGGGCACATTACATAACAGTGATTTGGAAGGAAGGCTGGCGAAAGTCACCCATGCCTCCCATCTCCCGCTCAGTATGGTTGGAACTTCGCTGCAGCTGTAAGTCATTTTGCTCCAGTTTGAAGTTTGAATCCACCAACCCCTGAAGCAATAATGAATTTGATAAAGTGTGGATGCAAGAGGAAATGTAGTCTGAATAACAAAATTCTGTGCACAGAAGTATGTGGTTGCATGGTGCATGGGTTATAGCTGCAGCAACAAAATTAACACAAATGAACGATTACCCCGATACATTGTGAGAGATGGGGGGGGGGGGGGGGGGGGGGGGGAATTATGATGATCGAGGTTCAAGTGTCAGCCTACACAAAGCTAAGGGACAGTAAAACACAAAATATCTATTTTTGCCCATAACGTATCCGGTGTTTTTTTTTCTTTATTATTATTGAGAATAAATGTTTAGTGTGAATCATGCAGAGCTTCCCTTTTCCTCTGGAAATGTGCGAATGTGCATATATTCACTTCGGCTTACCACATATTTTTCATGGTAGCCATTTTGAAACTCAAAATACAGGGTGGGCCGTAAGTTTCCATACATAGGAAAAATTAAACGTTTGTTTTTATGTTTCAGATACCCTAAGAATATGCGTTTGACGTAAGATCTTGTTTACTGATGAAGCAAATTTTTACGTCAATGGAGAGGTTAATCGGCAAAACATACGTTATTGGAGTAATGCTAACCCTAACTGGCTGAGTCCGACGAAGATGCAAGGTGCCGGCAGAGATGGGCACGATCTTGATCTTCAAGATCAGATCGTGATCTGATCTTGATCTTGAAGATCACTTTTATTATGGTGATCTTGATCTAAGATCACTTTATTTCTTGTGATCTTGAAGATCACTTTAGACTTCAAGATCACTTTTAATTTCAGATTCTTAAATATGCCGCTATGCGAATGTCATTTGTTTTTTGTCCAAGCGACATCTGGTGGCAACTTTGTTCAACACCGACTGTTTATGTTTTCTGTTAGTTGGGTGACTTGCGTCATGCGTGGGCTCATGGAAGGTGTAGTTGCTGTGGAATTTAGGCTCGTAAAAAGTGTAATTTACTGTGCAATTATGTTAAAAGTGTTCTATTAATATATTATTATATATAGGCATAAAATATAGCCTATAGGTCCGTATTCATAATAAATTAATTCTAAACATATTTTATTTACAGATTGAATTTTTTAATAATGAGTGCAATTTTACAACTTCAACAGGCTCCCAAGGGAACCAAATATTCTAGGTTGTCACGAGAACAGTATTCAATATATTTAGATAACAATGTTGGTAATAAGGATCAATCTGTGCTATTGAACGGAAAATATTTTCAAATTGTCGAAAAAACTGGAAACAGTATCAAAGTTATTTGTAGGCAGTGTACAAAGAAAACTACAATTCTGTCTGCTGGCCTCGACTCAACAAGCAATCTTCTGAGGCACCTCAGGGTTAGTACTACTTAGTAACTAAGTAGTAAGTAGCAACATTAACATAATGGTTCAAGTCATATTTTAAGTGACTGGTGCCATACAAGACTAATGCTACATTTACATAGACGTCCATTTGAATATATTGTGCACTTCAGATATTAATAGATTATGGACTAGTAACTACATTAAAAACTGCCGATATCCAACTATAATAAAACGCCAGGTGTATCTGTCTTTCTCTCTGTCTGATCCATGTCTGTAATTTCTCCTATTTAGTTACTGAAGGACGAAATTCGGCTTTCAATTTAACATAGGATAAAAATGCACTGATCATGGTGAAAATAATTTTAGTTAAAGATAACAAAATTTTAGAATCTTGTTAAGTATTAATTTCAACTAGAAGTTTGATACTCTGATAAATATTATACAGGGTGTTCAAGAAGTCTCTCCGCATGATAATAATTTATTTTCTTGTGCAGAAACTACATTCGGATCTTTTGGGTGAATATGAATCGGAGAAGAAATCTCGCAAGCGTCCAGCTAAAGAAGAAGATGCCAGCGGCAGCAATGCTGGCCCTGCCAAAATTGCCAAGCAGTCAACACTAAGCATGTTCCACATTTCCAAGCAAAAACCAGGACCACCAATATGCAAGGATATCCTTGAAAAGAAGATTCTCTCGCTTGTGGCTAATGGGCTCCTACCATTGAGCCTAGTTGAACTACATGAATTTAAGGATCTTCTTTCATGTTAGTATAACTCAAATATTTTGCTATTTTTTCCATAGCTAATATCTGATTAAAATAATTAATCATATTATTTGTATGAACATTAGACTATCGCTAGCCTAGCTAAATATTTTGATATTTTTTCCATAGCTAATCTATTGTATTTGTTTTAATTTTAAATATTTTTTTCAGACGTCAACCCGGCTGTTCAGGTGCCATCTAGACGCACCCTGGCTAGATCTCTTGCAACAATAACCAGTACAATGAAGGAAGACATACAAGCAAAACTGGCAGCAGTTGACCATGTGTGTGTTACATGCGACATATGGTCAACTAATCACCGCAGTTTCATGGGAGTCACTGCGCATTGGGTATGCTATTGATTTAGTGTATTATTTTTATATAATTGATAAATTGACCATTGGTGATAGACTGATAGTATAATCTTTTCAATTATTCGACATGTGTTCCTCATTCATTAATTTGGTGAGTCTTCATTTTGCTGTGATTCACAGTAATTTCACACTAATTCACTGATTCTGTCATCTGTCATTGTGTCTGATTCACAGCAAAATGTGGAAGAGTCCATATTCACATTTTGCTCTTATGGGATGGGTCACTGATGTGGTGGTATGGTAGGCGACTCATCGCTGAATTGCCTCCTTTATATCACATAGTTCTTCTCTTCAATGTTTGGTGGCGCAGTTTAGCTGGTGCGTGTCTAACCAATATTATTAAATTAAGCTTAAAAAAATGTTCATACAAACATTGATTTTATATTCTTACATTACAGATCAATGATGACTTGTCGCGAGGATCAGCTGCACTGGCATGCCGAAGATTTCGTGGAACACACAGCTTTGATAAAATTGCTGGAATATTGGACAGGATCAACTCGGAGCATGGTTTATCTTATAGAAAAGTTGTATCTACAGTCACCGACAATGCATCGAACATGGTGAAATGCTTTAAAGAGTTCGGTGTTCGTGTTCAGAATCGTACTGACGACATTGATGAAGATGATGCAGATGAAGATGATGATGAAAAAGATTCAGATGAAGAGGTTATCATCAGCAACTTTCCTGAACATTCAGGAGAGCATGGAGAGGAGTCAGTGAAACTATCATCCCATATTCGATGTGCCTCCCACACATTGAACTTGGTAGCAACAACTGATGCAGATAAAGGACTGAATTCACCTGGACTAAAGAAGATAAAGCATTCTGCAATGGGAAAATGTTCGGCGCTGTGGAATGCTGCTGGTAAACCCAAGTCAGCAGAAAAAATACAGGAAATAACTGGCGTCCATTTAGGTACCCATGCGTAGTGATGTTAAAAAACGGTTTTTTTTATGTCCATGTTGTTTTTTTTGTTGTTTTATTTGTTTTTTATTGTTTTTTTTTGTTTTTTTTGTTTTTTTTAATAATTAATATAGATATTGCCAATTTAATTATAAGGTATACTTTTGCAATGATATATATTATAAAAATAAATAAATAAATAATAAAATAGGCCATATGGTACCAGTATAGAATGGCCTTTTCAGCCTATTTACAGAAAAAAACTGGCCTCTTTCTTGCACTGAGTCTTGTATCTTAGATCCGTTAAACTTGCGAGAACACTGGCTGGGAGCTGACTGCCCATTGTCCAACCTTTCCAGGACTCTCCCATCCATGCCTCGGATTTTGAATCTCCCACTTAACTATCCTTTAGACCCGCGATGACATATTTTCCCCCCGAGACCATCCATATATATACATACACATACACCCATATACCAATATATGTTACACACTATAGTGGAGCCACTTATATACACATTTATATCTATTATATACCCATACACACGCATACATCCAGAATTCCAGATACATACGCACACATACTCACATATATACCTACACAAACTCATACACCTCTATTTCGCCCTTTCATTACCTCCGAAATCATTTAGCACATACAGTAATACCATACAGCCAAAAGAAACCGATTAAGCACAGACAGAGCAGCAAAGCTAGTATTTATATCCCAAAATGCAAAATTCCAAGAAAGTGAAGTAAAACATGGTGCTACATTGGCTTCATCAACATCCAAATTTGCAATAATTACCAGTACCTGTGATATTGAAACTATATGCTCTAATCAATCTAGTGATAATGATTCTTCAATGGAAATAGAATCAGATAATGGAAGTTAAACAGCATTAGGTTAACACAAAGGTTAATATACTGCGCGGGCATTGCAGTTATATATATATATATATATATATATATATATATATATATATATATATACAGGGTGGGCGGAAAGTAGCTCCCTATTTTGGATTGGTAAAAAAATACGTATATTATCCATTTATTTCAGAAGAAATAATATGAAAAGGTAGGCATACATGGTAGGTTTTCTCTAAAATTCAATGTGGGCTCCAACTCTTTCCACCAGCTTCTGGAGCCGCCCAGGAATGGCGTCCACTGACTTTAGCAGGAGCTCCGGCGGGATGGAGGACATGACTTCCCGAATTCGGTCCTCCAGTTCTTCCAATGTCCAAGGTTTGGTGCGGTAGACTTCTTCCTTTACCCACCCCCAAAGAAAGAAGTCGCACGGTGTCAAGTCGGGGCTCCTGGCTGGCCATTGATGTGGACCACGACGACCCATCCAACGCCCAGGGAAGTGGGCATCCAGCCACTCACGGACAACAAGAGCGAAGTGCGGAGGGGCGCCATCTTGCATAAATATCAGATCGTCGATGTTCTTCCATGTGCTGACATGTGCCAGACCTCGTTTCGCAACATAGCAAGGTACCGCTCAGCACTTCGCTCTTGTTGTCCGTGAGTGGCTGGATGCCCACTTCCCTGGGCGTTGGATGGGTCGTCGTGGTCCACATCAATGGCCAGCCAGGAGCCCCGACTTGACACCGTGCGACTTCTTTCTTTGGGGGTGGGTAAAGGAAGAAGAAGTCTACCGCACCAAACCGAGGACATTGGAAGAACTGGAGGACCGAATTCGGGAAGTCATGTCCTCCATCCCGCCGGAGTTCCTGCTAAAGTCAGTGGACGCCATTCCTGGGCGGCTCCAGAAGCTGGTGGAAAGAGTTGGAGCCCACATTGAATTTTAGAGAAAACCTACCATGTATGCCTACCTTTTCATATTATTTCTTCTGAAATAAATGGATAATATACGTATTTTTTACCAATCCAAAATAGGGAGCTACTTTCCGCCCACCCTGTATATATATATATATATATACACTGGTATTCTTGCCAATCACAATTATATAATTGTTTTATACCAGTATTATGTATTTTTTATTATGTATATTATACCAGTACCTGTGATATTGAAACTAGCATATATGCTCTACCCAATCTAGTGATGATTCTTCCATGGAAATGAAGGTTAAACAACATTAGGTTAACAAAAAGGTTCAAAAAGGTGAATATTTTTTTTTCTATCTGGAATATATATACTGGTACTCTTGCCAATCACAATTATGTACGGTATATTGTTTGAAACAAGGAAGAATGTTTTATGTTCTAGTTAAAAAATATATATACATATAAAAAATGAGGGTTTGTTTTTCCTTTCTATTATATACTTTTTGCGTGATTCAGTTTTTCTAAAAGATGACTATATATACTAGGTATAACTGTATAAGCATGGTAGTATAGTAAATTATAGATAATACTAATATACTTATTAGATTAAAGGAAGAAAAATATGGAATAAGTTTAAAACAAAAAAAACAAAAAAAACAGACTATCTTCGTTTTAAACAAAAAAAACGACAAAAAAAACAAAAAAAAACGACACAATAAAAAACGACTCACATCACTACCCATGCGTCACCCGATGGAACTCAATGTACGACTCATTAAGCCAAATATATAAACATAAGAACGACGTGAATGTAGCTCTTGAAGAACTGAATCTACCCATCCTCAAAGACAATGAATTGGAATTTATTTCAGAATATTTGTCTGTTCTAAAACCAATTGCAGCAGCCCTCAACAAATTACAGGCAGAGAAAGAATGCTACTACGGTTGTCTTCTTCCAACAGTCCTAGTGACTCAAGATGCCCTCGCAAGATTGGAGCCTATCCAACCAAACGACCTGCGCTTGAGACACTGCATGCCATTACTGGCAGCAGTCGTCTCTGGCTTCAATGCCAGATTTGGTCATTTTTTGTCGTTGAGCCCCGAGGTAACTGATGCCGTTTTGGCCTCAGTATCTCATCCGTATTTCAAACTTAGATGGATATCATTGTTGCAAGGGCCTAATTTCGGCGATCATGAAGCAATCAAGTCTCAAGTAAAAGACAAGCTGCAAATGGCTGTAAGAAATTGTAATTCTGACAGCAGTGGTAATAGTTCGTGTGAACTCAGACTCATCATCTGAAGACGATTTCTTCAGAACTATGGACGGCTCATTCTCTGCTCCTAACAACAAGGAAGACTTGGAAGTCCTCAATTATTTGCAGGACACCAGTAAGGCACTCGACTCTTAGATAGGTATCCTGCTATAAAGAAGATCTTCAAGAGGTATAACACCACGCTACCTTCCTCGCACCAGTGGAACGGTTGTTTTCGTTTGCTGGCATGGTTCATAGCCCCAAACGAAGTCGTCTCTCGGATGGTAACTTTGAACAATTGGTTTTGCTGAAAGCAAATTTTACAGCGGTTGAACATTAAATTAACACTCTTAACTTGCGGTTTTACCCTTATATTGTCAGTAATTGCGTACTGCAATAAAACTGTAAAATTAAATTCTATGTAAAAAATGTTTACTTATATATGTGCTGACCATTCATTGATATGGGTTATGGACCTGGTGAAATGAGAATTGAGAAAAATAGCAACTAAAAACTATATGTAGGTCATTTAATAGTTTTTCTTTGCTGATAAGTTATGATAATACTAAGTTTTAAGTTTACCACCTGAAAAAACTGAAAGGGGAATCGTCAATCCCCGTGGTTTAGATCAGGTGACATGGGTATGGATGCGATGCTTGTATTGCTCAGCCCTCAGGGGAGTATTAGGAGTGATACTTTTCAGGAGTGATTAACAAAAATAATTTGTTTTTGTTTACTCTACAAGAGTACAACTTTTTTCAATTCATATAAAAGTGATCTTGAAAAGTGATCTTCAAGATCACGATCTTGATCTTGATCTTCAAGATCACATTTTTCTGGTGATTGATCTTGATCTTCAAGATCACCAAAGTTGGTGATCTTGCCCATCTCTGGGGTGCCGGTAAAGTGAGGTGTGGGCCGGGATATGGGGTGACAGAATTATTGGACCAATTTTTGTCAGTGGAAATCTTAATGCCGAAAGGTATCTTAACATGTTGCAAGAAGAGATTTTCCGATCCCTGCTAAAACGAGGAAGGTAATTCCCAGTTTACTTCCAGCAAGATGGAGCTCCATCATTATGGTCTTCACGTGCGTCGGTATTTGGATCAGCAGTTTCCGGATGCTTGGATTGGTCGGCGTGGTCCTGTGGAGTGGAGTGGCCTCCCAGATCCCCAGATCTCACCCCCTTGATTTCTATCTTTGGGAGCACTTGAAGGCCACATGGTGTATCAGGAAAAGATACGAGACATAAATCATCTAAAGGAACGTATCACCAACGCCATTACAAGCATAAACGTCAACTGTGCTAATGCGTGTTCATCAACAGTGGGGAACACGTATTGAAAGGGTTTTCAAACAATGGCAACCATGTAGAGCATATTATATAAATAAAAATGGTTGTCCATAAAAAAATGTTTATTTTTCCTATGTATGGAAACTTACGGCCCACCCTGTATTTGACAATGGGCTTCTTGCCACAAATATTGTTTGTTTAGGTATCTATTGTAATGAATATATGGCATAACACAAATAACTGAATTCACAACAGCAACTACAACTTGTGTTACATGCCAACTATTCCATAACGAGCATCCTTTGTCAACGCTGGCGGCCATCTTTGATTTAGTAACTATCCGTTTGTAAAAAATGCCACCCTATTTTTTCTAACACTACAATCTAAATGTACAAAATCGAGTGCAATTTTACTTTTAACAAGCATTTGACACGAAATTACATAAGGGCCTATACTATATAACCATTTAATTTACTCTTAAATAAACAAAAACGCTTGATAAATCCAAACAAGTCGTACATATCTAGCTCCCTTCCCACCGCATTCATTTTTATTTAGTTCTGTTCTATTATTATTTTATACAAAAAAATTTATACTCACATCTGAGCCACCTGTATTAACCAGTTGTTAATCTTTGTAACCTTATCTAAGACCACCCCCAACTTCCGGCTCCCCCTCTCCGTTCCCACTTGAGAATGCTCAGTGACTGGAGCGAAACGTCGCTACTCGCGCTTTCATTTTCCTGCGTGAAGTATCTCAACATTTAATAGTAACTATAAATTCCTACCAATTTTACTTCAGCTTGTATACTGCTCATTCAACTTTTAATTAGATGTCTTCCACTCTGGTATACACTTCTACATGTTTTAATTTTCATTTCACCAATCGTTCCACTGGACTGATCTTAATCTTTGCTCTATATTTTCGAGAACAATTTCGCTTTTCACTTATTACTCATTTATCTTCCATCCACATTCTTCACCTACTTTTTACCCCTCTAACTTTGTTTGTACAACTCCTTGCATCTTTCATCACTGCTTGGCTGCGCTTAACGTTTTTACCCGGCGCCTTCCCTTTTCACTCCATTTCGTGTACACCCGTATACATTAGTTCACTAAGCACTCCTTTTAAACAATCTACATACTTCATACATCGATTAACTAGTGTTTCACTGTACTATTGCCACCTCATTTGAATTTAGTTTGTCAACTTTTATTCTCTGTATCTGTCCACTCTCCGTTTTATACCAAACAGTTTCACTTTACACAGTACAATAACGGTATGATAAACCTCATTCAAGCCCCGAACAGCTTTTGTATAGAATACACTCAGACTTCCCTCCACTCGCATTTCTCTCAATTAGTATACATTCGTAACAGACTAATCTCTCTCAAAAAAATTATTCTATCGCCATTGCCATTCATTCCGGGCACATCATGCTTCTTTGTCACTTCACGCTCAGGGACAACTCCCACTCACTCATTCCGATCACCCATTGCAGTCACAATCATGCAATAATTTCTCATACTTCCAACCAGGGTTGTGGAGTCGGTCCAAAATTTTCCGACTCCACACATTGTAAAAATCGACTCCGACTCCACACATTGTAAAAAATCTAAAAATCCGACTCCGACTCTCACATTTTAAATATACGACTCCGACTCCTCTAGGTTTCAACTCTATAATTATCATAATAATAAGACATTCATCACCACCACACTAAGTGGAAATTTTATATTTTATATTAAATAAATATTAATTGTATTCTGAAAATGTGAAAAAAAAATATTAAAAAAAACTTAATCTAGGGCTATCAATGAATAAGGTTTATTGACCAAAAAAACTAAATAACTAAATGTTAGTATTTAGGATTTAGAATTAAGGGTGACACAGGACACAGAAATTGGAGTCGGAAGTTTTTTACCGACTCCGACTCCGCCCTGAAACGTGCGACTCCACGACTCCACAACCCTGCTTCCAACTACATCACTTAGCACTCCAGAAATCTGTCGTCCTTTTCTACACATCCATGGTGTAAATGCTACAATTATTGCTATCTCTTCTTTCAATTAAAATGGATATCTATTGTTAGTACATTTATACTCCCTCGTATATCCATGCCACTCATCTTTCCTACTCCATCCATACCCGATTCCACACCACTCTCTTTCATCTTCATGTTACACAAAAAGCCAAAACGACTGTCCCGTCAAATCGTTACCACGAACACCGTCTTTGCATCCTCATTTATACTTTAACATCCCACATTGTCGTATGAGCCCGCAAAATCTGCTACCCAGTCCAATGAATGATTATTTACTTATAAAATAAATATTACAACTTAACAACTTTTGCTACAGTAATTTTTGTGTGTAGTGTTTGTGAGAGAGTATTTTTCCACAGAGGATCCATTCCATCCAACAATTGTGCACATTGAAATGAAATGAAGAGTGGAACCCCATCCGAGGGTCCTCGTACAGCCGCCTCCTTACGACACGCACGGAAAAAGTAGATCCCCGAAATAGAAATCCATCGGAAGTAACTGCGATATATGAGAATTAGGAAAAATAAGTTTTGGTATACCAAATTATTTATTAAAGGGATTTATTTCAACCAACTTCTGCGCAGTTCTTTTAATTTTTAAAATTTTGTTAAATTTGTCAGAACACACAAAACTAACTGCCGATCTTTTGGAAAGGCATGAAACAATTTCAGATAAGACTAACACGTTCTTCATAATTTGTACTTCTTTCAAATAACGAACTTTTAATAGATTCTTCAAAATACATTTCGATTCTTCTCATGAAATTATCTTTACATTTGGACAAATAAAGCCTATCACAATTCCTATCAATAACTATTTAATCTTTGAATTCTGACTGCAATTTACTCCCTTCCGCCACAGACTCGCTTTGCTTCAAGGAATTGCCGTCAGCGTCTCTTGCCTCCTCATATATTGAGGGTCCACTGACACTCTCTCCTTCCTTTGTGGAATCCTTTATTTCCGTTGCAATTCCATTCCTATTCACTCCATCGATAGTCATGTCTTTATGCTCTTCTCCCGAGTCTCCCTCCTTACTATTAAGTGCATTGCTGTTGTACTCACTGGAGGTAACCTCTGTCTCTTTCCATGGCAAATAAGTGTCGTCACTTTCCAACAATGACAAAATAGTTTTCGCTTCGGATGAAATATAAAATTCTTTTAATTGATTCAATACGGCGGAATTTCCCTCGGCTTTTATGGGAACTTCCAGAGTAGATAAGTCAGCAACTCCTGAAAGCACAGAGGACAAATCACTTTATAATACGATGGAATGACAATCGATTTCACAGTTTCAAAGTTCGACAAAGAAAGCATCTACGATTATGTTTGAGCGTATTACTTTTATTCTTCCTAGAACACAAGTCTACAATTTTTTTTTTTAATATTTCCCGATTAGACGACTCTACAACTGACGTTAGCTAAACATATCCGTGAATGAGAGGATTTTATTTTTTTTTTTCAGTTAAGAAGTGCATTTTTTATTCAGTTTCACAACTGGGACATCTGCAGGTTTTATTTACCATTGGGAAGCAAGAGGTGCGTCAAGTAGTAAATCTGATCTGTTCTTCCCCAAAAAGAAACGTATTTCAAAATAGAGTCAAGACTGTTCTCCCAATTGGACTCGGATTCGTTTTCAGAAAGACCATCGAGAAGCATTTCGCTCAATGAAATCGAAATTAAGAACCATAACTGAAAAAAAAAAAAAAAAAAGTTTAAAAATGCACTCAAAGCTGCCAAATTTATACAACAACAATAATAATAATACAAATAGTAGTAGCAGTTGTTTATGAGAAGTCAATATAACCATAAAGATCTTACATGCTTAAGAGAGAGGGGTAGCTTCTGTGTAGCTAAATTTTCTTTTATTTCTTTCGAGTATTTAGAGTAATTTGAAGGAATTATACCATTCTCCTCCCACCTTTGCTGCACAATTTTCAGCAATGATGACTCAAAAGTGGAGTCCCCAGCTATGAGGGTTTGATATTCTTTGGAATGATTCGAAGTTTCAATTTCGTCTTCGATTGAAACATTTCGGGAAGAAAACGTTTTTCTGTGTAACGCAATGTGGCTCAAGATACTTTGATGACAAATGTTAATGCATTTACACCACTGGAAATAGTTACAAAAATAGTAATTATGGCTCTCAAATATTTTCAACAAAATATAATGCTGACAAAGAATTCACGGATCGAATTAACTCACGTGTAAGCTCGGCATATGCGTAAAGATTGGCTCAAGTTTTTCAAATTCGTGTTTGGAGGAGGACTCTTTGAATGCGAGAACAGCAGTTGAATTTGCCAATTTGTGACACTGAGAGGAAGAGAAAATCTGCGCTGCGACAAGCAGAGATCGTGGTTCCGTTCGTCTGGCGAGCGCTCTAGCCGCATTTTCTGTATTTCCCCAACATAGTTGCCTTTAAAAATAGATCCTCACAAATACTAAAATTCTTACCTACCTATTAAGTAATATGGAGGCTATACTATAACTGAATTTAGAACCTTACGCTTTACACGAATCCGTAGCAAATATATTTATTGAAATTTAATGGTTATAGATTAAATATTCCTACATTAATTATTGTTTGAACTTTGTCTGAACGATGTTTAAAAGTAAAAGTGGATTAATATAGTGCGTCTATGTTGGAGACTAAGTTTAACTAAACATACAAACTGCTTAAAGAAATAAACCTTCAGCAAGATTTTAACAAGTTGTTCTCATCAGTTTAGACTATAATTAATCATCGTCTGGCTAGAAATGACCGGGCAACAAGGCCATATCCCTTTGGTTTCTTCTGGATAATGTCTCTATAAAGTACTGTACATACTGTACTTTAATATGGGAGTCTTTCATATAACTTAAAACCATTCCTTTCCATGGCTTCGTCTATTCAATGAAAGGCTGAAAAAAGTCGTTATAAGAATCATTTAGGTCTTACAAAAGGGAAGCAACTTCAAAGTTTCCTTCGTAGATAGTAGAATTGAACCACGCGTTGAGCACTCTATTAATGACCTCTTTGTTGAATCCCATTTTGTATTTAGCGATGGTCAAAGCTTCTCGATAATATTTGTTTTTAAGTAAAAGATTCACCGCTTCTTCGTCCTTTGAAGAAAAAACAAGCCCGTGAGTCCTTGCATACAAACCCCAAACTATTAATGATGATGGTTAAGCAAATTTGCATGGTAACGCAAGGATTCTCCGTAATAAAAGTTTAACATAACGAACACGTTCGCTCATGTCTTACCTTATGTATGGATACAAAGTAAGTAGCGGCTGTTACTGGATCATCTGCTTCAGCCAACTGCTCAGCATAAGCCTCGCAGGCGTACTGCCATAAGCTATTTTCAGTTTCACAATAAAAACTTTTGTAAATAGTGCAACCGTACGTAAAATATATATTAACAAACGAAAAATCTCATATTTTTTATTACATATTTTTTAAACTTGCTATCCCCTAAAAAGGGGTCAAATTGGTGAAATCAAAGCCAAGCTTACCTGAAGGAGACTTGAGGAGCTGCAGCAACGAGAAAAGCGTCTAGACGTTTATGTTTAGCTGCCCATTTAATGCGAGACTCGAGGGACCCTTGCCAACAATGCATCAGATTTGCACGACTAAAATTCTCGTTATTTTCATGATTTTTAACTGGAAAACAAAAAATACAAACTGCGAGTCAAGACGAAATGGGAAACAGCAAGCGCACGTTAATCCACCTTGGAAATGTAAAATAAATGCGTGCGTTCTCTTCAAACCCGAGAAAAACTTAATCTTGACTGAATTAATTGTAGCTATTACGTAGTGACCAAAATATTACAGTAAATTTCAGTTTAGGAATATATATAAAGAAGTCCAACAAACTCATGCTCAAGTCGTTATTTTTCACATCTTTATTTTCAAAGTTTATTTTTTACGATAATGTAAATGCCGTCTGAGTGATGATGAAAACGGAAAATTTGCCCTAAATTCCAACCGTCGAATTTCTATAGTTAAACTACCAAATTATCCACCAAACAGTCCCGCATCTATACTCGTTTTAATTCACTTACTCTCCTTTGTAACGACGCTATCTATCTGGGGCAAGGAACCGAAGAAGTTGAGGTAGAAACAAACGTCGTCTACTTCCGGAAGTGGTTGATCGGATGGCATAAAGTGACTGTACTTCTTCAGAGCACTTGCCACGTGGGTTTCAATCCCTTTGCGTTGGCGGTCATTTCCAGAGACACCGTTCAAATGACTTCAGTAGAAGGAAAAATATATGTTTAAAACAAAAATGGAGGAAATTAGAAAACTTTTATGTAAACACATGTATATTGTTACTAAGGATGTTCACTTGCACTATGCATACGATCAGTGTCCCTTGTGATAACGTCACTGACCGTAAAAGAATTAGAGCAAATTTATACAGACCATTCACATGTAGAGAAATGGAATTTCTAAAACGCCCCTTTGTAAATTAATTAAGAACAAAAAAAAATTGGACATACGGCCTCACTTCTCCGAGTATTGTAAGCAAATAATCGTACGTGCAGAAAGAAAAGATTTAAGCTATGAGGGCACAACGAAACTAAAGTTAGACTTAAAGAAAAGCACATCACAAACGGCAAAATTACATTAACAAATCTAATTTTTATCTCATTTGCCCTTTGCAAATACTTGGGTGAAATGGAAAAATAAAACTCACTTTGACTCTTCTTCCAAATCCTCTGACAGATTCTCTTCTTCCTCTTCCTCTTCCTCCCTTCTGAGCTGTTCCTCCTTCTCACACTCGTTCGCCTCTAAAAGGCTCAAAAGACACATGTGATGGAAGTTCTTCTTGCGAGAGCTGACATTGTGGAAAAGGGGGAAAGAAGACTTCTTCTGGTTACTCCTCTTAGAGGAGCCAACAACGCTTACTTCACCGCTAGGTTTAACGTCCCCGTTTGTTGATGTTTCGACGTTATTACTCTTTTCTATAAAATGGATTTAAATTAATGGTTCTATCCAGTGAAACTTCAGTATCCCTAGGGCAATGGTTCCCAAACTTTTTGAGTCATTACCCCATTTTTTTTTTTTTGCAGGAAGGAGGGGCCAAGGGCAAATGGCCGCAAAAGCGCCCCTCCCATGGGAAGATGAGATGAAGGATGCAGTAGTAGTAGTAGTGTCTGGGAAAAATGTTACAAATGCAGTCTGGCAGTGATGAAAGTTGTAATGGGTTGTGCAAAGAATATAAAAAGAATGTGAAAAAAAAAGAAAAAAGATGAAGATGAATGAGCGTTAAGTGGAGAATAAACAATTATTCTGGAAAGAAGTGAGAAAGGGAAAAGATCTGTCTGGTGGAATGGCTAGTAATATGATAATAATAGCAATATGTTAGTACATAATGAGATTTTTAAATAGTACTTCAATGAGCTGGTATGTGAAGCAGAAGAACAGGAAGCAAAAGTGAATGCAGCCGATTTGGTAGTGTATATATAAATAATGTAGAATGCAGAAATAGGAATAACAGGTAAAAAGGAACAACGAAAGGAATAAGAAGAGAAAAAGAAAAAAGACCCGGATGCATTTATACGACGCCACAAAAGTCTCAAGTTATGCGAATCCTATTCCAAATTTGTTTGTGAGAAACTACAGATTTATATCTACCCATAGAACGTGCATTGAGATTAAACGATTGGAATAATCATGAAGGATGCCTTTCTGCATTTTCTCTTACGAGACTCGCCTCTCAATTATATCTTAAGAAGCTAACTTTAACTAGCGCCAGCCAGCCCATAGAATCACGATTTAACCACTTATAAATTCCACGCTGCTGCAAATTCCCAGTTTCGTTTAATGCGTCTCCCAATTGCGAGACTCTTATTTTTTATAGAAGCTATTGCCACACGAACCAGAATAAATCGAACAGAACAAAGAAAGGACCCCTATATATAGGCTGGAGAGCCACATTTCTTCAAACTTAAGACTTGAAGGAGGACTCGGGAAGTCCTCACCGCCGCGTAACTTCGGTTACTCGGATTATTTGAATTATTTGGATTTTGAGTACAGAGAAGGTCTCTTGGGGGAATTTCGAGATTTTGACATTGAGAGAGGATATCTGCGGGAAAGTAGGGATGTGAATAATTTCCATCGACTTAAGAAATAATTTGTGTGTGTTAAGAAACCTGTTATTTTAAGTGAATTTTTATTTAATTTCATTATTTGATTATCAACTCTATATAAATATCAATTCTTATATTAATTATTAACTTTAATATCTGCATTTAATTATACTCATTAACAGCTGACTACAGTGTCATTTATCCTATTCCTCAATTAACATCCCGGACCCATAAATCGCACTCAGTTCTAAAGTTTGGTTGGATAAGACAGACGATTCGATTAAATGGAGTACCCAAAACTAATTAGGCGCATGCCGTCCAATTTATATACGCACACAGGCACGATAAACGGATACGCCCATAAAAGGGGTTTACCCAAAACAACTCCCCATAACAAATGTGTATCACGGCATGGAAGACGTTACATTAGTAGTAGCTGAACGTGAAAGTCGACAGGAATTAATAGGATTTGGGTAACGGTTCAGAATAGGGGCGCCACCTCAATTTTTGTTTTTCCACCAAAACATGCTAAAACCATTGGTTTCCTGTTGTTTAGGATGAATGTGACCATCGCCATTACAGTAAATTATTGCTTGAAGTGACTTCACCCCCCCCAACTGCTCCTACAATCTGGGGGGACCACCGCGGGAATCGGGGGTTTTGGGTGGGGGAACACAGCACAAGCAATAATTTACTGTAATAGCGATGGTCAGATTTATCCTAAACAACAGGAAACCAATGGTTTTAACATGTTTTGGTGGAAAAAAACCTTATACCCTGAACCCTATACCGATCAATTTGTGATGCGTGATCTTTTTGGGGGCTCCGCCCCCGTACCCCCGAGACCTAAATTATACAAATGATAATGTAATAACATGTTAAGTTATGCACTTTTTTAGTCTTCATCTAGGGCACATGACGAATCAAGTTCTCAACACGGCCGCGAGCTCTACTAGCGTCACAGCACATCCGTCACAGACCGAAGCCATTTTCAAACTGAAGTGAATGAACGAGAGTAGGGTTCCCAACTCAAAATTTCCTAGATTCATACCCAAAGAGCACTGAAGTAGCTATATATATTTTTTCATAATTTTCTAACTTCGTTTTTTTTTTACTATGCGACACATGCAATCAACGTATTTTAATGAGAAACAACTTTGTCTCTATGGTATTTTTCGAAATTTTGCTTAAGTGGCGCCCGTATTCTGAACCATTACCAGGATTTGTAGTAAAATGATTAAATGTGCGGGTATAATAGTGCTTTAAGAGACATAAAAAGATATCAGAAAAGGTGTAATTGTGCCACTGTATAAAAATAAAGGTGAAAATAGTAAAAACTAAAGGGGTAAAAGTCTCAAATTTAGCTAACAAAGTATAGGATGCTTTTTTAAATATGTAACATTTAAAAGGTTTGTATTTTTTTATTAACTGAAATAAAAGTATGAAATTTTTACTGTATTTTCTCTACACATGGGGGAATTAGTCCCATAATACAAAACATGTTCTACGTAATGTCCTCTCAGCTCATTAACACACTGCACAGGAACAAAATTTTGCAATACTCTGGACAGAGTATGTTGAAATCTGAAGAATTTCTCGTTCAATTGATTCTGTTTAAACATTATCTTTCAAATAATCCCACAGATAAAAGTCACGGGGGTTCTAAGGATGTTGGCAGCCATGATATTACTTTATCATAAACCGCAGGAAATCTGTTGGACGGCTCTTCCGTCGAAAATAGTGTAAGTAGTGAGAGCTGAGAAGTCACCACATAGAGCATATTTTGCATTAAGGTACTAATTCTCCATGTGTAGAGAAGGTACAGTCAAAATTTCATGTTTTTATTTCAGTTAATAAAAATACAAACCTTTTAAAGTGTCATATGTTTAAAAATCATCCGATATATTGAAGAGTAAATGGAGTTAAAAAGATGGCTACAGATCAAATGGTTAGAGATAAATGTGTTGATCAAGTGTTTGCAGTGAGAAAGCTAATTGAAAAACTGACAAGAAAAAGTTGTATACAAGATTTATGGATTAGGAGAAAGCGTTTAATAAAGTTAATACAACCTCGTTGTAGCAAGTGCTTAAAATGTATGGTGTCAGGGATAAACTGTTAAATGTGAAATTTTTATATGGCTAGTAGTACTTGCGCAGTAGTTAAGGGCGAGTTTAGTGACTGGATCATTATTAATGTTTTGAAGTACGACTTGCGTGTGATTATCTGCTATTTAATGTGTACGGTACGTAGATAAGGGTTTTTTTTTTGTATTGGGGCGTTTACCGCCACTTCCCGCTATATGGTAGCGGATATCATGGCGAGGCGGAATACGAGAAAGAGAAACGGAGACGGAGAAAAGGCACTAGAAAAGGGAGAACAGCGGACTACAGGTGAGAAGTCACCTAAAGCTCAGATAGGATGCGAGATTGGGAGAGGAAGAGGAAAAGACGGTCAAGCGAGAAGAGAGGGCTCTCAGCGAGCATAAGGCGTAAACGTTCGGGGAGGGGGAAATCAGAAAGGAACGGGAAGGCGCGACGACGTACTGACGACAGGGTGGGGCATTCCACAAGGATGTGAGAGACGGTGAGGGGCGACTGGCAGGAGGCGCAACGAGGAGCCTCCTGCCGGAACATAAGATAACCGTGCGTGAGGCGCGTATGGCCGATGCGAAGCCGCGCAAGGACGACCTCTTTGTGTCTGGAGCGGTGGAAAGAGGACACCCAATATGACAGACGGGGGCGGATGGACCAGAGTTTATTTCCGGTGGCATCGTCCCAGGACTGTTGCCACATGCGGTCGTAAAAGGAACGAAAGACCTGCACATAGTCTGAGAAGGGGAGCGGGCGGGGGAGGGAGGCAGCGAGGCGGCGGACCGGGCTATGCGGTCCGCCGCCTCATTACCGGAAACACCAACATGGGCAGGAACCCAGCAGAAGGTGACCCGGATCCGGTGAACGGTGTGCAGGACATGGTACTCCTGTTGAATAAGGCGTACGAGGGGGTCCGGGGAATCATAGCGCTCGAGCGCCTGAAGGGCGCTCAGCGAGTCCGAAAAAATGTTACAGGAGGACCGCGAACAACCCGATACCAGACGGAGGGCTTCCAGAAGAGCAAAGAGCTCCGCGGAAAAGATGGAGGCCTGAACCGGCAGGGGGATACCTCGGGAGGTAGGTGACAATGACGGAGAGAAGACGGCGGCCGCGACACCTGCAGGGGAGCGCGAGCCGTCGGTGTAGACGGGAACGTCGTCCGAATGGACGGGAAGATGGGCCAGAAAAGAAGACCGGAGGACGGCAGGAGGAGACTCCTTACGCAGGCCACGGAGCGCCTGGCAACGGCAGATAGGGGTGGTCCGCCAGGGGGGCGACAGATCGAAGGAGAACGGCAGAATAGAGGGTGGGGGGCTCCCCAGGGACGAGAAAATCTCGGCCAGAGAGGCAGCGAAATGCCACGTGTCAGGCCGGGGTAGCGCCTGGGAGATCGCGGAGAAGAGTAGGGACATCGGAAGGCGGCAGATGCGAAGGTAACACTTCGCCATGAGAAGGCCCCGGCGAAGGGGCAGGGGGGGGTGTCCACAGTCCACCTGAAGACTAGCGACAGGGGACGAGCGGAAGGCACCCGACGCCAGATAAGGGTAATGCTCGAGATGATAACTGGAATGCTAAAGAGCAATGAACCTGAATTTGGAAGAAAATAAGTAAGTGAAAGGAGAATACTGAAAGTATATACGAGTAAAAGGTTCTTGTCGTTGAAGGAGAACGTATAATATTATGAATGGAGAACAAATAAAGTTTGTGAAATATAAATGTTTGGGTGTTTGACTGATGAGGTACAACTGCAGTAGAAGTTGAAGGTAGAGTGAAACAGGGCAAGCAAGTTATGGATGCAGTAAAAGCCTTGGTACAAAATGTTGGAATATAGATGAAGCAAGAGCTTTAGATAAAAGACTTAGTACCAACATTCGTGTATGGATGCGCGACGCTTGTCTGGTGTGTGAGTTTGCTTCCGAAAGCGAGAGCAGTTGAGATAAATAATTTAAGTATGACTCGTGTAAAAATGGTACGAGAAATCAGGACGTTTTGGAGAGGCGAGAAGTGAAAAAAGGTCATTGGAGATGAGAACTGAGGTAAGAATGTTGTGTTGGTATCGTCATGGAGAATATGAATGATGACAGAACTAAAAAATGTGTATAACAGTGGATACTTTGATATGAGAAGGAATACAGTACTGTAAAAAATGGAACAATGCAGTTAGGAGTGTGTGAATAAACGTGAAAGTGACATAAATGTGGCAAACAAAGCAGCGAGAAACATTAATAGAAGCGGTTTGTGGTGTGTAAATGGAGACATTGGTCTCACTTGACCTTACCACTAGAGGTATACTCACTCACCCAAGCTTTTTAATGAAAGTCAACACTGGCTCCTTGAGGTTAGGGTGGTACCTTATTCCTAGTGCTGATTTTTGTATGTCCTTCTGAGTGTAACTGGTTTCAGTATCACCAGTCCCAAGTTCAAATATAATTGATGAAACATTGTAAGGTTCTCAATGTTACTAAAATAATTTTTTTCCTCTCTACGGATCCATTTAACTTCAGGTTACTTTTTGTACTGCAAAATAAAGATCTACCAGAATCAACTGTTTGACTCGCGCAAAATAGCTAAGATTTCAGTTGAAGACCGCCATAAAATTGTGTTCCTGAATCAAGAAGGAAAAACATTGAGTGAAATAGCTCGCATCACACTATTTCCAAGATGTGGCGTCTGAAGCATTATCAACAAATACAGATAATCATTATCTGTAGTTGACAAACCCAGGACTGGAAGACCCAAAAAACTGTAACAAGGATGAGCAATAACTGAAGATATTATCTTCAAGTAATAGAAAGAAGACAAGTTTTGAAATGGCAACAGAACTGGTAGAAGGCTCGGGTGTCGTTGTCCATCCATCAACAGTACGGTCACCTCTGAAATCAGGACTTGAAGAATGCGTTGCAGTAAAAAACCTATTAAGAAAAAGGAACGAGGCTAAGGCTAAAATATGCGCAAGAACACAGAAATTGAACTATGGAACAATAGTCAAAGGTGCTTTGGATAGACGAGTCAAAGTATCAATTATTTGGATGTAATCGAAGAGTATATATGGGTCGACGAACAACTGAAACCTATAAAGAGCCTTGCTGGAAGCCAACAGTTAAACATAGATTTAGGTTTGGGTGTATCTCCTCAGGGGTTGTTGGAAAATTGCCGAATTGTTGAAAATTGCTGGTATAATGAGTGCTGCTAGGTACAAACAGATTTTGAGCCACCATACTATCCCTCGGTCCGAACTTTATCTTACGGCAAAATAATGATCCAGAGCACACAGCTGAAATAACTAAAGCCTATTTGCGAACAAAAGAGGAAGCTGGAGTCCTTCAACGCGTGGTATGGCCCCCTCATAGCCCAGATCTAATTATCAGTGAAGCTGTATGGGACTAGTTGGATAAACGAAAAGTAAAAAAGAATCCCAGTATCTTGGATGATCCGTGGAAGGTCTTGGAAGAAGCGTAGAACACCATACCAAAAGAGTTTATAACAAAATTATTTGAAAGTGCCCCTAGAAAAACTTCAGCTGTTTTAAAGGAAAAGGGTGGACATACACTCGCTGTCAGTTTATATCAAGGTATAATGCTGTATAAATATAGTTATTTGAACTTTATTTTAATTTCATTAAAAGTGTATTTGCATTGAATACAAGGCTTTAGTTTCCTTAAGCAGTGAAAAACTGCAATATGTCCATATCTATTTAAATAATTTTTTCAGGGGGAATAGGTTTAAGTAGAAAAATAAAATTTCAACGAGGTATGAATACAGAAAAATTCATTCTGGTATTCACGCCTTGTGTATATATATTATATTAATGCCGACTGCGCCTTGCGCTAAAAAAGCCCCGCGAAACACAACATAGGAGTGGAATGAGAGGTGCGAGGTGTTACTAAAGCCTTCCCCGGTTCTCCCTTATTGTATACCAAATCTGGAACTAGAACAGAGACAGACAGACAGACAGACAATTTAAAAATTTATATATATATATATATATATATATATATATATATATAATAGGGTGTCCCAGAATTAACTATATTTCAATGAAATCGGACAAATTTTTTAAAAACACACTTTTATTTATGTTTATCATGTTTAATATGTGTTAAAAATTTATAAATTTATAAATTTTTTTCATAATTTTATTTTCATAATTTTTTCATTATCTGGTCCAATGAAAGACCGTCTGAAGTCATAGAATGGCAAAGAGACTCTCCAAAAGTTAACGTGTGGCTTGGAATGACCAAATCCAAAATTTATGGCCCATTCTTCTTTGCGAAAGCAACTGTAACAGGTACCGTCTACCTTGATATGCTTCAGCAGTTTCTCGAACCACAGCTTCTTGATGATGGCATTCTTGATAATGTGTTTCAACAAGATGGAGCACCATGTCATTATGCTCTAATTGTTCGAGAATACCTCAACAGACGCCTTCCGAATCGGTGGATTGGACGTGGAGGACCTCGACCTTGGCCTCCGCGTTCTCCGGATTTCTTTGCATGGGGTTTCATAAAAACAAAGGTTTATCGCCAAAAGATCAATGCTTCTTGTTGAAACACAACATTATCAAGAATGCCATCATCAAGAATCTGTGGTTCGAGAAACTGCTGAAGCATATCAAGGTAGACGGTACCTGTTACAGTTGCTTTCGCAAAGAAGAATGGGCCATAAATTTTGGATTTGGTCATTCCAAGCCACACGTTAACTTTTGGAGTCTCTCTTTGCCATTCTATGACTTCAGACGGTCTTTCATTGGACCAGATAATGAGAAAATTATGAAAATAAAATTATGAAAAAAATTTAGAAATTTATACATTTTTAACACATATTAAACATGATAAACATAAATAAAAATGTGTTTTTAAAAAATTTGTCCGATTTCATTGAAATAGTTAATTCTGGGACACCCTGTATATATATATATATATATATATATATATATATATATGTGTGTGTGTGTGTGTGTGTGTTCCATACAGAATCGCGACAATCTAAGATATACACAGACCATCGCGACATTAACAATGTCGCGGTAGTTTATCTTTATAATGAAAAAGGAGTATAATTTAGGTTAGGTAAGGTAAGGTTTGGTTAAATTTAAACCGGGTAAATGTCGCGATACAGAATTGATTATGTGAAAGTGTGTGAAAATGTCGGTTTTGTAGAATAGCCAAACACACGTACGTGCGTGTGTTGCTTTCAAAATTATGGGCGACTCAATTTTACCAAATGAGTTTATGTCTGTTTCAATCAAATAAAAAAAACTTATGACTACGAAGGCCCATGGTTCGTTGCAGATTGGACTCAATATTCAGAAGGTACGGATTCGAGTCCCACCTAAGCCGCGGTTGGGGTTGGCTGACCACCTACTGTGATTGTTCCTCTCCGCGTGGAAAAAAAAATGGGTTTCCGGATATTACCAATTATCTTTGAAGTTAGGACCCATTATGTTAATTAAGTTAACTTACAATAAAAATTTGCTCTTACTTTCTTCTTTTAGGTTCTCGTCCTCTTCCTCTCCGAAGCCAGCTCGGTTCTTCTTTCGATACTCTTTCAGGGAAGCTGAAACACCAAACACACACTGGTCTCACTGTCTAATTTTACAATAAACTTTGCTAACGATCGCAATGAACGTTGAGTCCAGTGGTGTAGTCCTAAAATTTTAGGAAGGGTAACGCTACAGGCAAAACTTTAATAGAACGTTTCATAGAACAATTACTGTATAAAAATAGTAAAAGTTAATTCGAAAATAAAAAATATATATTTAGTAAATAAAACTACAAATACAGTACATGCTCTAGTTACTTTTAATTTGAATAAAGCACACGCATATAGATACTCGTATCAGTCGTATGTATACGGTATAACGCAGTTTCATAGTGATTAGTAGATACGAATAAAAGTCCGTAAGTGCTCAGCATTCAGCTATGGTTACTACAGTAGGTAATATAACGCTACTTCACTGAAATTTTAGGAAGTATAACGCCGTTATACCGCGTTACCCCTCGACTACACCCCTGAACACGACGACTCGGACAAAGCTTTAAAACTGCGCAGCTGCCCTTGTCCTCGCCACTCTACTTTCATTTCTTGCGTGCTAGGCGGGAACACTGTTGGACTGTTACCTGAGCAGTTTCAAAGGTTTGTCAAGTCACTGCGTTTCACTGCGGTTTTCTTTTATTTATTGCATATTGCGGATGGGTTTTAAACCAAACAAACCTCTCTTCAGTAAAGAAAGCTGGAGTTTATATTAAACGTAAAATATAACAATGACCTTCCCCGTTACCTACACTAAAACTAAACTAGGGAGAATAACTTTTAACGAAGGTTTTGAAATTTTAAACTAACTTTAAGGATCCGAATTTTGTTTAGTTACCTGCGCTTTCAGAAGGCGTTCTCGCAGTGAGCTTGGAAGGTTGCCACGCATGAATGCAATTCTCTTCAGCGAAACTAAGCACTTTATCGGGATCGATGGGAGAAAATTCGGCTCTAAATACTCTATGGACGTGCCCTCCATAGTTACCAATTGGCTCTCCTGTTGTACAAAGGAAACAAGAATCCTTAATTCTTTATCAGAAAATTAGAACACTTTCTTCTTGGACAAATTTTAGCTTCTAATGTTCATATAAACTTTTGATTGATTTCAGGCCACAAACCTGAGTTCGTGTTCCATATCTGAACTGTATGGTCATACGAGGATGTAGCGAGAAGACCATCTGCGTGAGGTGACCAAGAGAGCCAAATCACTCTACCTGCGTGGGCGCTCAACTCTCTCTTGGGCTGAGTGAGAATTAGAGGCTCCTTCGATTTCTCACTCTCTTTAAAACAATGCAATTACGAAATACGTACTCAAAATATTAAAAATAAACATCATTATTAGGTTAAAAGATTAAATTACCTTTGAGAGAGATTCCTTATTTAAGTGGTTGAAAACATTTTCACCCACTTAATTTTTAAGTTTTATTCTCTATGGAAATCCTCTTAAAATGATAAAAATAAATGTTATATATTGTTAAAGCACTTAGTTAAACAATCTTGGATTTTCCCAAAGGTTTGTTTATAAAAACAGAATATTCGTTTAGATCCCCTAACTCAGGGGTTCCCAACCTTTTTGAGGCGACGGCCCACCTCCCACGTTGCTAAGCCGGTATCGCGTTTACGCAAGGCTTAATAAGTAAATTTTTGTTATTAACATTTATTAACAATGCTAAAAGACGAGTGAGTGGGCCATGGCCCACCGGATGGGAACCGGTGCCCTAACTTACGTAAACCCGTTTACCCCATGTGCCTATAAAAGAGCGCGTAGCTCGAAATTTGGGGACCCGAAATATGATCTGCAGAAAGAAAACAATAAGAAAACACTCCCTCACTCTCTCGTTTCTCCTCAAGAAAACATGGAAAAAATTCAAACCCAAAATAAGCGAGTAACTAAGAATTAACTTATAATAAAGATCCGATTGAGAAACCCCCCTCTCACTATCGTTGACCTTCACCATCCGATCATCGATACTAAAACTCGTCAGAACGCGGAAAGGAGAAAAATTAACCCACGCGACCTTATTATTACGCCTTAACGAAGCTGAGATGTACGAAAACCAAACATCGTATTTAATCCTGGACGAGTGGTGGTGGTCAGTGCGCTCCATTTTTTGCGATTCGGTTTCCACTCGCCGCCCATCCATTCTATTCATTTTAAAGGGGAGGGAATTTATCGGACTCATCGCACGAAGAGTACGAAGATGTATAAACTTTGTCATCGAATGAAGAACTACGAACCTTTCGTCATCGACTGAAGAAACTCGGATCTACCATTCTAAAAAATTCAAATCATGGCGACCACATCCGCCAAATCTGAGATTGAGACCAGCGGCGTATACTAGCTCAGCATCGCGACAACCTACGGATCTTCATCCGTACCAGAAAAATTGTAATAGTGGGTAAATAGTAATCCGCAAGACGAATTGGTTTCTGACGTCTCCAGAGCCGCGTATCTATTTTTTGACAACTTTTTCATTTCCGCTACAATGTCTATTAATTTTAGGAAATAAATTGTCTACCTATGAATGGGTTACGGGTGTGTTGCAATTGTTCAAGACGAGCGTGAATTATATTTGTCGTTGTATTAAAAACAATGAAATTCAAAAATGTTCAGTGTAGTTAATAAATGTCTCGCGTATACTGAATATTTGTACGATAAAACGAGATTAGAGGGCGCTGAATATTTATACAATAAATCTAGCTTAGAGGATGAATGTAATCGTTAATTTGACTAAGAGGAAGCGAGTGAGGGAAAGAAAACAATGTTGAATGTAAGAGACAAAAGGACGTAATACTGGCTAATGATAAATATGGTAAATCTCAGATACGGGGATGATGAATATTAAGACGTACGATAGCCTCTATCGAAATGAGGTGTATATATCGAGAGATATTTTGAATTAAATGATCTGAACGAAGAATATGAAATGAAAGGCGAAATAAAAAATATCCTGAAAAAAGGATATATAAATTAGTTTTGCGAGGAGCACGAAAAGTCTGCCGACGAAATAAACGTATTTAATAGAAATTTTATTTGACGAATTAAACAAAATTGCGACTACGCTATTCAATGTGATCTCCCAAATATTAACCGGAGCCTTTAGACTGCGCACCTATACAGGCTTCATACGTAGTAACGGGAATCGATCCCACTGAAAGTGGAGCGGGATCTAAGGCTGATTATGCTGTAATGAGATGTAGTGGAAATCTTTGCGTCTTTGCTTCTTTAGCTTCCTTATTTCTTTCATTTACTATCAAATAATAGTGATGACAATACCAAAAGGCAAGTTTTTCTATTTATTCCTTGGTGGGAAATTTTGTATTGAACAAATCCCTTACTACAATTCCATGAGATGCATCTATAAGAATATGACCAAATTCAAATACGAAAATTTCAAAATGTTAAAAAAAGATTTAATTTCTTTAAATTTAATGATCTACTGACGTATAAATGAATAAATCTATTCCTATACCCTAACCTCAAAAAATACACTTATATATTTATATACGTACGTACACGTATATCCATTTAATGAAGTAATCGTATTATAATTATATTTTTTCTTTAAATGATCGTTCTCTAAAACTTCTATCAAAAGCAATTTCTATTATTAAGTTTATTCTCTTAACTTAGAAAGGATCTTTGTAGTTTTCAGTTTCATTTTAATATACGTATACCTAAAGTAGGATGTGTAGGTCCGCACCTAATAAATTACGATAGGTTTGAAGTTTAGTTAAGATGCGCATGCGCACAATATCAGTGTTGCCAACATGATATAGAAAACCAGGAAATCAAGGACGAAAAAACAGTATGATTCAAGATTCAAGGTTCAAGGTTTTATTGAAAACCACCAATATATTATAGTACAGAACAACATACGCAAGCATTAACCTTTCATGCGTGTTCTTTTATAATGTTCTTAGTGGGTGGTAAGAGCATTCTGCAAACTATAAAATCATTTATTGTAAAGAATTACACGCGCAAACCTGAAAAATTACTCTTCAAGTATTCTGTGACAATGCTCTTTAATAATTAATAGGTACAAACTGTTCACTTTAGATCATTATACAGTATGTTGCACTTTCGGCTTTTTTAAAGGTTTTTTGAATGAAATAAATATTTTAAGATATCTGAATTTATTATGAAAAAACGGGAACGCAAAATTTGATAGTAAAAATCGGGAAAATTCCGAGTAAACGAAATAGTTTGAATGTATTAATATAAATATGCGTATATTTAACAGTAAATAACAATTACTGGTAAAGTTGTGGTAGGTAATACTATGGTAGGGAATTACGAGTGGAGTGGGAGTTTGCCGTAAACAACTGTACGTAGATTCGAGACAAAGTATTAGAAAGAAATCTGTAAACAGGATAAGATACTAGAGACTCTCATTATTATTTGAAGATATCACAACCTCAAAACTGAATTTCATAATGTTTAACAGATTCCAATCTATCATATGAGGATAATTAATCATTAATAATTACTGATTTAAGGGCTTTGAAGAACATTTAATATTCAAAAGACACGAAATAATCATGATGTAATAATGACGTAACATTATTTACTATTTAAACGAGCCAATTTACATCCGTTCTTTACCAGTTCATAAGCCTACATTTATTTTATTTACCACATATTATTCACAATCTGGTAAGGAATATTGTACGCATATGCAAAATCTTTTATAAATTAATGAAAGTATTTATTTCAAAATTAAATTTCACTTTTAATCTAAGATTTTGAAAATTTTTAAACTTCAATATTTTATAATTAAAATATAATAATGCAGGGATGAATTTCACTAAAATTAGACTTGACAATTTGGAATTGGAATTAATGATATCTTATAATTACAAATAAAGTAATAATAGGAATATATAATAAATCTTTAAACAGTCTTTGAGCCTTTTACTGCGAGAACCATTATTGTTCGCTGGTTTGGAGATAAATTCGGAATACTTTTTATGTTATGGAGCTGCGACACCATAAACGGAATGAATCCGAATGCCATCCGTTACAGACAACCAGAAGGAACAATCCTATAGAAAAAGCTCGCCGTCCATTGTAAATCGAAAATCAAAGAATACCATTAAATCCCAACTTATGACCCGTGGAACCGTATCAAAACCACGAAAAACCACAATATATTTCTATGGAAACACACGAGTTACTCGATACAGTTTCAACTGTACAAGTGAAGCAACTCGCTTTACACGTTCTTACTACTGCGTATTTCGAATTTAAATCTTTTTAATTTCTTTTATGTATTTATTTCTTTATCAGTGTATTTCATTTCGAATCTTTTCCCTCCCCTTAAAGATTGCCAAGGAGACGGCGAAAACTGCAAATATTGCATAGATAAAAAAAAAAAATACATATCGATGGTTACATATTTATTTCTTATTTTGGAAGCAAGTTTTGGGGAAACAAAGACTATCTAATGATTGTTCAGAGATTTGATCTTAGCTTGGTCAGAAATAAGCCAGGAGCAGAAAAAGCTCTCTGATTCTACACTAGTGGGTTTAATGGAAAGCAATGCCTCGTACAGCTTCTCTAAATTTTCACTTCTTTGTGAAGAAACTTCGAAACTCTTAAATTCATTAGTAGGATCAAAGTTAGTTGCATTGCTTCTCAATGGTACCTTTTCTAATTTCTCTATTTCTTTCATATTTTCGCGCATCAATGGATCATCTACTTCATTCTTGTCTTCAGTAACATTCTCTGAGTAGTTAGATGCTCGTAAGTCTTGGTCTTCGATTTCTTTCTCGAAACCAACTAAATTTTCATCATTCTTAGGAAAAAGCCTTTTAAAAATCCTTTCTGCAGTTCTTTTGAGCACTAGTTGAGATGGAATAGAAAATAGTTCCTCCTCTTGAACTTTTAAAACTTCAGGGTTGTGAAGATATTTAATTAAACCCACAATATCTCTCTGTCTCCTTGAAGAACAGAAATTACTGAGACTCAGCCGTCAAGAAAAATACATTTTTTGAACATAGTCTTTTAAGAATTATTTCAACAGGACGAAGTGTATCATATAGATCTTCCAAAATTTCCCACTCTTAAAGCTTTGGGGATGCATTGTTTCAATTTAAGGAATCGTTTCAAATGTTTAAGGCGACAGTTCTGGATGATAGTTTCCCTTTTCAGAAAAACGGACACATCATGTAACGTCAATAACATAATATAACAAATGATAAATTGTGACATACGCTAATGACGCCCCTCAAAGATATACTGCATGTGTAAGTTATGTATGAAGATAAATGAGGGGTCCCGCGTCTTAAGGTACCTAAGCGCCAAAATTAAAATTCGCCAGAAATCGTCTCCAAACTTCAGCAATATTCTCGCAATAGTATCTCTGTTATTAATTGAGCTAAAACGTTCATTTTTGGCTAAATTAGAGTTCTAAGTATGCTAATGAAGATGTTGAGTTTTTGGAATAGATTTTCATATTTTATATATATTTTTTTAAATTTTTTGATTTTCTTATTACGCCGAACTTTGGGTGAACTTTTGGCTGGCGATAGAGGTGAAAAAAGTAGTTCGCTTCATAAGGTTTTCAACCATACTTCGTGTCGTAAGGTCATTATAACCCAAACCACGCGATAGAGGATGGGTGAAAATAGTGATATCCATCAAAAACACGTTTTCGCCTGTAGTGGCACTTAGGTACCTTAAGACGAGCGACCCCTCAAATCATTATTTCTACTCACATTGGCCACAAAATCCTACAAAAAACAAATCTTTATTAACTTGACATTTGCTGATTTCTCCCACAATAAAGACAATAGGCAGTTCTTCAATACCGAAAACCCGGTATCGATAATCACGATATCGTCTCTTGTCCAATACCGGTATAAATACCAGTTTTCAATACCGGCTTCCATCACTAATGTAAACCCCTTTACCCCATGTACCTATAAAATAACGTGTAGCTTGAAATTTAGGGGCCCGAAAGAAAAGCTGCAGAGAGAAAACAATAAGAATCAATCAATCAATCTCACTTACTTAGAAAAAAAGTCAAATTCAAGAAAGTTCTGATTACTCAGTACCAAGAATTAACTTTTAATAAAGAACTGATTGAAACCCTCTTTCCCTATCTTTAACCTTCACCATCTTATCATCAATACTACAACTCGCCAGAACACGAGAAAGTAAAACGAACATATGCGGCGACCTTAATATTATTACACCTTAACGAAACTGAGGTGTATAAAAACCAAATGGCATATTTAATCCTGGACTCTCAAAATCAACACCAAATTGTGAGCCCTTTTGGCACGGCACCTTCGGAAATAATTGTAAAACTAAACCGTCTGAAATGAGAGGAGACACGTGAGAAGAGGTGAGACGGACTAAATGAGCTTGCTCTTACCTTTAAATTCCTTTTCCAAATCAAAGATGAAGACGGTGTTTTCGGCGGATGCGACGCCCAAGACGTAAGAAAGGCCCGAGGTGGTAGGCGGCTTCCAAAGCAGGTGTTGGATCACCTTCCGTACCTTCGAAATCACAATACGACATTCCAATGTCGACCGGTCGAAGATTTTAATTTGCCTAGTGGTGAAATTAATGAATCTGAATGCTCACAGACGTTCATGAACTCGCATTGATACAATTATATTTTCGCTTACATTTTTTATTCCAGGTTTTTTGGCGGATGGGGCGAGGGTAGGGAGGTAAAAACTAGTGGCTATCTGCCCCATCTCTCGTAATTACGTACGACTACGCCAGGGTCTACTATTCGACTCTTCACTTTACCCGCCCTTCGTTGAACGAGACCCACCTCTTAATCGAAAGGAGGAGAAGGCGGGGAACAAATCCGGACACTTAATTGAGCTTCCAGAAGCGAAACTATTCTGACACCACGAAGGTGGAGGGACTGGGGTAGTGGAAAGGAATCCAAGTGCACCAATTTGATGATTTATGGAAGTTTATTTGATGAAAACAATACGTGACTGTAGTGACTATGCGCTTCATCTTTAATACAGAACCTTTCCAACTTTCCCGCCAACTATTTCTCCATAAATTAGCTGAAGATGCCTATGTTGTAAATCAGTGGTTCGCAGACGTTTTCAGTGGCGCCTCCCTTGGATAAGCGAACGAGTTAGTGGGCCCCCCACCCCAACCTTTCCATCAAATAATCTACTTGGTAGACAAGGTCGTGAAAGACAATTTAAAAATGGAATGAACTCTGTTACATAAAAATATTAAAGTTCGTTATGATTTCATTTAAATTAATCTCAACCTGGCGAACGCTCAACTGAGCCGTAAAAATAAAAATAAAAAATGGCACCAGTTACATTATATATCTGGCAAGTGACAGAAGTATAATATTTTTAGAGTTCTTTTAAGACATTCGAGGTTCAGTACAAAATTTAAAATATGAAAGTATGGTATGACGTCATGCTTTGATAGCGATACTTCGTGAAAAGATAAAATCTTCATTTTAAATAAATATTGTAATATGCCTAACACTTCATAAACAGCTTTAATGAAACATTCATAATTAATTTACTTTATTTTCATTTAATGTCATTCACCCCAGCTTTTCGGATCGGTTATAAATTTTGCCACGCCACTTTGGTGGAGCGTCCCCTATTTTGTACACCATTGTGGTAAATTACCAAAATGTACCACTTAAATTTTATAAAATCATTTAACCAAAATTGAACTCTCATCCGTCTAATCAATGTAAACCAATAAATCAGTCCTGTACCTCTTCAATGATCAAAAAATAACTTAGGACTCCTTTAAAACAACTTTTCTCTAATCAGTTCTTTCAAGTTAAACTATAGTCCCTATATAAATAAAATATGGTATTAACAGAATAACGAGCGCCTACACTATAAACAAAAATGTGAGCATTGATATCGGCTGATATTTTACAACTCTTGTAAGTGTAAATAAATCCACTGCGCGTAAATTCCAAACGTGTTCGATTGCTTTCAAGTGTTCAGTGCTCGTTTCTCCGTTATTTGAATGTTTTTGTTGCAAGCAGTGTAACCGCCCGTCTTAGGACAGAAACAGAATTTAGTCAATGAATGATTTTCCTCACCCGTTCAGAGATCCGAGAGCGAGGTACTGGTAGTCGGGACTGAAAGCAAATTCGGAAAGACAGAAATTACTGCTCGAATTCTTCTCAATGTCCAGGAGATCGTCCAACTTAAAGGGATCTAAAACCGATGGAAGATGCTCAGATACGTACGATATTTTATAATGAAGAAACGTCATCCTCAAAAATGCAGTCCAGCTACAAACTGCATTTACTGCGAGTATTATTATTGTTGTCGTTATAATAATAATAATAATAATAATAATAATAATAATAATAATAATAATAATAATAATAATAATAATACCTGCAGACGAAGCATCTGCAATCTTTCCAATTACTAACTTCCATACGCAAGGCAAGAGATCTTATGATGCTACAATCATGCTTTTGTTTTGAACTTCACATCATGTTAAAATGATTCATTCTTAAAAACAAAATTGCAAAATTTTAAATTTCAGCTAGCGGAAGAGGTGAGGAATAATGAACTGCGTGAATAACACCAGCACTACCCAGAAATCCAGCTTCTCCTTTATAAACCCACGGCTGGTATCTTAGCAGTAGTTTAAGGTCTTTTCTATCCTTCTGATAGAAATGTTCTTAAATTCCTCTCCTCAGTTCTCGTTCAAATTTTAATTTGGGCCATACAGTATTTATCAATGGTAAGAAGTACTAAAAGCAACCGTAGTTACCTTGCATGAAGTTCGATGCAGTGCGACACAATATCTCTCTATCACCAAAAGAATAAGCGTACCACTCATCCTTCAGTCCTGAAATGATAGAAATGTTTTGGGTTGTTGAGCGGCCTGTAGCTAAGTGGTTACGGTGGTGGACACTTGGGACTATTTTCCTGGCTGTTACCTTTATTTTTACCTTTTGGGTTATTTAACCTCATTCGTAACATCTTAAGAGGTCGCAGGAAAAGGGCGCTCTACACCTTTACGTGGGATCCTAACCACTATTACCCCACCAAGGAAGACCCAGACAACCACCATAATCGCCGAAATCCGAGATCTGAGCCGCGAGTTGAACTCAGAACCTACAAATTAACAGACAGACGGTCTACCACTAGACTGCCCTGGCGGGTTTCAATACTAGAAAAATGGTGTTTTCATTTACTGAAAATATTCAATGAAACCAGAATGACATCATTTAAATAACAAAAGTCAGTAAGAGATATTTTATTATATTTAAAGTGCTTTCATAAGAGATACGTAGAGTTTCAGGAAAAAGTTCACCTCCAAAGAAAATTTCTAAAAAGCATAAAAATTACTAATTGGTAATACAGTATTCTGTTTTTCTTTGGATATTTTATTCAGTTTGGGGACAATAATAAAATTTTAAAAATACAACAAAATGGCTGATTAGTAATAGTTTGTTTTTTAGAAATTTTATGTTTTCAAGCGAATTTTTTTCTGAAACGACACATTAATTCAAGTAACTAATAGCCATTTTAACATCTTAATGGAAGAAACATTTATTCGAGTTCGAATCTTCGGTCATTATCTATTATTTAAGTAGTTTAAAAACTACGACTACGACACAACGACTTCCTAAATTCCTCAAAATTTTAAACATGAAATATAGATTATTATTTACTTCATATTTCTCTTTCATCCAATTTTAAACAATACCTGTTTTTTGTGGAGCTACAGCCAGCCCCCACTCCACCTTGTATGTTGCCTTTTGATGGAAGTCAGCGAAGGTGGAAGTTTTGCCATTGATGACGTCTGCTACACCGACTTGACCCTCTGAAGTGCCAAACAACAGTTTCCCTTCCTGGACTGGGTGCCACGACAGCTGATCGCGTTAAAATCAGTCTTTTAGAAACGCGCGAGTCGATCTTCGCGGTGGTGGTGGTGGTGGTGGTGTTTTGGGGTCGTTTACCTCTTTCGTAACGGCAAAGGTCACGCGACGGAGGGGACCTACAGCTTTACGCGCGATCCGAACCACGGGTCCCTACATCATCTAGACGCGGAGGATGGTCACCCATCCAACTACTACCGAAACCCAGTCACTTAACTTCACTGATCAACGAGAAGCGGAATCGATCTTGGTATATTATATTTAGTTCTAATTTTGGGAATGTAGTATTGAAATTGAAAGACAAGAAGGCCGTCAGGTCTGGTTCACTGACCAAATACACTCGATACAATTACAGCATTATAATAAAGATTTCAAAATACGCAATCTCATCACTCAACTCGAGATTAAAAATATTCTTGTAACTAATTTGTAAGCCGCTTAGAAAGAAGACAAATAATTTTTCATTTATGCCGAATCCTAAAGTAGACCCGCTTCAATAGACTACCCTGAAGTAGAATAGAATAGGACTTTAGGGTTCCCCTAACCTTCGTTGTAGCTTAATTTAGGCTATAATTTAAGGTTGCTCTTTTAGAGCTTGGCCCATCTAGGCTGGGATTCCGAACCCTTTAAGAAAAAAAAAGTTCATTTCGACTTTCAGTCGATGAGCAGTAAATTTAGTAATGAGCAGAAAGCAAAATCGGAAAAACTGAAATCTTGAAAGAAAAAAGTGCATTCACCTCTAAAATGAAAATCATCAACTAAACTGGGAACTTTCCGAATAATAAAACCTTACTGAAAGAACTCTTCCTTTGATGTTCTGACGAATCATTTGCGTCTTAAGGCAAGAATCCCCGCCGAAGGTGAGCAATTTAATCGACTCGTCTTGCATGCCAACCGCTAACCTGTAATGCAGTCACTCATTTTAAAAAATAAAACAAAATAAAAAAATTGTTTAAAAGTTCATAATAATAGCTTCTTCGAAAAACTAATTGATCGAACACGTACATTACAATTACAGTAATGTAATAGTGTTTCCAAAATATGTAATACACTGTATGATCCCTAAACTAACAGGTAGAAATTTTAAAAAATTATAACGTACTTAAATTGCAAGAAAGTGCAACCCAATTTAAAAAACTGCACACAGACTACAAATTACAACCGCTTCACAAATATTCAATAATTAGAACAGTACCTTCGCGATAAGACGTATTTTACTCCTAAGTATGTATAATAGGGCGAAGTGAAAAATTTTTGTTTTTGAATTTCAAAATGCTTGGGGTCGGGAAAGTTGCGTATTTATGTGAAACGTACTGTGTGAATTTTTTGTAATCGTACGGCTATAATTAAATTGTGCACTCTGAACTCAAGTTTTTAAAAATTGGCAAAATTACTAAAATTTCGCCATTTTAATTTTCAGTTTTTTTTGGACACGTACTGTGTGAATTTTTTGTAATTTTGTAATTTAATTTAAAAAACGCGGAATTTTAGTAATTTTGCCAATTTTTTAAAACTTTTGAGTTCAATAGTGCACAATTTAATTATAGCCGTACGATTACAAAAATTTCACACAGTACGTTTCACATAAATACGCACCTTTCCCGACCCCAAGCATTTTGAAATTAAAAAAAATATATTTTTCACTCCACCCTAATGTATAAGCTGAAAAAAAAAAAATCCAAGTCCACATATATGCTTAAATAAATTGCAGAAAAAGCGTTATCTTCAATTTCTCAGAACAATTTGCACACTGACAATAAATAACAAAACCTTTACGAATATACAATAAATTGAATGGTACCGTTCGGATTTAAGGGATTTTTCATAGAAATTTTAACAACAATAATAAACGAAAATGTTGTAGATAGTCGTTGAACAAAAATCAATAAAACTTGCCTATTGGCATCGTGGGGTGAGAATGCCATACTGTTTGCGCATATACCCATTGTAGGAACGCTGAAGAAGACGGAGGCGGCGGTCAAATCATACGCCTGCATCAACCTGTCCTGGCTGACGGTGATTAAAAGGTTGCCCATAGTTTCTATGTTATAGATGGCTCTGGAGTGATGGTGCGTCACCAACTGTCGACATATAATTCACAAATTTATCATCACTGAGACAACAATGGTCCTTATTTCGGACCTATACACATTTGATAGACATCTACACTAAAACCAATCTACCACAACCCAACTAAACATAATTTAACCCAAAATAACTTTTCAAAATATAAAATTGTAGCTCAATCGAAATAGTGGTTAAACAATTATGACCCCCCCCGCCCATTTTGTGGGGTTCCGTATACTACTAAATTTCAAACTGTCGTATCTCAGTCCCTAATTCAGATAAAAGAATTATCCAAAAAGCATCCGAAAGATAATTTCCCAAAGAATAAATTATAAGCATAAAAACACCTCAGTTAATAAAAAGAATTGCACAATTTTTTTCTCACTTTGGGGGACTTTTCCCCCTTATCCTTAATATTCTTAATTTTCCCCCTATATCAGTGGAAAGTGAGGAAAAATTGTTTTAGCATATAAAAGGTGGTGTTTTTACATTTTAATACTAATTTCACTGTAAAATCCAGAATTCAGACCAAAATCAACCCTCATTAAAATATAGTCACTTGATCAGTTACAATAAAAATATATACGGTACCTACCGAAGTAGTAGATAGGTAAATATACACCACTGAAGAATCTAGCTAATATTTATGAAGCTTAAGCTTTCATTAGTGAGGGGGGGGGGGGACCGGTTGGAATCAAATCTTTTCGTCTCATCTGTTCCCCGCCTCTTACTGACCGTTTTCAATCCCTCTCTCTACGTCGTAATGTTGCCTCATTCTCTTTTCGCAGGCATTCGCCCTTGGCCCCTCCTTTCTGCATACATACATACATACATACATATATGGTGTCCCATAAGTCCGGCATCATAGGAGAAATTCATATTTTTTCTATTTCTACAAACCATAATTCATATTTCTCTCTTTCTACAGGCCATAATGTCTGTGAGCAAGGAAGAACGAATCCAGATAATTCTACTCATAGGAAATAGGAGTCAAAGAAAGGCCGCTGCTGAACTTAACAGACTGCATCCAGACCGCGAGCCAATAAAACAGAGTTGTGTTAGCAGACTTGTTGCAAAGTTTAAGGAAACAGGATCCATAAAAGATAAACCACGCAGTGGACCTTCAAGGAGGTCCACTGACGATGATACAGCGACTGCTATCCTGGCTCATTTTAACAGAAGTCCCAATAAGTGTCTTCGGCGATTGCCCGCCGAGACAGGAGTGTCGAAAAGTAGCACCCATCGCATTCTTCAGGCTCACAAATGGCATCCATATAAACTTCAGATCCTACAGAAATTAAGCGAAGATGATCCCGACCGGCGGATGGCATTTTGTGAATGGGCTACGGAACAATACATATTGAGCACGTTCTGTAAATAAAAGCCTTTGTTTTGCCTTTTTTTATTTTTTTCCTATGATGTCGGACTTATGGGACACCCTGTATATATATTTAAAGGCCCAACAAGGAACCTCCAACACTGAAGGAGAACAGCTTGGTTGTCAGGGGGCCAAGATTTTTAACCAGTTTCCAAAGGACCTCAGAAACGTTACAGAGGTTAAGTTGAAGTCTTCAAGAGAAGACTAGATGCCTGGCTCAGGACGGTACCAGATGAGCCGGGTGTACCCGGCTATGTACGGTAGAGAGCGCAAGAAAGCAATTCGTTCCTCCACCAATCCAGACCAAGAGATGGGACGACCAGCTTGACCTTCGTGTGAAGAAAGACCATCACACGGAACAGCAACGAGGTGTGCGTGTGATATATTATATATATATATATATATATATATATATATATATAATATATATATATATATATATATATACACATACACACACACACCCCGCAAGGGGGTTCTAAGCTCGTGCTCTTGAGTGCTGTTTGTGCTCGTTTGTACGTGCTTGTTCCTGGAGGTTTCACGTGCGCCCTCCCGGCCCTAGCACCCAAGGATGATGGGGCTCGACCCTGCAGTCCTTCCTTGTCATCCTTGGTCTTTTTCCACTTCGACTGTCCCCTCCACCCTCTCTTTTTCCTCTGTCTTTCCTCTCACTTTTTCTTTGTTTTTCCGCCGAGATATGCCCTTTTAAATAGAGGCGAATCGGTTCTTCCCGAACTTAAAAAAAAAAAAAATATATACACACACACACACACACACACACACACACACACACAGGTGTGTGTATATATATAACCTAAACCGCAGGGAAAAAGTTAAGTGTGTTTAAAAAGACTAATTAATTTCGGCCGGTCACAACCAAGCCCTTTTCAAAGCCATAATCTAGTTAAAATGTCTAAAAAAGTTATAAAACTTATAAAACTTCCGTCCCGAGGAAGAGCTGAAGTTAAAATGACTGTGTTAAGGCATAATCACGGACAGATATATGGCGGCTGTCGTACATCTGGCAGTTGGCAAAGGCAAAATATTGCCTAGATTTCAAACATTCAAGATGAGAAATCTTTTAAGTAAAAATCAATCCTGTACATCTGGCAGCCGGTCACGACATGAAATTGCCCCAAAATATTTTAAAATGTTAAAAATAAAGCTATCCATACTGTAGGACAGCTTAATATTTGAAATGGTGTTTTCTCCTAAAATATAAAATGCCTCGTATATTTTATTTGTCTCTGTTCCTGGTCCCTGACCTTCATGATAGGTTTAGAATCCTCGAAGTTAAAAATATGATCAGTGATTATGATGTTCCCTATGCTGAACCAAGCTACTATAAGTATTACCCGATCTCAGGTCACGTTTGTGGGAATTAATCTTCCTCCGAAAATCGCTTCTCTCTCCGATGTATTTTTGAGGGCAACCTCCACATAGAATTTCATAAACTACGCCAGAATTGTTGGAGGCTTTTGTAATAGGATGACGGATGAACGAAGACAATTTATTTGGCACAGCGGAGACCAACTTAATCTGCTGTGGCAAGAGTGAGGAAGGCCCTTTGTTAACCTCAAAGGGCACTTTAAGGAATGAAACGTCTTTATCCTGGTTCCTAGTTACAAAAATATATTGGACACACAATTGATTTTCAGAGGAGGATTAATTCCCACAAACGTGACCTGAGATCGGGTAATACTTATAGTAGCTTGGTTCAGCATAGGGAATATCATAATCATATTTTTAATTTCGAGGATTCTAAACCTATTATGAAGGTCAGGGACCAGAAACAGAGACAAATATAAGAGACACTTTATATTTTAGGAGAAAACACCACTTCAAATATTAAGCCGTCCTACAGTATGGATAGCTTTACTTTTAACATTTTAAAATATTTTAGGGCAATTTCGTGTCGTGACCGGCTGCCAGATGTACAGGATTGACTTTTACTTGAAAGATTTCTCATCTTGAATGTTTGAAATCTAGGCAATATTTTGCCTTTGCCAACTGCCAGATGTACGACAGCCACCATATCTCTGTCCGTGATTATGCCTTAACACAGTCATTTTAACTTCAGCTCTTCCTCGGGACGGAAGTTTTATAAGTTTTATAACTTTTAGACATTTTAACTAGTTTATGGCTTTGAAAAGGGCTTGGTTGTGACCGGCCGAAATTAATTAGCCTTTTTAAACACAGTTTTATAATTTTTTCCCTGCGTGTTTGGTGATCTTATATTGTTGCGACAAATGCAATCAAAGTGATATATATATATACAGGGTGAGTCAAAAGTAGCGCCCAATTTCTGTTTTTTCGGCTGCAATTGTGCATCGATCACGAGGGAGGGCACTTTGAAAATTGCAAGTAAAACAGCTTGGTACAGTTCCGTAATAATTTTCCCCCGAATAAATGGTTAGATAAACATGTCATTCATTTATTTCTACCTTCTTGTACACTGTAATACAAATGGCAAACAAACAATAAACTGACAGAAATCGGACTAACTATATATATATATATATATATATATATATATATATATATATATATGTGTGTGTGTGTGTGTACATAAAGTCAGGATCTATTTTTGTGAAATAATTATTTTTTTCTATTTTTCTTTTCAGAAGCCCTTAGAATGAATACAGAAGAGCGTGTGGCAATAGTAATTTGGCGAATCGAGGGAAAGAAATACAATGACATCAGAGAGAAGTTTAGATGGAGATTTCATAAGCCGGGGCCAACAGACAAGACAATACGAAAATTGGTGAACAAATTTAAACGAACGGGATCTGTAAATGATGAAGCAAGATCAGGACGACCGTGTATGTCAGATCTTACCGTGAATGCAGTACGCGGAATTATCACTTGAGGAGCCACGTACGTCCGTTCGTGCTGCATCACACAGACTCGGCCTCCCGACGTCATCTGTGCATAAAATTCTGAAAGTTAATTTGCAGAAGAAAAGCTATCATTTGCAGGTTTTACACGATTTACATGAGGAAGATTTCCCTCGACGAAGTGCTGTGTGTGCTGATCTCGTTGAACAAATCTGGAGTGATAATTTAATGAACAACATTCTCTTTAGTGATGAAGCCACTTTCCATACGAGTGGAAAAGTAAATCGCCATAACTGTCGAATTTGGGTAGATGAAAGACCGAATGATTTCGTCAAAAATTGGGAGAGAGACTCACCTAAAGTTAATGTCTGGATGGGTTTAACAAAATCTAAGGTTTATGGTCCTTTTTTCTTTGCTGAAGCTACAGTTACGGGGCTTATTTATCTGGACATGTTGCAGCAATTCCTTGAACCTCAGCTGATTGGGGATAGGATTGTTAGTACCGTCGTCTATCAACATAATGGTGCTCCTTATCACTATGCCAAAATTGTTCAGGATTATCTAAATGGACGTTTTCCAAATCGCTGGATCGGACGCGGAAGCAACAGACCTTGACCAGCGAGATCACCAGATTTAACCCCTTTAGATTTCTTTGCATGGGGGCTTTATCAAATCGCACGTCTATCAGACGAAGATTACGAGTCTTGAAAACTTACGTACACGTATACGAACTGCTGCAGATAACATAACCCCGCAAATGCTCCAGAATGTTTTTAGAAATGCTGCGGAACGATTTGAGCTGTGCAGGGATACTGATGGGCGTCACGTCGAATCCTACTCTTAATTATTTAATAAATGTTACCACTTTACCATTTTATGATTGAATTCCATATAATTTCCAAGTGCTTCACAAAAATAGATCCTGACTTTATGTACACCCTGTATATACAGGGTGGGCCGAAAGTCTAGATCCATAGGAAAATATTTATTTTAATACATAAATTACAACAAATGGTAAATACTTAAAATGAATATCAACTTTAACTCGTAAATGTGTATCCGTGATACTGTACAGTGGTTCGTACTCCAGTATAAACAAATTATAACAAATGCTCAAATTGGCGGCCTCTGACATCGAGACACTTAGGGATGGAATTTATGATTTTTAATAATTCTTCGAATTGACGTTCTCGAGATGCGTGTTTCATTTGATAATCTTCTTGTTGACTTTACTGGACTATTCGTTAGAGTTTCACATACCATTGCAGAGGTATTTTCATCAGTCGCAGTTTTTGGACGACCAGAACGCCGTCGATCATGTACACTTCCTGTTTCTTTGAAACGTTTAAACAACTTGCCAACAGTCGCATGTGTTACTGGATGCTTATCAGGATGATTCCTATTGAATTCGGTAGCAACTTCTCTGTGTGTAGCGCCCTGTCTTGCGTACATGAGCACAAGTTCTACCCGGTCTTCTGTTAGATTCGAAGCCATTTCTGGGCTGAAATAAAAAAAGTATTTGAGTATTTATACTGGAGTACGAACTACTGTACAGTATCACGGATACGCATTTACGAGTTAAAGTTGATATTCATTTTAAGTATTTACCATTTGTTGTAATTTATGTATTAAAATAAATATTTTCCTATGGATCCAGACTTTCGGCCCACCCTGTGTGTGTGTGTATATATATATATATATATATATATGTTTTCATATGCGAGTCTTCCTGCCTTCTAGCGTCTGCAGTCTGAAGCAAAATCTGCTACCAGCAGTCAGTAGTTGGGTGGAGCGCTTAAAAGGAGGGTGTGTTTTTGCAGTATGTATAAATCTCTGAAATGGAACAACGCGCGTTCGGAAACGAACGAAATGATTAAAACAGCTTTTGGAAATGATGCTCTCAGTGTAGCTAACGTTTACAAATGACAAAGTTTAAAACGAGAGAAATATTTGCTCGTACCAGAAATCAAATCTGTTGGACATTTTCATCCGTACGAGAAGTGGAAGGGCGGCCACTGCGTTCCTTGTCTTCAAGCGATGTTTCTCCATTTTTAAACTTTTTGTGCCATTTGTAAACGTTAGCTACACTGAGAGCATCATTTCCAAAAGCTGTTTTAATCATTTCGTTCGTCTCCGAACGCGCCAGAGATTTATACGTACTGCAAAAGCACACCCTCCTTTTAAGCGCTCCAACCAACTACTGACTCATGGTAGCATATTTTGCTTCAGACTGCAGACGCCAGAGGGCAGGAAGACTCGCATATGTAAACGGTTATTTCTTATTTGCATTCATTTGTCCGTGCAATAAAATTATCGATACTTTTTGATCACTCCTCGTATATATATTACACACTTTTCAAATGTTCCGTGCAATGATTCCTTTCACAAAGGTCAAGCTTGTCGTCCCTCCTGCGCACGCACGAGTATATACATAAATTATTACTCAAGATGCACTTCATTTTCATTGGACAAATGATCAGGTGACAATCCACTCATTTGTAGTGTATCATAAAAACAAGGATAGGGAATTAAAACAGTTGTTACTGCTTCATTAGTGACCGTCTTGAGCATACAAATTCAGCAGTTTACACTTTCCAGTAGAATGTGATGAAGGATGTAAAAGAACTATTCCCTAATGTACAAAACAGGCATTATTTTTCTCATGGCTGCAGTGACTAATACAAGAACAGATTTAATTTCAGCAATCTGTACCATCATGAACAGGATTTTGGTTTGAAGGCTGAGGGGAATTTCTTTGCTACCAGTCATGTCAATTTAAATGTTTGTGATGGTATTGGAGAAACTGTCGAGAGAGATGTAGCAAAGGCTAGTTTTGCAACGAACTGATGCCGGTCACATTTTGACAAGAGGGTTTTTTATGATTTCTGCGTTAAGCACTTTGATGTACTCAGATTTTTCTTTTTTTCAAGAGAGCAAATTGCAGCTAATAAACTACATCTGTCCAGTAGATTTGATGAAACTTTAGCAGCGAGGTACAAGATGATACCACAGAATTGTACCAAAGTCAAAGAATCAGATATAGGCTTATCAGCAGGGTTGCCAATAAAACGCTTTTAAAAAAAAAACCCAGCCCACTTGGATTTTTTGACAAAAGTGGGGAAAATTGGCTTTTCCAAAATAATTGTATAAATTCGCTTGTTTTTTATACAATTTATATATGATGTTTATAGATCTAATAAAATGGAAGTTAATGCGATGTAAGGCAAAATTACTATTATTATTATTACAAATTAAAGAAATTTGCTTTATGTTATGTGAAATAATTGCTAGAATGCTAACACCAAATAAAGCATACTACATAACCAGAAATGAGAGGAATAAGATGTGGTGGTGTAACTATACCTATTATTACCTAACTTAGCTTAAGAAGTTTATCTGATATGACAGTCAGAGCTTTGTGCCACAGTTAGCTTAGCTGTATACCAATTAGAATTACTGACAGATTTTTATGTAATATGTATTAATCCTAGATGCTCCCAAGTATTACAGTATTTTTAAAACCGTAAACTCGTGTTGTGAAGGCCACACAACTCGTAGAAGTTCACATACACTCGCACTCGGCAATACCTGAGGCTGAAATAGACACTGAAGGCTTTTTTTTAACTCAGGTGGGAAAAAGGGGTTACCCACTTCTGGGCCAACCCTGCTTATCGGACTTTAGATACTATTCAAGACTAGTTTACTCAGAATTAATAGAATGAACAGATGTCAGCAATCTGCCAGTAAACAATGACAATGAAGACAGAATATCATGCTGGCCAACGTGTTGACTGTAAGTATGATGATAAAGTTTGGCTTGGAATAATTTTAAATACTTCAGAGGAGTTTGGTGATTGTCAAATTAGCTTCTTGACCTCTTCAGGAGGTTCGAGTAATTATTATTTTCCACAAAGATGATATTTGCTGGATAAGAAGAGAGGACAATTTATGCCATGTTAAGTCCAAATATCCAACCTAGCATTAAAATTATTTACTCTTTCCATCCAAAAGAAATAAAAGTAGTGGAACCCAAGGGTGAACTTAGAATAATGTTTAGACTTCTCAATTTGTGTGTATATACATAGTATAAATATATGATACAGCTGTCTGTAAATGGAAAACAGCTCTGTTGAGTCAATGTTCATGTTAAATGATGGCTGTTTTAAGTTTTGTCGGACTGTACTTGTGAATAAAATTTTTCATTGGATATGAATATATTTTTTTCAATTCCCTACTACTGTAAGGTGTATATTTATATATTACTACCTCATTCAGTAAATTAACTTATAAGGATGGCAAGTCAAATGTTAATGAAAAATTATAGAAAAGTAAAAGGTTATGATTTTTCAGTGGCTAGTATCATTTAAATCTAAAAACGCTATCTTTAGATGCTAAAACATGGTTTTCTCTCTCCTTCCAATGATGGAGAGAGAGTTGAAGTTCAATTTCATTCGAAGAAAATATTTTTCATTTATATCAGGGGTGGGGAAGGTCCCCCAAAATAAAAAAAATTAAAGTTTTATTCATTGACTCTCAGGTGATTTTTGTGTGTAGAATGATTTATTTTTTGGGAGATTGACTTTCAAATGCACAAATGAATCATTTTTCTATATGAATTTGGGACAGATATGACAATTTGAAATTTAGTAGTATGTGGGAATTGTGGGATTGACCTTTATTGCAATGGATCTTAAGGAACTGAATGGAACTGATTAGTGTATTGCAACGTGTGTGTTATTTCAAGTAAATTCTCAATGAATCACGAAGGAGATAAAAAGCTGAAGAAATGAAGAAAACTAAGTAACATTAAAACCAGGTAGGGTTAGATAAAGTCGGCAAAAGTTAGGTTATTCGAGTGTCGATATTATTTTCACTCAGTAAGTCCATCAAAACTACACCACGACACTAATTACACGAACTACACTTTAAAAAAAAAAATATTTACTGTAAATATATAATCTTATAAAGAATTTTATAAATAAAATGAATGCTCCACAAACCTTGTATTTGGGTTCTAAAAGAGAGAGATTCCACTGGATGATCTCTCCCATGACGGTGCTTGAATACAGTGTGTCCTGAGCCCAATTCAGGGTGATGTGATGAGTCTTCGCTTGTGATCTGTCTTTCCCCTTCGACGAAATTAACAAATTAATTAATTAATATAAATAAATAAATACACACAAAAAATTTCTTTAACTATTACTTGAAGCCGTCACTTTCCTTGAGTGGGATGATCACGTCACCTAAAAATAAAGAAAAGCAAACATCTTACTAGTTTCTTATAACCACCATAACAGACTGGGGCGCTGGCTTTGACGAGGTACCGTGTAACTGAGAAATCCCAGAGCAAAATGGTTCTCCCAAAATCTGACGTCGCGAAGAAAGGACCGCACGATTTCTCTTCTTTCGACTCTTTGTCGGACGAAGACGAGTCTGAAGATATGTTTCAGATTATTTAAACAGGTTACTGGTTTAGCCTATAATTGGCAAAATAAGTTTCCTACATGTATACGCACCTCACATTTAATATTAAGTAATTTAAAAGCACGAGATAACTTCCCGACTTTTTTCTTTTGGGTATTTTCTCCTTATTCGTTCATTCATTCATTATCTGATGCCCATTTTCACCCTTTCTTCATGAGTTAGAAGTGATACTTGAACTGGAGACTGGGAATACTCCATCAGGCACAACCACTAAGTTTGTGCGACTGAACTAAATTACCGGAATCATTACCAGGAACGGGGTACCATTTAAATCTCCGAAATATCTTATGAAAATTTGGAGATAATATCTCTGGCGTGACGTGTCACGTGAGACTAAGGTCTCTGTTGACCCATCTTTCTCAGTCTACTTCCATTTCACTCTTAGCAACTCTCTTGCCACAACCATATCCATTTCCTGCTAATTCTTGGTGTCGCCTATCGCATTCTCCCACCTTGTTTGTACGAGGTCTTCCTCTACTTCTCACACACCGAGACACCATTATTAATTTTCTTTACTTGACGAAGAAACCCCAGCACATTTTCTTCTATTCTTTCGCCAAGTATCAACAAAGCGAAGTAATGATATTCATACGCCTTCAAGCAAATACCTCAACGGAACTCCGCAAATTTTTGTTTCCATCCAGAACCTTTGCCGCATCTACCGGGTGTGTATAAAGTAACGAGTGAAATCTGATTTGAATTATATTAACGCGAGTGAACATGGACGAGTAATATTTATTACGTGTACTTTATAACAATTGTATAGTCGATAGTAAGGTTTATGAGAGGTATTGAAAATGTTTTTAAAATTTTAAAAGTTAAAAAAAAGGTTGAAACTAGTTTAAACCAGTTCAAATCGGATCTCTCTCTTCACTCGCGTTACTTTACACACACACACACACACACACACACACACACACACACACACTTATTTCACACTGCTTTCAAATTCAAATTTATTCATACCCTTCCTACAGTGAAATTTTCCAATTATTTAAATTCCTTCTCGCACATTTACATTCACCAGAATATTGCAGGTTGACTTCCTCTCTCAATCACAAATTTTCTTTCCAGCCACTCGCTTTCATGCACATTAATAAAACATGCAACAGCTACCAGTCATCCTCTCCTGAACTACATTCATTTCTATAACTAACATTCTCGCTTTCACCTCTCGCATCACCCACCCTTTACATGAAGGTTTAAAGAACCAAGATAAGAATCCTGTTGTAACATCGGTGACCAAAGTCGGGACACACTGACCTGTAAGGTAGGCGTGTTCCAGTGCACCCCAGCTTTGGTAACCAATAATACCCTACAATTAACATCCTGCAGAACTGGTTACTTATCACAACTGTAACACAAGCAGTACAATCGACACAAGTTCATCGCATGTAATGGCTCTCCACCATCTTATGGTCATACAGTATATACTAGGTATGCACCAGTACTTGGTTCTGGCCGGTTACTTCCGACCAAAACTAATTTTTTGCAGTTCCGGTTCCAGTCGAAACTTTTTAAAAATAACCGGCCGGAACCGGAACTTATGATTTTGAAATATGTTTAGTCCTATAATAAGAGATTTCTTTATGAATTTATTACAAATTAATCCATTTTTCAGACCTTAATATAAAGCACGCACGCACACGCACACAATTGAAACAGACTATAGTTTCCACATCAAACCAAAGAGCATCTTGACTTTTTGAATTTGCCTCTTCATTCTCTCTATATTGAAGCATATGTTTTTCTTTCATATGCTTATGTAATGGTGTGGTACTAAAGTTTTTAGGAAGACAACCTTTTCCACCTCTCCTTATGCCCTTTTTACATAATTTGCATTCTGCAACTTCATCATCATCATCTTCTACAGAAAAAAAAATTCAAAATAAAGGACATAATGCTTCTGTATTAGTCAATGGCTAAGGATAATATTATGATGTGATAAAAAATTGAGCTCTATATGTATTATTTACAAAGGACTTTATAGAAAATTTACTTTAAACTTCAAATGATATCTGGAAAAAAAAAAAAAAAAAAAAATTTGATTTATCATTACTGTACTAAGTAACAACCAGGGCTGCCAGCTTCTTATAATATACCGTATTCACTAAAAATTATCCCACAGCTACATTAATAAATGTACACCTACATAATATAACTAGGCCTATATAGAGCTATAAAAGAGTAACCGGCCAGTTACTTTTTAAAGTTCCGGTCAGTTCCTGTTCCGGCCGGAACTTAAAATGTTGGTTCTGGTGCATCCCTAGTATATACTGCAGAACCGTTATGTTTACTCTTTGATGCACCTCGGTGGTGTAGTGGTTAGCATCGCTGACTACGAATTCATCGGCCCCAGGATCGAGACCTGGTGACGGCAGGCGGCGCGCGGCAAAACGCAGCTGTTCATCCTTCCACACAATTAAAAAAAAGTGGTTAGTAGATAAATGGGTACCCTGAGTCGCCTAGTGGTTTAGACGCTGGGCTGCTGGCGGGGCGTAGTTCGGATTCCACGTTAAACTGTAGGTATAAGGTGGAGTGACAAGCTTGACCTTCGTCAGAATGAACAATTCAGGCGGAAGCAAAACCAAAGTTTATAAACGCCACAACAGCTCGTTTTTGCTTAGTTTCTCCATCAACTGTCTTACTGCAAAAACACCCGTATATATCCCCCGTCTCCCCGTCTCCAAACAATTCGCCTGCCATCTTGTTTACTCAATCTATCAACGCTCTACATAATTTTCCAGTTAGACTTATGCCGCTGCAGATTTTACATAATCTCTGCTGCTAATATACAGAATTTTCACCCAAACACATTCACCCTTTCAATTTTTATTCTTTGTTTTTTTTATTACCACTTCCTTTCATACTATACGCCAAACAACTTCATTCTACAATACAATCAAATGGTCTGACACGCCTCCATTCACACCACAAGTAGCTTTTGTATCAATCCTGTTAAATATTCCTTTACTCTCCGCCACAGTCTATCAGGCTCTCCTCACTTCTCATTTTATTCTTTCTCTAACAAGTATATTTACAGATAGAAGAAGGTGGGGGCAACTCGGAACACCCCTTGTACAGCCCAAACCAGGGATGGGGTCAAATACAATTGCCCAAATACAAATATAGATACAAATACACTTTTTTTTACGGCCAAATTCAAATACAGATACAAATATTCGAATTTATAAATCCCCAAATACAAATATAAATACAAATATGAAGCTTCAAATACAAATAAAATGCAAATACAATTTTTACTGTATTTGCAAATTTCGTACCAATTTCATCCTAAATATAAACGGATAATATTTACTTGACTTCGGCTACCCCTCAAGTAAGACAATACTGGTATAGTACTTATTGTATAAAACTTAACATTGCAATACTTTGGCTCTTATCAAAGTAGACTTCATTTTCACACCAAGGCAAGAAAAGTAACAAATTCCTCTTGTTTATTTTTATTAGAGAAATTATTTCACACTTTTTGATATTTCTGCACTTTTGCATAATTAAAGAAAATAAATTCATATTTCTCAATGTTTGATTTTTACTGTTCATATCAATTTGTAGTTATATAGTCTGTAGTCTGTACAATGGATTTAAAACATTTAACTTAAATTACATTAGTGTATTTGACTGTATTTGAAGCAAATACGGCAAGTAAAAGGCTCAAATACAAATATGCAGCTTTTTAAATTCTCAAATACAAATACAAATATCCATTTTTGTGTATTTGTAAAATACAAATACAATACGTATTTGACCCCATCCCTGGCCCAAACTAGTGCTGCCATCTGGCTTTAATCTATCTCGGTCGGTGCCGACACTGATCAGTGGCCTTGAGACAGTGGTACGGAAGGTTGTGCCACGCAGCTGGGCAAAAATTAGAAAGTAATTTTTTCTTCATTTGATCTATTATTTATCAGCGAATTTGTATTTGATTCATAATTCCAAAGCTGTAAGAACTTTTGTTGCTTTTTGTGTGTAGGCTACTTATAGATCAGTGTTTGATTTCCACCTATCGTCGTGTCTGAAATTTCATCAGTGACCGTGTGGTACTGAAATTTGGGAAAAGGGGCAAAAACCAGGGTTCCGAGTTGCTCCACGATTTTTTTTAACCAAAAAATTGCAACGGTTTTCTCAAATTCCAGTTACACCTAATGCAAAGCTAGAACGCTATAAAAAGTGATACAGAATGGAAGACAGAAGGTGAAGATAAATGATTTTGTATTTAATAGATCCAAATACTCGTCTTATATACTTATATACCTACAAAATTGTGATTTCCTTACGGGTTCCGAGTTGCCCCCACCTTCCCCTATCTGGTAATAAGTAATAAAGACCGCCTTCCCAACACAATTTTTTTTTATTTTATATTCACTCTCATTTATTCCTGGAACACTGCACTCACTCTCAAGTCACTCCAAGATCAGAGCATTTGTTTACTCTTCCTTTCGCATTCACAACCATCACATTTATTCTGTATTCTTTATGTTCTTTCCTTAACTCTTTCCATAATTCATTCTCTCATCTATACATATCAATCATCCTTCACAACCCCGACAATACGGTACATATTCTACAATCACTGTTCATAGATTTAATTTTCTCATCTCACCTTTGCTCTCGTCTTCATCTCTCTTCCATCTCGTGTTGGTTGGCAGAGCATCAACATCTTTAGGGTTTTTTTCACCAGCGTACCAACGAATGCAATAAACTGGACTGTCGTGACCTTTATATTTACTGATTATGTCACCAGCTGCAATTAAAAGATTTTAGGTTTTTAAACGTTACGGATCAAATATTAAAATGAAAGTCGTAATGATGAAATACTTAAAAATAATTACAAAACTAATTCGGACCTTGGTTAAGCCCTAAACTCTTTCCTTGAAGGGAGAGCAATATAACAAAAGTAAAACTTACTCTTCAAAGACACGAGGAGCACCGTCTTATCGGAGGCAACCAGCGCTTGGTTCTTCATGTGAGGAACAACTTCAACCACACTGAGGTTCCTTTTAGGTTCCAAGGTAAATGACTTTGCCACAAGATATTTGGGTTGCCACACGACCATGTAGCCTTTGTCTCCAACGGCAACCACGATATTATCCCCTTTTAGGCAACCCCAACACAAAGAGTTCAGACTGAACTGAAATGAAAAATAAATTAAATAGAATAATCCGCTATATCACTACTTACGTAATATTAATAATCAATCAGGAGGGCAAGAAACTGGCACGGTGCTCAGGCCAACTAATGCGGAGTACTGCTCTAACTCCTGTATTTTTATTATTATTATTATTATTATTATTAGTATCATCGGGAGTCGAATCCCCGACTTCAGTCGCTTCGATTACAGAGAAACTGTTTTACCCACTGAACTACGGGCGCTCCTGGCTCCTACTATTTACATAACTTTGTGACAAAATTTCTATAAAAAAGTGTTCTAAATGTTGAAAGTTTCATTTATAATTTTAAAACAATATGAAAAGAAAACCTTCGGGCTTATAATTCCTTAAATCAATTATTAATTCCCCATATCAGCTAATCTCCTGTTCCAAAAGACTGACTTCATCTCCTCTTAGGAATGTAAATAATGCCATATTTTCATACGTTTAACGTCTAAGGAAAAACACCGAAATATTTCTCCTAATCTGACCTGGACGAAGGAGACGGAACGCATCGGGGTGGACTCGATTGGGTACAACCCGATTTTCTCACTGGGTTAAACGTTAAAATGAAAACCCGGAAGAGGTTGTTTTTTCAAAGTTTTTTTTTACCTTCTACTCTATATTCATTGAAATCATTAAGGATGCAGCACCGATTAATCAGAAGAAAATTGGTAAACGGACCTTTTGCCGAGTAATCGGTAATCGACTTTTTCTAAGTTTAATTGGTCAAATGTTTTACTACACAAAAGATACTATAACTATAAGCTAAGTGCATTCCGCTTGGCTGGATCGTATTACCGGCTGGAACTCTCTCTCAAACTTTCATGCTACCTTATGATACTATGAGTATTTCACAAGTATGGAATTAACCACGAGTCTCAAAGAAAATGGTGGCGACCATTATATGTGAGGCTACTGATCTTTACTTTTCAACTGAAAGCTATTTGCTTTATCAATATACTGTAAAGCAAAGTCAAATAAAATTATAGTCAGTTAGAACACTGCCGTTTTTGTAATTTTTGTTCCAAATTGCAAATTACATTTACATATCTCCAATTCACTCGTTTCATTCACTAATTAATAAAAAAAAAAATTCCAACAATAAGTGTAAGTCTATTACCATCATAGGCTCCTATATACAAAGTTTTTTAGTGGTAGAGCTTAATTTTAGTACTGGAATGAAATAAAACTATAAAATTTAAATAAATATTTCATTTTGAAATAAACTCAATTAATACGCTTATTCTTTATTTTTCTCCACAAATTTAATGTCAGAAAGCAATACAAACAAAACCTTTAAAGAAATATTTTTTTTTTTATTTATTTATTTTTTTTTTCCGCTCTCCTCTGAAGACGGGTGATCCTTTAATCGGTAGAATGTTGGAGAATAGGGGTTGAATCTTGCAGTATGGTAGATCAAGTTTGTCTTTTTGCTATATTATGTTATCGAGGGTGTATGTTATTGGAATCGGGTGTATGCCACTCTGGCACCCTTGGGGAGAATTTTTTATGACCTGAAACTTTAACCCATCGCATGATGCACAATTTGACCTTATAGAAAATAGCTGTAGATTGATGTTAAGGTGATACGATTTATTTTAAAGAGAAAATGTTAAAGTTTGTGTTATTGTAGTTTACCAATGTGATGTTTTTTATTTGTATATGCTTAACCTAGTTTTTTTACTTTCAGGATGAGTGAATGATGGAAGACCGATGTATCAGGTCATCCCATAAGTAATGTTTTTTAGATCGGAATTTGAAGGACAAAAAAAAAACTCAAACTTTTTAATCTAGTATATATTTTCCATCGGAATCAATGACACTCTGCCAACGTCCTACAAGCTTTTCAATGCCATGTTTATAAAATTCAGGCGGTTTTGAGGCAAAAAACGTAGAGAGACTGGTCTGCAGGTCATCTAAAGAAGTATCTGTTTCTCGTCAAGATAGTTTTGCAGACTTCTGAAGAGATGATAATCTGAAGGCGCAAGGTCTCGAGAATATGGAGGATGTGGAAGTTTTTCCCACCCAAGCTCCTCAATTTTTGCGGAAGTGATCCGAGCGGTATGAGGACGTGCGTTGTCGTGGTGGAACACGATTCCTTTCCGATTAACCAAAGAAGGTCTCTTTTCTTTTAGTGCAGTGTTCAATCGATCCAGTTGTTGACAGTAGACTTGAACAGTGATTGTTTGGTTGTGTGGTAAGGTTTCAAAGTGTATTACACCACCTTTATCCCACCAAACACTAAGCAACACCTTCCGAGGGTGAAGATTTGGTTTTGGCTGTGGTGTCGCTGGTTCTCCTGCACAAATCCACTGTCGACGGCGCTTAACATTCTGGTACAGTATCCACTTTTCATCACCAGTCACTAAACGGTGCAAAAACCGATCTTGGAGTTCACGAGAATGAAGAGCTGCGCTAATGTTTACTCGCACCCTCAGATTGTCGACCGACAATTCATGTGGCACCCATTTTCCTAACTTAGGCACTTTCCCGAGTTGTTGCAAATGTCGATGGATGGTGGACGGGGATGAATTGAGTTTCTGGGCCAATTCTTCGACAGTTGTTGAACAGTCTTCTTCAAGTGCGGCTAACGGCAGGTCATCATCAAACTCAGCAGGGCGTCCAGAGCGTGCTGCATCTGTCAAACAGCAGTCACCATTCCAAAACTTTTGAAACCATCTTTGACATTTCCTCACAATGCAGAATATCGTTGCCATAAACGTCCTGAATGTTTCGCGTTGCTTCAGTAGCACTATTCCCTTTTTTGAACTCGCAAAGCATTATATGCCTGACATGCTCTTCTGATACCGCCATGTTTATGAGGGGTTCACATAAAGCAAAACACACGTCTTCACTGGTCAAGGTCTGTAAAGTATGTAGCTAAACACGATAGATCTCCTCTTAGATATAACCTTCGGAAAATTTATGCTTAAACCGAGTAGGACTAGTTTAAACTTAATCTATCGTAAAAAACGACATTACTTATGGGATGACCTGATATTTTCAGTTGTGACATTGCCAATAAACCTTTAATAGTAGCAGGTCCAGAAAGAATAAAATCTATTGTATCAGCGAGTAAACAAGTGCAACAGTATACGACATTGCTCAAATCAGGGCCAACATTCAAAGATAAAATTCTGGACATCTGTAGTAAAAGAGGGGAACAAACAAGCTGAAGAAGTTCGTGTAAGAGTTCTACGTGCACCAGCTGATCCGCATGCTGCTGATGCTCAGTATCATAAAGTGTGTTACACAAGTTTTGTAAGTGGGCGAAATGTGTTGTCTGTTAAACGCGTAACAGTCAGAGACAAACTCAGAACAGTGCATTTGAAAGTGTTGTTAGTGTAATGGGAAAGAATCCTGATCACGTATGGACTTCAATTGATTTAAATGACGTTTATACAAAAGCAACAAGTGTATCTATGCAAGCAGAAGTAATATCAAGGCAGCAGTTGGTTCAGAACTTTCCGCTTATTATGGTAACGATATTATGGTTATGAAAATTGATGGGTGTGCGAGTTTATTATGCTTTAGAGACTTTCTTCCACTGAATTTAAAACTTGTACAAGTTCAAGGGGAACATGATCTCCCAATTGACAAGATTGTTAAACAGATAAGACATGAATCAGCAGAACTACAGAAAACTGAAAGTTATGATCTCAGTTCTTATAATCGTACTGATGCTGTAAATGATACGAGCGAAACTTTACCTGCATTTGTATCTAAGCTTGTATCAAAAGGAAAGACTACGAAAACTTCTCTGTCTTGCGCAATCTATACAAAGCCACATTACACACAATCCAAGTCGGACAACATTGGGTGTTTGCTATAAAAGTGCACCATAATTTCAAACGGGATGTACAGAGAGATCATTCTGTGTATGTTGTGTTTGATCGATACATTGAAGAATCTACCAAAACACATGAATGAGACAGACGTACAACCGGAAACATATCCTGTGACATTGAAATGTCATCGAACACCCCTCTACCATCCAGAAATATCCTAATGAAAAATGTTAAGAACAAGAAAAAGTTAATTAGCCTATTGTGTTCAACAGAAGAAGAAAGTTCCCTGTTCCCTGCTCTTGGACAAGAAGAAGCGGGTGTTAACATGATTAGTTATACTCTCATGCTCGCAGGGAATGACGCATATCAACATATACAAATAGTCAATGATAACACCGATGTCTTTGTACTGTTAGTATACTTCACTTGGAAATATCAACTAAACAAGAAAATATCGATGAAAAAACTTGATGGAAAGATCGTAGACATAAAAGCCACAGCGTCAAAGCTCGGAGTCAAAAGCTTACTACTAATGCCAATGCATGCAGTAACCGGATGTGATACAGTCTCCTACCCATATGGTAAAGGAAAAGTCTCGGCAATAAACCTGATGATGACCCATGAAACCAGGATGGTGATTTGTATTATTTTTTTAAATCAAAAAATAAGATTTATTTGATTTAAATTAGATTTATTTGATTTTTTCTCCATGTTCAAGATACACTGAAACAACAAGTTAAAAAGATCTTTTTCATTCCTATACGTTCCTGTAGCACTAATAACATGAAGTAATTGAAGCAAACTATTGTATTAGCTATTTAAACAGCTAAGTCGTCTTCAAGGTTGGATAAGAAATTGCACCTTTGAAATATGCGGAAGGTGCCAGTTTGTGAATATATCTAAGATTTATTATAGGCCTAGAGTGCAATAGGTGTTGCAATGAGCACCGTATGAGTACAAGGAAACCAAGGGCAACACTTGGGTTAGGCGAACAGTTAAAAGAGGATTCTTACTATATTACGATAATAATTTATATATATGGAATGATAAAGATGTTATACCTCTCTGTTTTTCTTTTCTTATTTTTATAATATAGATCCAATTTCTAATTAGGATAAAATGGCAATATCTTAAAAAAAACATGTTTTTGCTATACATTTAATAAGCTACACCACACTCAATTTATTTAATTTGAGCTGCAAAAGCTGCAAAATTAGCATTCCTTTTCAAAATTTTCAATCAGCATTAGGGCTCAAAAGCTATACTGTACTTTTCATTTGTAATTTAGAAATACTGTGTATATATTTTTTTTATTTAAGTTTTAACTCCATAATTCTTGGCTTTGGATCAGCAAATTAAACTATCATGACCAAATGACCTTAAATGTTTTCTAGAAATGAAATACTTGTTTTATATCAAATCAGCGGAATAAAAATTTAAATTAATTATTAATGCTTTATAGAAATAATAAATATGTTCTACAAATGTTTATTCACTTTAGGACAGTGGCTATTAGGATTTTAATTAATGTTTAAAAAAAAAAAAAACAGGTTAACACATCTTAATTTGTTACTATAATCAATAACGCTATATAAATAAATTCGAAAACCTTGTTTTATTGAAAAATAAACAGCAAAGTTAATTACCATTCTTTATGTGTTACCTATACTGTAGTGATTAATTAGTAATTTTCGCGTTTTATCATTTTTTTTTTTATTTTTATTCAAATACTGATTTAAAGCGGATTTTTTTTTAATCATTTGATTTAAATCAACCAATCTTGCATGAAACCCTTCAACTTGGCTCCCTTGGTGACCCAAATAACTGATAATGTACTGCATGCAAGACACTGGCTGTCATTTATTCTGTCTATTTATATGGATCCAAAACAACACTCAGCATGACTGAACTGAGATACAAGTTGTTTACCACAAAGAGAGAGAGAGAGAGAGGCTCGAATTTGAAATTGTTACCACCTACTGACGACGCCCTAAAACAACATATGAAAAGAGCACATTTACAAGTTATGCTTTGGAAGGGTGCTGATAAACTACATTCACCGTCACTAAATGTTGAAGACTTTGGCTTGTCTTTCAAGAAATAATCTATACTATAATAAGAGAGCTGTCTGTCTGTCTGTCTGTCTGTCTGTCACACTTTCAGAAATTGTGAGAAAAAATTGTGAGAAAAAATTGTGAGAAAAAAATTGAGAAAAAAATTCAGAAATTGTAAACAAAAATTCAGAAATTGTATTACGGGCAGCAATGTGAAGCTCAAGATTTTCACGACTGTGTTCTTTTCTGTAGTTTAGCAATGGGGGAAGGGTGGGGGGGTGGGGGTAATGGGGGAGGGGTGGGGTAATGGGGAGGGGTAGATTCAGAAATGTTGACACAATGTGAAGCTCAAAATTTTCACGGCTGGGTTCTTTTTTTGTAGTTTAGCCTGTCTAACCGTCAGCGAAGCGGCGGGAACTGTACTAGTAATAATAATGATTGAGATTGTTTAACCTCCTTCGCAACATCTAAGGTCATATGACGGAGGGGATCTACAGCTTTACGTGGAATCCGAACCATGGGTCGCTACATAATCTGGACAATGAGGACGGTCTCCCATCCAACTACTACCGAGACCCAATGTCGCTTAACTTCGCTAACCGACAGGAAGCGGTGTTACGACATTGGCTACAACGTAGCCCTCTTTCAAGAAAGGGATACCACAACCCGTAACCACACATAGGCCAACAGCATCCCCCAAGTGTGCTTAAAGTAATCGCTTGTAGTTGCGTCTCCAATGAGCTGGCAGTATTAAAGCAATGTAGCTGCAAAAGTGCGTCTTTCGTATACATCCTTTTGTAAGCGCGGAGCCGATGACACATACAGAAATGAGTATACGACGCAGACAAATGAGAAGGCAGGAGCTAATGATGATGAAAATTACGCTGACGACGACTTATACCAGGGGTTCTTAACCTCTGGGTCGCGACCGAAAACTTGGGTCATTAAATTGTCATTTATCATTTATTTATGTTATCCCTAATCATTTTACTATTATTATTTATTTTATTATCTATTAAGAATGAACTGTTTAAAGGTATTGGTCGCCAAGCTAGCCCCGAGACAAGAATTTGGATCGCAGCCTAAAAAGGTTAAGAACCCCTGAAAGTCTTATACGATAATGATAAATATATTTATGTTAATATGATTTTCCACATTCGGTTGTGGCGTTTAGTGTGATATTATTATTTCCCACTTTCTACTATATGTATTATAGCTATAACCATATTTTCTTATATGTTCATGACGAAAGTGTTATATTACATGCGTTACAAATATGCATCATAATACAAATCTGATATAACTATATACGTATTAGTGTGTAAGAAATGTTAAATATAGAAAATTTCACCGTTTTTGCCCATTTTTGTTAATTTTTATGAAGAAAATTCTCAATTTAAGCTTTCGGTTGTTTATTTTATTGATATTTTGAATTCATAAGACTGGTTTGTTAGTGTGTGTGGGTGTGTGTGGGGGGGGGGACCGTTTCTTTCACTATATTGATCTCTTACTGAGGAAATCAAAATATTACGTTTAAGCAATAGCGACCATTTTGAATTTCTATTAATAGAAAGTTTTCCCCAAAGGTGACAAAGTGGGATCCATCTGGTTCTTTGTAAATACAACATAATAAACATGAATAAACGATAAAACGCTTGATCTACCACATTTCGAGGTTCGATACACGTTCTACTAGACTACTTTTTAAATTAGGCTATTAAGGTATGGCATGAGCACAAACTGTTAAACTGTTCTCAGTGCGGATCTATAACTTACACAGAAGGTTCTGCTAATGATAGATTTGACATTTGGGTAGACATCTATTAAGAGAAGAAAAGTATAAAGATAAAATTCCACCTTACTTTTTGCACGTGATGCTCGGCTAGATATGATCCAGTGTGAAGATCGATGAGGGACATTGTGTTTTGGTCGCCAACTGCTGCCAAGGTGTGGCCGAATTCAGTGTGCAAATGATCGGGATAAAGTGACACACCCGTTACTTTGCCAGGGACGAATGGAATCAGCTAGCAAATAAAAATACACAAGCATATTATTATTATAATAATAATAATAATAAAAATAATCCTTCCTTTGAAGCAGGAACCTTTGTCTTCCAAATTTGCAGAAATAAGTTCACCAAAAATTTTAATTTTAAAAATCCCCAAATATTAATAATTAGTAATTTGGACTTTTTAAATTTTTATTTTTGTCGGCCAACGTCTTTTTTCCCCTCATAACTGTACCATAGGACAAATTGCAACATTACTGGTTAAAATCTTGCAAAAACAAACATTTTTAAATGCAAAATGATAATTTCTATGCTTCAGCCTGTTTCAGTCAATCTTTAAACTATCATTACGCCCTAAAATACAAAATCACACCTTTAGAACTTTTGGGGGACCCTTCTCTTCTGGCACTTCGTAGACGACAATGTTTCTGAAGCAAGCTGTAACCAAAAGGCGGTCTTGAACACGGGAACTGACTCCATTGTGTTGAAACCAATTGGGACTTGGAGGTAAGATCAAATCACTCATCTAAAATATAAAATTAAATCCATATACTTTTTCAGAATAATGACGGAGGGAGGAAAATGCGTGGCGAGCACTGCAGTATCAATATACAGTGTGTATACATATATATATAAGTGGTGGACCTGATACCCGCATCCGCACTTCTGACTGCGGATGCTATGCGGATATTACCTCTAATAAATTATGCAATTTACAATTAAATTAGCTTATAAGGCCCAGTCATGCACATTTCATGTAAAGTATTAATTATTAATGAACAAACAAATATATAAACCTCAAAATATAAATACCTGGTAACACAGAAAATTGAATGAAACTTGTTTCATTCAATTTTCTGTGGCTGAAACTCATGAGAAAGTTATTATTTTTATCATAATGAAAACGTTAATATTAATTTTAATTCTTATGCATTGCCTGCCATAATAGTAATATCACGAAATTTGAAAAATTGTCATATTCATAATTCTATATTATATTGATAGATTAAATAAATATCCGCATCCGCGGATATTGAAATTAAAGATCCGCATCCGCAGATGTTGAAAAACTGACATCCGGTCAACCACTAATATATATATATATATATATAATATATATATATATATATATATATATATATATATTAGGGGTGCACCGATTAATCGGTATCGGCACCTGGCATGCCGATATTAGGAAAATACCTGGCATGGCCGATTAATCGGCATGCCAGGTGCCGATACCGATTAATTGTTCATTCTGACGAAGGTCAAAGCTTCTCACTTCACCTTAGACTTACAGTTTAACGTGGAATCCGAACCACGCCCCACCAGCAGCCCAGCGTCTTAACCACTAAGCCACCCATAGTACCCATTTATCTACGAACCGCTTTCTTTATTGTGTGGAAGGATGAACACAGCTGGGTTTTGCTCGGCTGCCGTCACCGGGTTTCGAACCCGGGGCCGATGGCTTCGTAGTCAACGACGCTAACCAATACACCACCGAGGCGCATTATATAATGTTATAATGTTATAATGTTTCAGACCAACAAAGACCCTAGGATCCACTCATGGCTGGTCTACCTAACTGTGTTCGTAATCGTGTATTGTGTATGTCCTCCGTGGTGGCGGAGGGGACCTACAATTTTACGTGGGTTCCGAACCACAAGAACATAAACTTATTTAAAAACTGCCGGTAAATTGGCAACGACCAATTTTTACGAAACTAAATAATTATCAATTTAAAAATATTTAATTATCGGTTTAAAACTAAAGATAGAATCTCTCGGTCCAGAGGAGCAAGTCATAATAGACTACTATCCACAAATATGTTACATTCTATATCTATTTATAACGGACATGCAAATATATCAGATCCAAAGAATCCAGTCAATTTCATTACGGTATCCATCAAGTCACGGTCCATATCGATTGCGGACCAAGTCAAAATTTACAACCATATACATTATCAATTTAAAAATAATTAATTATCGATTTAAAACTAAAGATAGAATCTCTCGATCCAGAGGAGCAAGTCATAATAGACTACTATCCACAAATATGTTACATTCTATATCTATTTATAACGGACATGCAAATATATCAGATCCAAAGAATCCAGTCAATTTCATTACGGTATCCATCAAGTCACGGTTCATATCGATTGCGGACCAAGTCAAATTTACAACCATATACATTACAATATATACACATACGAGGAAAAGTGTAGGTGTGGCTGTAAAGACTGTACAGTAATGTAGAAATGTGTGTGCACCCATTATGGGTCTCCCATTTAAAGGTGTTTGTGGGGCAAGTGAAGATCATGAGTTTTTCAATACCTCACAGTACTATGGGGGGCACCGCTCGGCAGAGGAATCTCTTTAAATGGGGTGTGTAAGGACAAAGAGTATCCCCTAACCCAAGACGCTGCCTCCCTATATCCACAACACTTGTGTTGAGCTGTGGGATCTATCCCCACAAAGCCTTAATTTTACTACCTTAAACTATACCCTTTCTATCAACATGCGCGTCCAATCGATTCTTAAACATGTTTATAGACGTGCTACTAATTACTTCTACCGGCAAACTATTCCAGCTATTTACTATTCTATGCGTAAAAAAGTTTTTCGCAACTGCTGTCTCGAACCTTCTACTTGTCAACTTACACCCGTTATTTCTAGTCCTTTATATTGATATATTTCGAAAAAGCTATCTCTATCTACGTTATCAAACCCATTCATAATTTTGAAAACCTGGATTAGATCACCCCTTAACCTCCTAGTCTCGAGTGTAGTCAATTTTAACTCTTTAAGCCTATCCTCGTACGACTTTGACCTAAGAGACGGAATCATCTTAGTTGCTCGTCTTTGAACTCTTTCGATTTTGTCTATATCTTTGCGCATATGCGGATTCCAAAATTGGACCGCGTACTCCAAATGGGGTCTAACTAATGATTTATAAAGAGGAACTATAATATCGCGCGATTTGTACTCAAAATTTCGAGCTATAAAACCTAACACTTTGTTCGCCTTATTGACCGCCGCTGTACTTTGTTTCGCTACTTTCTAATCACCAGTGACTATAACTCCTAAATCTTTTTCCTGCTCTACGCTTGTTAAATCTTTCCCTGACATACTATACGCAAAATTACCGTTACGCGAACCTATATGCCTAATTTTGCACTTATCCACGTTAAATCTCATTTGCCATGTGACTGACCAATCAACGATTTTATTCAGATCTTCCTGAATTTTACCTCTATCTTCGTCATTAATCGCCCTACCACCCAGCTTCGTGTCATCCGCAAACTTTGAAACTGTACTGACTAGGCCGACATCTAAATCGTTAATATATATAAGAAAAAGCAAGGGGCCCAATACAGAACCCTGAGGAGGAACGCCACTCGCTACATTAGCCCAACACGACTCCGCTCCATCAACGACCACCCTCTGTTTCCTGCCTCGCAACCATTCTTCTAGCCAATTTATTACTACACCCTGATTCCATGAGCCTTAGTTTTTTCAATCAGTCTTTTGTGCGGCACGGTGTCAAACGCTTTTTGAAAATCTAAATACACTACATCAACCGCCCGATGTCTATCGTAAACGTTAACCACGCTTTGGAAAAATTCTAGAAGATTAGTTAAGCAAGATTTGTTTCGCCTAAAACCGTGCTGCGTATTTCGGACCAGATTATGCACTTCTAGGTGTTCGACTATACGATCCCTAATTATTGATTCCAGTAGCTTACCTACAACAGACGTTAAACTGATAGGCCTATAATTTCCCGCCGCACCTTTATCGCCTTTCTTAAAGATAGGTGTTACGTTTGCTAACTTGAAATTATCTGGTACGCACCCCTCAGAAATATATATATATATATATACAGGGTGTCCGAGAATTATCTGTACATTTTTTGGCTGTTATTAAAAGTCAACCATGAAGTGTAGAAATTCCAGTGTTGTCCTATTTTACAGAGAATCTCATTAAGTTATTTCTGATACCACGTTTTGACAAGTTTTTTAGAAATGTACGCGGGTGACAGACATTGATGATTTAAAAGCAAGAATCACAGCTGCTATTGAGCGAATTGATGTGGATATGCTGCAGCGTACATGGCAACATTTGGAGTATCGATTGGATGTTTTGCGAATCACTAATGGTGCACATATCGAATGTTTGTAACAACGTTACTTTAATAAAAGAAACTTTTGAAAATACAGATTCTAAATAATCTTGTTTAAGAATTTTACGTGTTATCAAGAATTTTATTAAAAGATGAAATTGTACAGATAATGTTCGGACACACTGGAATTTCTAAAAAACTTGGTATCAGAAAAAACTTAATGAGATTCTCTGTAAAATGGGACAACACTGGAATTTTTACACTTCATGGTTGACTTTTAATAACAGCCAAAAATTGTACAGATAATTCTCGGACACCCTGTGTGTGTATATATATTATATATATATATATATATATATATATATATATATATATATATAATGTCGCCGCGTCAAGGGGGCACAGGTACCTCGGGGAGTGTAGTGGTTAATTTGCGTTATGCACAGCGGTTATTTTTAATCCACCCGTCTCTTCCCCAAGGTGAAAATGTGTACCACACACTCTTTCACTAATGCCCCTTTGTCTGAATTGGTATAATTTCTCACTTTACACTCACCTCATCACTGTACAGTTGAGGTATCACACACTTCTTCATTTTGAGTGCAATTTTTATGAAAGTATCATACGAATTCTCGCAAAGCTTCATTCAGAACATCGCTAACTTTTATACTCCGCATTCAGCTTTCACGTTTAAAAGCAAAATATATCGTTTTGATGGGTTGTTTAACCTCCTTCGCAACAACTACGGTCATTTGAAGGAAGGGACCTACAGCTTCACGTGGGATCCGAACCACGTGTTGCTACATAATCTGGACACGAGAGATGAACTCCCATCCAACTACTGTCCAGACCCAATGTCACCTAACTTCGCTGATCGATGAAAAGCGGTGTTACGACATTGGCCCCCAACGTAGCCCTTAAAAGCTAAGTACATTCAAATAACTGAGCGAAGGTAATTTCGACGATTTTGGTTCCAATTTTATACCGTTTATTTACTACCCGAAAAATGTTTCTTTCGGGTTTGTTTCACGCATACGCCAAGAAAAATATAGCGGATACAATTTTAAAAAGACAAAACAATATTTCAAAATTTTAAAAAATCGATAAAAAATGTCACAATTCTTGCATAAATTCGAAGGAAGAACGAAAAAAAAGGTTGGTGCTCAAAACAAGTTCAGTGAAAATTTCGAAGTTACGCAATGAAACACTTAATTTATTCAAGCGAGTATAGCAAAATTGCATACGGCAAATTTAGATCGTGTCTACCAATGTACAAAAAAAGGAGCATGGCAACCCAAAGAATTTTTACGAGATTTCCCCCACCCAATAAAACTGCGCTTGAGCTCATATATCCAAAAATCTTGGGTGGGAGTCAACCAAATCTGACTACCTTAAAGACAGGGCTAGGTACCAGCAATATAAATTGTTATAATGTTATAATGTTTCAGACCAACAAAGACCCTAGGATCCACTCATGGCTGGTCTACCTATACAGTAACTGTGTTCATAATTGTGTATTGTGCATGTCCTCCGTGGTGGCGGAGAGGACCTACAATTTTACGTAAGTTCCGAACCAAAAAGCCTTAATTTTACCACCTTAAACTATATCCAATCTATGAACATATGCGTTTAATCGATTTTTAAACATGTTTATAGACGTCCTACTAATTACTTCTACCGGCAAACTATTCCACCTATTTATTATTCTAGTACAGGGTGGGCCGTAAGTTTCCATACATAGGAAAAATAAACATTTTTTTTATGGACAACCATTTTTATTTATATAATATGCTCTACATGGTTGCCATTGTTTTGAAAACACATTTCAATACGTGTTCCCCACTGTTGATGAACACGCATTAGCACAGTTGACGTTATGCTTGTAATGGCGTTGGTGATACGTTCCTTTAGATGATTTATGTCTCGTATCTTTTCCTGATACACCATGGCCTTCAAGTGCCCCCAAAGATAGAAATCAAGGGGGTGAGATCTGGGGATCTGGGAGGCCACTCCACAGGACCACGCCGACCAATCCAAGCATCCGGAAACTGCTGCTGATCCAAATACGGACGCACGTGAAGACCATAATGAGGTGGAGCTCCATCTTGCTGGAAGTAAACTGGGAAGTTACCTTCCTCGTTTAGCAGGGATGGGAAAATCTCTTCTTGCAACATGTTAAGATACCTTTCGGCATTAAGATTTCCACTGACAAAAAAAATTGGTCCAATAATTCTGTCACCCCATATCCCGGCCCACACCATCACTTTACCGGCACCTTGCATCTTCGTCGGACTCAGCCAGTTAGGGTTAGCATTACTCCAATAACGTATGTTTTGCCGATTAACCTCTCCATTGACGTAAAAATTTGCTTCATCAGTAAACAAGATCTTACAAACGCATATTCTTAGGGTATCTGAAACATAAAAACAAACGTTTAAATTTTCCTATGTATGGAAACTTACGGCCCACCCTGTATTCGTAAAAAGGTTTTTGGCAACTACTGTCTCGAACCTTCTACTTGTCAACTTACACCCGTTATTTCTAGTCCTATTATATTGAGATATTTCGAAAAGGCTATCTATCTAGGTTATCGAACCCATTCATAATTTTGAAAACCTGGATTAGATCACCGCTTAGCCTCCTAGTCTCGAGTGTAGTCAATTTTAACTCCTTAAGCCTATCTTCGTACGACTTCGACCTATGCGACCGAATCATCATCGTTGCTCGTCTTTGAACTTGTTCGATTTTGTCTACATCTTTTTGTATATGGGGTCTAACTAATGATTTATAAAGAGAAACATTAATATCGCGCGATTTGTACTAAAAATTCCGAGCTATAAAACCTAGCACTTTGTTCGCTTTATTGACCGCTGCTGTACTTTGTTTCGCCGCTTTTAAATCACCAGTGACGATAACTCCTAAATCTTTTTTCTGCTCTACCTACGCTTGCTAACTCCCTCCCTGACATACTATACGCAAAATTACTGTTACGCGAACCTATATGTAAAATTTTTCACTTATCGACGTTAAAATCTCATTTGCCATGTGACTGACCAATCAACGATTTTATTCTGATCTTCCTGGATTTTACCTCTACTGGTACGATAATTTTTAGCTCATTTGCTACTGGTACTATCAGATATGGGGGCCTCGGCCTCCATCTCAGACTTCAAAGCTGGCCTCGGCCTCGAAGTCGGCTGAAAAGTGGAAAGGCCTTACGAGACCTTTGGGAATCCTGATTTTTTGTCGTGTACTTTTCAACTGCCTTTCTTTGAAAAGTTCATCTATATTCTATACATTTAATACAGAAAATATATCTTATTCAATGTACGAAAAAAATGCAATTACTCTGAAAATTGTTTTACATATTTTTCGAATTAGTCATGTCAAGGTTAAAATGGACTCGAGATGCGCTATTGTTTCAACCTCAGCAACTTTGTGGTCTTGTGATGCTTTCAATGAATTAACTTATCGCCAATTCTTCTCAAATGACGAACTGATGACGTAGAAATATGTACCGACTTCATATTTATTTCGCTGAGTATCATAATTAACCTAACAATCATTTATCATGACAATTTTTTTTTAATTTTTTTTTTTGTTTGAAGCCCACCATTCCAAAACTACGTTTTAGGATCATCATATTTGTACATGAAAAGAAATTTCTGCTATTTATTTAACTCTTTAATTGTTTGAGGAAAGATGCCCCGAAGTAATATGTCTCAAATACATAAAATATGGTAGGTTTTCCCCTTAACACGTACGTAACACAATATATCACATAACAGTGCGAAGGACTTAAAGCCTTCCTCAAAAAGCCTCGGCCTCAAGGCCTTTTGAAAAAGGTTGGCAGATTTTGCTGCATACTAGGAGTTCTCCTCAACACTAACACGCACACAGTTTACGCGTAATGCTCGTAGTTTCGATTACGCAAAAAGCAACTGCTAAAACTCAAATTAAAATTACCTAAATGAACGCAATTTATAATTATAAACATTAATATAAATATAATAGTAATAATACTAATGACAATAATGAATCGACTTATTGTTTGGTATTTTTATAAAACAATTTAGATTTAATACGTGATAGAGCAGAACCGAAGTAGTTATAGGCAATACGCAAGGAGTGTTAGTTAAGAAACTGTTGAAACATATTATTGTAAACTTTGTTACAAGGTTAAATTAAGTTTCCCGAATAAGAAAACAAAAAAATTTAAAGGTTACTGCTCTCATTTTGTATAGATTTCTCAATATTACGTTATGTCGAAATAGTTAATGATTCATGACCTGAATCAACTATATCAATTAATGGTGTTATTAAATTCAATATACGAAGTCAAACGAAACCTAATTAGTACACATTTAACGAAATTTGACTACCAAATAATAAACATATCACTGAAATTAAGGAATGTTAGGGAGGAGAAATGCAAGGACATTTATTTATGTTAATTTAGTAATTAATCCTCGAACCGACGTTTGCACGTGCCATAAGTCATTTGACGCTTTCTAATTTAGTATCCTTGGGAATTTATATTTTCGAAGCGTATAACTATGATTTTTGGAGATTTTTCAAATTTAATTGTGTTTAAGGTTAAAGGGAACGAAATTTAATAGTTACATTTATACTCAAATTTTATGAGTCGTTGCAAAGCCTAATAAATAATTTATTAGCTCGTAAATCTCCATCAAGAGTAGGATGATGACAAGGATAGAGGAAATTATGCGTTTGCGTATAAAGGTTTAGGAATTCACCCATACACAAAGAATAATCAAAAGGTGGGTATTACGCGTATTACAGTATACGTACACAGAGAATACTTGGGTAGTATAGATATCGGATCAGGATGGAGAGGTATTGATGGTAAACTCGCGGAGTTTATCAAAACTTAAGGTTTAATATTCGTTTATAAAAAATGAATTAGTCATTGCGAGGTAAAACTTTAAAGTAACTTTTACTACACATTTATCGTTGTGTGACAATAAACGGAATAAATCAAGAAAACGTTTTTTATTAACAAAACTTAGATTAAATTTTAGATTTAAGGTTTTAAATTTTATAAAATGTTACGCGAACCGTCAATTTGCCAAAGACGAGTTATCATACCAAACAATATAATGTTAATACAAGAAATATTGATCCATGAATGTGAAAATTGTTTTTCGAAAACATTCCTTCCGTGTTTAGGTAAAGGCCAAAACAAACAAAAATTAAATTAATAAAAATTATAGCTAATGAATGAAATTTACCACGCACTGCGCTTAAACTATAGAAAAAAGGGGACAAACTACGGAGAAGCGAAAGGAAAAATTATATATATATATATATGAAAATAACCACGAAGGAAAAAGGAAACAAAGAATGGTGCTCAAGCGCTTTCGTCTAATGTTATCCTCAGGAACACTGAAATAAATAATAAGTTCGAGACTATATATAGGTCACAAAAAAAAAAAAATTGAAAAATAAAAATTGTAGGAGGAGCATGCAAATTTATAAGGAAAAGCTACCAGTTTTAGCACTTTGCCTCTCTTGTCTAAATCCGTTCTGAACGAATTCAAAACAACAGGATCAAGCGGAAAAAGACCCTGGCTAATGTTAAAATTATTCGTAAGTTGAATAATTGCAGACTCGAGAATATTTCTATTAACAATGTTGCTCGAGTCAAACAAAATTGAAGCAATTTTTTTTTTGTGACCTATATGTAGTCGAACTTATTTATTTGTGTTTGTAAGGATGTCATTAGACGAAAGCGCTTGAGCACCACTCCGTGTTTCCTTTTTGCTTCGTGGTTATTTTCATCATGAATATTATTCACGTGTTAATATCGTGAAATAATTTTCATTATATATATATATATATATATATATATATATATAATATTTATTAACTGCAAAGAACGCACAGTATAATTAATGTAAAGAACGACGGTTGTATAGAAGAACGTTCCGCACAAGATGAGGAGGGAGAACGAACATATATATATAATATATATATATATATAAGAATTTCTTAGTTAAAAGAACTTTAGTAAAATAGAAAATGAAAATAAAACGAACAAAAGTTGGAAAGTAAAAACCGAATTGAAAAGAATTTATGATAAAAATGGAAGCTAAAATAAAATGTCAGTTAAAGTTTAAAAAGGATGCGAATGAAAAGAATTTCGAACTGAAAGTCCAATTTATGTCACTAAGCGCAACTTTAAGCACATACAATAAAAGGAAAAAAAAGATTTGAGAGTAAAAAGAAAACGGCGAGTAAAAAGTAACAAAATTAAAGATTTTTCAGTTTTCAAAAACCTGCAAGTTATGGAGAAAATGGAAAGTTTAATATCATTATGCGCTTTCCGTTTTTAAAGAAACTACATTTTTTTTTAATTAAGATTTTGAAGTTAATAAATTTTGAAGTTAAAAATTATATGCCATACGAATAAGACGTATAGCTATGCCGTATGAATAGGTCTTTCCCGTTATCCTAATCAATGGACAATCGCGAAGGGAAGATGGAAATTTTCATTTGTTTTTAGTTACGCGTCCACGCGAGCGGAATGGACAAAAATTATTCGTATGCTCTATTTTTGTACATTCGAGGAAGAGTTGGAAAGTTCCTAGATGACCACGAGAGGGACTCGGTACTCGTGAAAGTGAGAACATGCTGATAGAGAGAAACGGTTTTACCGCTGTTCTCATCAACTAGATTAAGCACAAAAATAAAGTTTTTCTTTTTAACCTACTGCTGGAAAGCACAATCTTTCATAACCAATCGGCTGGAAAATAAACTTTAAAAAAATGCTGGAATAACTCGTCAAAGGGGGGTTTTTAGCCAACCTCAACTGGAAGAAAAACAAAAAAAAAATTTAAAACCACCAAATTTCCAGAAACATCATAAAATAATGGCGACCAAAACCACAATTCATGAACTACTATCCCCTTAAATACTGCTTACATTCCACAAATAAAAAAATACCCCAATATCTCAAAAGATATCAACAAAACAAGACAAAAGAAACACAGCTCACCAAAACTTCAGAATTCATTCTCAGCCCCCCGAACCTAAAAAAAAAAAGAAGCCTTACATAAACAATGCCCAAACCAAAACTGTGATCTCTGTAGCCTATACGTCTACGAGCACTATATCAATAATCGACGGAGCACGACAACCAGACGCCGCATCGATTTCCAAAACCACAAAACGAGCCTGTAACCTAGGGGGAATAACCAAAATGCAGCTAATCAACCAAAAAACTCGCTTCATCGATAACGGAAGTAGATTCATGCTTCAACTGCCTACACCACGGAACCAGTACCAAGCATTAGCGGGGAAAAAAACGCAAACGAGCGAGTGGGGATGACGGGGAGTGATTTTGACGTTTTCACTAATCACCAATTTATATTCACAATCACAAAATTCTCCTGATTAAGATTAAAACTTCCACCTGAAAGTCTCTTACAAGAAGCTTATGAAACTGTTCACTGTTATGTGGGGACTCGTCGTGAACGTGTACTTTGGCCGTCACGGGATGGCTACAGAGAATGGCCGGAGCAACTGGCCAACTTCAACTGCGTTACTTAGAAGTTCACAGGCAAGTCATGATAATAAACCCAGTAACCAAATTTAACCAACAACAAACAATGACTAAGAATGCAAATTATGATGAGATCCATAAACCAATTTAACAAAAAAAAAAAAAATACAAGCAAAACCACTATTGACAAGACTCCCTACAAATTAAAGAACGAAATTAATTTCGCAAACAATTCCGCAAGAATGCGAAGACCAACGTACAAATTTTTCACCTAAATTGCAAAGAAATTATCACCCCACTTTGAAAACAGAGTGGGGGGGAAAAAAAAAAAATCAGACCAACCACGATGTACGACCATATCAATTTATTCGAAAATAAGACTAAACCAGCGGTTTTCACCCGGGGTGCCGCAAAGATTGTTGATTTGTCAACATTTCTTATCGAAGATGTAATTGCATTGCAACGAGGTATCTTGTGAAAATATACACTTTCCTCAGGCCTGGTCCTTACACATTCAACTTTAGCCAATAATTCGACGCTTAGCCACTTCCCACGAGGGCTTGTATGACATTTTGATATAAAAAAATTCACAATTTATTACTCCCATAAAAGAACGATATAAGACTCTGTTTAAAGGTACGTGGTGCTCACTTGGCAGGGTGGGGGGAACTGGCTGTTGAATAGGGGTAAACGCTAATTCACAGGGGTGCCGTGAAAGCAGGTAGATAGCACTGGGGTGCTGCGAACCAGAAAAAGTTGGGAACCACTGGACTAAACTATGATTTCCCGTTGAAAGAAAAAAAGTAGACAAATCAACGAAATTAAACAAAGAATATAAATATTAGTGGTGTACCGATTCCAAAATTTAACCGATACCAATGCCGATGCCTAGATTAAAAAAAAAAAAAAAATCAATTCCCTTCATAAATTTTACTAATCTAATGTAAAAATATGAAAACAAAGTTTCCACATTTCAAATTTGTTTAAATGCTTTTCCTTAGCTCACTCCATAATATACAGCACTAGAATTTGTTACTCATATATCGTAGCTAATAAGGTGATGTTAAATAGTGTTATTACTCATTAAAATAAATTTTATTTTAGTTTCATAAATTGAGTACCAATATTTAAATTGGTAGTCAACATAATATGGTTTAATATATAAATTATAGTGTACAACTTAATATAGAATTATTATTAATATAGGGTACATTAGGAGATTACAATTGTATATTTGGAGATTAGCTAGTTAGAAAAATGTAAATTTATGGGCAACTTAACTTAAGCTTTGCCTTTTTCGAGAATGTAAAATATTTTCATATAATTGCACTTTGAAATGAGTATAAATTATCATAGTGTTTTCTGGCTGCTCAATTTTCTATAAATATAGATTTTGTTTTGTAATGAAAATTTAAAAATTTCAAAAAATCAGCTAAATTCGGCCGATGTCGATGCAAAAAAAAAAAATGGTCGAATCTGCCGATGACGATTAATCGGTACACCACTAATAAATATCAAACATGACCGAGCAGCGTAATACTCAATCAAAAGTTAAAATCAATTCTATACATAAACCTATAAAATGTATGCAGGCATTAGAGAACTATCGTGCGAGAACGAAAACTGTTGAAATATTTTTACATCGATAAGCGTTACGGCTAATTAAACGAACTAAATCTCGCACGTTACTTTATATTCAACACAACACTCTTGAGTTATTGAGTTATTATTGAGTTTTGCGTCAAAGATTGTAAATTTCAGTTCGAAAATAAGTTTTATGCTATGTCGTTTGGATTGGCGATGGGAAATCCCCTCTCACCAGTATTAGCTAACTTATATATGAATTTTTTGCCTACTATTGTTAATTTTAACCTGTTTGGTACAGGTATATAGATGATATTTTATGCATTTGGCATAATAATTTGGATATTGACTTATTTCTTGGTAGGCTCAACAATTTAGTCCCATCTATTAAGTTCGCGGTTAAAAAAGAAAATGATGATGCTTTAATCAGTTCAAATTTGAAGTTTATCGTAAGCCTACTAATAATAACTCTTATGTGCATTTTTATTCTGACCATCATCCCTCAATTAAATCTTCCATTTTCTCTGCTATGTTTCTTAGAGCATTGAGTTGTCAGTCCTGAATTTTTAGATTCCGAGTTATGCAATATCATGAATATTGGTACTAAATTATGTTATCCTATTTATTTTTAGATAACTGCCTTAGGAAAGCCAAGAATAGGTATTATAAGTGTAACTAATTTGAGCGCAAAAATATCCTTAGCCTACTTTACCATGTTAATTTTCAAAATCTTCCGACTTTACTTAAAGCAATTAGTATCAATGTAGTCTTTAAGTATTATAATAATGTTAAATCACGGCTAATAAAGAACAGCCGGGATAATGTGGTTGGTTGTGTGTATTCGATCGGATGTACACAATGTAACTCAGTATATATAGGCCAAACGGGTGAAACGTTAGATATGAAGGTGAAACAGCATAAATGCGCGTGTAGAACAGCAAATAATTCTAATGCATTGTTTAACCATATGTATAGATGTAATCATAGTATCAAGTGGGATAGTTGTAAAGAGCTCGTTAAAAACACAAATATAATTGAAAGAAATATTCCAGAATGCGCATTTATCCTTTTAAAAATAATCTCAATTACAGTGCGGGGATGTATAAAATTGACAATATCCTGTTAAAATACCTTTTGCCTCTAAATCAACTCGTATTAATCTTGCGCTAATCTTTTTGTTTTTGTCTCGTTGTTATATATTTTTGTCATCTCGTCTTCTCCCTTCATTCCCTGAATACACAAAAGGCCTTGGAATCATTTTTCTTTTTCCTTGCGTGTTTGCATCATTCATTCATTTTACGTTTAATTGTGAAATTCATCACACCCACACACACAAATAATATATACAGGGCGTCCCAAAAAAAATGTATACACACTTTAAATAATTATAAGGCAGTGTTTATTAAAATACATTTCATTTTCAAAATGTAATAGAATCTACAGACATTATTTAATTGTTTTGTCAACGCCTGTTTTCAAACTGACGTCCGTTCTGGTCCAGGCACTGCTGATAACGCGAAGCAATGGAATCGCAAACATCACGAAACATTTCGTTTGGTATTTGTGTGCATTCTCGTTCAATGGCTGCTCTCAATTCAGCGACTGTTGCAGGTTTTATGCGTAGACTTTGTCTTTTAAGTATCCCCATAAAAAAAGTCTAGTGGTGTGAGGTCTGGTGAACGCGGAGGGTATTCTACGAAACCCCTTCGTCCAGTCCACATCCACATCGTGCCAAGTACCACTCGCAATACTCCACTCTTCGGTCCGGATCATCATCTTCATTAATGCATGGACTAATCTTGGAATGTAACTTTTCATTGACAGCGCTTCAAAATGCGTTGGACAGACGATTCTGAAATTCCTACCTCACGACTCGCTTGCCGCACAGATTTTCTTGGACTTTGGTGATACGTTTCCAGTACTCTTTCTTGCTTTGTGGGGCTTGTCGATGTCCGTGGTCTTCCGGAACGCTTCTTGTGGACATTCTGAACAGTTCCATCGGCTTCAAACTTATCTCTAATTCGAGTGATGGTAAGTCGCGTTGGTGGATATTTGAAACTCCCTCCTAAACTGTCTTTGCACTTCAACTGCGTTTTCACACTTCCAGTAGCATTTTAGAATGAATTTCCTTTGTTCAAAGCTTAGTCTGACTGCCATTATTAATTCTAATGGGTTTAACTTGGAAAGAAAGAAACATCAATTGAGCTATCAGCTGTTAAAGTGTGTGTACATTTTTTGGGACGCCCTGTGTATATGTATCCCCCTACTGAAAACCCTGATAATACCCAAACTGGAATACTGCTCGGTCCTAACATCCCCATATAAAAAAGAAGACATTAGACAGCTGGAGGGGATTCAAAGAAGTTTCACAGCCAAGATCAATCGGTGCAAAGAACTAAATTACTGGGAAAGGTTACGAGAACTAAACCTATATTCACTGGAAAGAGAGGAGAGATACACCATTATTTACACTTGGAAAATAATGGAGAAACTAGTCCCTAATCTTACTCTGAATCCCATAACTCCCCAAACAACGGTGGAAGGTAGAAACGGTAGACTGTGTCGTATTCCCAAATTGAAGGCGAGACAGGAACATCCTTAACCCTGAAAGAAAATAGTTTTGTAGTGAGAGGACCAAAACTATTTAATCAGCTGCCCAAAGACCTAAGAAACACGAAGGGAGTTGCAGTGGAAATCTTCAAAGAAGACTTGACGCCTGGCTCAGAACAATCCCCGATGAGCCGGGCGTACCTGGCTATGTGAGGTGGAGAGCGCAAGAATCCAACTCACTACTTCACCAGGCCAACTCGAGAGGAGGGGCGACACGCTTGACCTTCGCGAAATGAGAAATCATCACGTGGAACCTTTGTAAGGTTGTAAAGAACGACGCTTGTGTAGAAGAGCGTTCCGCACAAGATGAGGAGGGAGAACGAACAAATGAAAGATGAGGTAGCTCATTTTTCATTCTCCCTCCTCATCTTGTGCGGAACGCTCTTCTACACAAGCGTCGTTCTTTACATTAATTATACTGTGTTATTTGCAGTTAAAATGTGTGTGTGTGTGTGTGTGTGTGTGTTATATATGAAAATGAAAAGGTTTATTGGCAGACTATAGTCCATATGACAAATATTACACTGGTATGCATCAATTTTGCTGTTAAGTGATTCTTATAGAGTTTTTCCTGCTGATTTCGAATCTGCAATCCGTTTTTCTCAATCAGCTCGTTATCCGGCTATGGCCTCATAAGTAAAATAGAATTTTTCGTGATTTTGTCAAAGCGGAATTGGAACAGTAACATCTGTCATCACTTGTTTCACTTGTATATCTTTTTTTACTTTTCAGGCATATAGATAAAATATTTCATAATGAATAGAGCGTGTAAAAATGATCCCAATAGATTCTGCTACATATGTGGGACGGTTACCATGCCAAATAACCAGTCCCAAATCACTAAATTTGTGAAGACAATGTATAGAGCATACTTCGGAATTAAGCTAGGGGACCAGGACAAAAATTTCGCCCTCATATGTGCTGCAAGACGTGCATTGAAAATTTGAGAAGATGGAGCAAAGGCAGAGCGAAATCTTTGCCTTTTGGAATTCCCATGATTTGGAGAGAAGGAAAGGATCACGTGACAGATTGCTATTTCTGCATGACAAACCTCCAAGGTGGGCTTATAAATTTATTTTTCTTAAATATTTTGAAATCCTCGTATGAAACTTGACATAATATTCACCATAATGTAATATTCACCATATATAGCATAATATTCACCATAATGGTAATCATACATTTACATATACATAGTTATAGAAAATACATTTACACATACATATTGTTATACAAGTTACATTTACATATACAATGATTGTATATTTTCTTTCTTTTTCATTCATATTGTCCCAGAAGGGACAATATGAATGAAAAAGAAAGAAAATATACAGACTCCATCGACCTATTTCATATCTTACAGACCGCAGCCTTCCCTCACGAGCCGCCACTGTCTGAATGCTTCTTCTATTTCATATGCAAGTTTTATATCCATGTTTCTGTGTTTCTATTTTCAGGAGTTAACAAGAAGAATAAACACATTGTTGTATACCCTGACATTCCTTCTGCTATGAGACCTGTACCCCATGGTCCTGGAATTCCAATACCCGACCCACCTCAAACCTGGACTTCGATGATTCTGATGATGAATCAATGACCAATGCCAATGACCAGTCCCAGTCGTATATACCTCAAAATACCGCTTCAAATGAGCCGAGGCCTCTCAACCAGGCCAAACTTAATGATCTAACCAGGGATTTAGGACTTTCCAAATTAGCTGCCGAGATCTTGGGCTCACGACTTCGAGAGGACAACTTGCTGGCTCCGGGAACAACATTCTCCTGGTATAGGAAACGAGAGGAAGAATTCCGCAAGTTTTTTGCAGTGCACGAAAATACCTCTTCCTTAGTGTACTGCTGCAATGTTGAGGGGCTAATCGAATCCTTGGGCCTGCCATATAACGCATCAGAATGGAGGCTATTTATAGACTCGTCTAAACGAAGTTTGAAAGCAGTACTTCTCAACATTGGGAATAGGGTTGCATCAGTCCCTGTAGCACATTCCGTACAACTTACTGAGAGCTACGATAACATGAAAATTTTACTGATGCTCTCGTATACGACCAAACATAACGGAGGATCTGTGGAGATTTGAAGGTAATACTAATATCATAAGTAAACTATTGCTATTGACTATGTGTTTTCCAAAGGTTATTTGAGAGCGTATAAGAACACTTAACTTCCCCACAGAAGTGATACAGTCCAATGCATAGATTTTTTTATCTGATAGAACAAATTCTCTAAATTCTTTAAATATTTTCATTTTTTTTCAGATTGTGGCATTTGTATTGGGAATGCAAGGGGGATACACGAAATACCCGTGTTTCCCTGCAAATGGGATAGCCGAGCGGATGAGAAGCACTATGCACAGCGTGAATGGGCATCCAGAGAGAATTTTGAACCTGGGTCGCATAATGTCGTTTCAGTGCCCTTTGTACCACCAACAAAAATTTTGCTCCCACCACTTCATATTAAGCTGGGCTTGATGAAAAAAATTCATCAAATCAATGAATAAGGAGGGTTCAGCATTCCGATATCGAGAGAGTAAATTTCCTCATATATCTGATGCTAAACTAATGCTGGGGTTTTTGATGGTCCTCAAATTCGAACTTTGATCAAGGATACTCAGTTCGAAAACGCAATGACTCCAACTGAGAAGAATGCCTAGCAGGCATTCAAATCAGTTGTTACTGATTTTCTTGCAAGCGTAGAAGTCCAGAATACGAGTCCGTTGTCGAAAACTTGATGGAAGCTTTCAAAGCTCATGGGTCGCGCATGTCCATAAAAATGCACTTTTTGTGGTCCCACTTGGACTATTTTCCTGAAAATTGCGGGGATTATAGGAGGAACAGGTGTGAACGATTTCACCAAGATATCAAAATAATGGAAAGGAGAGGTACCAGGGAAACTGGGATATCAATATGCTGGCGGACTATTGCTGGTGTTTGAAGCGAGACGTGCCCGAAGAAAAACACACGACGAAAAGCCAAAAAACTTCATTCCTTCCTCAATAAACTTTTTTCCATATTCATTGTATGAATATAGAAAGTATTTATTCACACAATGTTTTCATTTTTCAACGAGTGTCTTATAATATTACTCGTATTACAGTGTTAAGCTAAAAAATCAATAAATTTGGGGATAAAATTGGATTATAATAAGTGGCCAATAGAGAAAAAGCCTGACCTGATTGAGGAAAACCAATGTCATTTTCGAATTCAGCATGGTCGAATTATATAATATGAGTTGAAAAAACCCTCACAGCAGACAAAAAAATTTAATATGCATACCAATGTTATTAATACAATGACAGTTCATATAGGTACTAAGGATAGAAATATATAAAACTGATTAGAAATAATACTGTAATGTCGAAGTTAAGTGGAGCTACAGACAGACGTTTTCGTACCAAGAAGTCCATAGCTTAGAGGATAAATGGCAGAACTCATGGATAGCTTGGATGATCGGGGTGGTTGATTTTTAATTCTTTGCATTAGGCTGTATTGAGCATGTCTTATTACCTCCGGGAAGCTCGGGACATTGCGGGTAGCAAACATTTGCAAAGCTGAGCATCTCGGGGGTAATTTATGTAAGTCTAAAAGGGTGCTAGTACAACTGCCCCCCGGACAATTGCCCCCCCGACAACCGCCACCCGGACAACTGCCCCCGTAGGACAATCGCCCCCCAGATTATTGCCCCCAATAAGTAAATAAAAATTAAATAAGAATTAAATTTATTAATATTTATAAAAAACAAACCTAAACCTAACCTAACCTAACCTAACCACCAACTATGACTTTCAAAACGACCTTCAATAAGTATTGCCAACTGTTTAAATATAATTAATTAATCCATAGTGTATATATGAAATACAATAAGTCTTGCCAACTGTTTAAATAAAATTAAGTAGCTAAACTTCATAATTTTATTATAAATAAGTAAGCAATAATTGGAAAATTTTTTGTTAAATATTGCTAACTTTTTAAATATAATTTTTTTTCAGGCTACAAGCAAAATTAAGCAAGAATTGGCAATAATGTTGTTAAATATTGTTTTAGCTTGCCATTTTTTAAACGTAAATTTAATTTTTATTTACTTATGGGGGGCAATAATCCGGGGGGGGGGGGGGGGGGGCAATTGTCCGGGGGGCGGTTGTCCAGGGGCAGTTGTCCGGACACCGTCTAAAAGACCTGTTGTACAGCAAATTTAGGGTTCTGCCAGAACCTTCTTTATAATTCACCCAGAGTTGCTGTCCGGATATATTACTGCAGAAAGTATGAAAGAGTGTCTTTAGCTTCACGCGTACAGAATCGAAAGTTCCTTATGGTCATATTCGCTTTAGCGCACAGGCTTCGAGATTGTTTTCTTGTATCCGAGTCATCACTCAAGGAGCTGGTAATAGTTAATTGCATAACCTTAGTTTTTGTAACATTAAAAAGAATATCATGTTTCTGCGAATACTCTTCGCAGACTTTTAGTAGCCGATCCAGACCTTTAACAGAGGGACTTATTATCAGAGCTGGGCATTTGCGGCATATTTTGCGGTACTGCGGTACTTGCGGTACCACCGCACTACCACCCCGGGCCCCCATAACGCAGTACCGCAAAGGATCGCTGAAAGTACCGCAGTACCGCTACCGCATTCAAATTTCCGCGTACCGGTTTGGTAGTGCAGCAGTACCGCAGTACCGCAATATGCCGCAAGTGCCCAGCTCTGCTTATTATACAGAGCTGGGCACTTGCGGCATATTTTGCGGTACTGCGGTACTACCGCACTACCAAACAGAGCTGGGCACTTGCGGCATATTGCGGTACTGCGGTACTGCTGCACTACCAAACCGGTACGCGGAAATTTGAATGCGGTAGCGGTACTGCGGTACTTTCAGCGATCCTTTGCGGCAGAGCTGGGCACTTGCGGCATATTTTGCGGTACTGCGGTACTGCGGTACTACCAAACTACCAAACCGGTACCAAACCGGTACGCGGAAATTTGAATGCGGTAGCGTACTGCGGTACTTTCAGCGATCCTTTGCGGTACTGCGTTATGCGGTCCCGGTTTGGTAGTTTGGTTTAGTACCGCAGTACCGCAAAATATGCCGCAAGTGCCCAGCTCTGCTTGCGGGTACTGCGTTATGGGGGCCCGGGGTGGCAGAGCTGGGCACTTGCGGCATATTGCGGTACTGCGGTACTGCTGCACTACCAAACCGGTACGCGGAAATTTGAATGCGGTAGCGGTACTGCGGTACTTTCAGCGATCCTTTGCGGTACTGCGTTAGGGGGGCCCGTGTGGGTTGTAGTGCGGTGGTACCGCAAGTACCGCAAAATATGCCGCAAATGCCCAGCTCTGCGGATCTTGGGGTGGTAGTGCGGTGGTACCGCAAGTACCGCAGTACCGCAAAATATGCCGCAAAGATGCCCAGCTCTGCTACCAAACCGGTACGCGGAAATTTGAATGCGGTAGCGGTACTGCGGTACTTTCAGCGATCCTTTGCGGTACTGCGTTATGCGGTTCCGGTTTGCGGTAGTACCGCAGTACCGCAGTACGCAAAATATGCCGCAAGTGCCCAGCTCTGCTTATTAACACCATATCATCGGCATAAACTAAGTTATTTATCCTTGTGTTATCTATACAACATCCCACTGTTGCCTCGTTAAGTGAAGCAATTAATCCGTCAATATACACATTAAACAGCATAGGGGAGAGCGAGGAGCCTTGTCTCACCCCGCAAGAGGAGCCTAACAGTGAAAGATTGGTGGGAAACTGGGAATACCAAAATTTCAATAAATTTATTAATTATATATATATATATATATATATTAGTGATGTAGGTCACATCCGCATAACATCCGCACATTTTCTCGCATCCGCATCCGCACTTTGGACTGCGGATGTCGTGCGGATGTGGACCGTTGAGATAAAACGTCATTAATAAGCGGAAATTATCAAATTCTACTATATTAACAGAACTAGTTCATTGTGCGCAAAAGTGATGCAAGCGACAAGACGAGAGGCTGTTCTTGTATGAAGTTACTCTCTTGCAACCTACTTAGATCCACGTTACAAAGCTAAGTTATTTTCACCTAGTACATTAGAACGAGTTAAATCATCACTTGGCAAAGCAGTTGAAGAGCTTCAATCTTTTGAATCTGTCGCTTCGCCACCCACCAAAAGAATAAAGTTTCAGTGACAGAACCAACACCTTCAACAAGCAAATCTATCACAGAATCTGTCTCTCAGTTTCTTGAGTCAAGCAGCAATGACGAGACCTACGCGATGTCAAAAGATGTAGTAAAAATGATCGAGAGCTATCACCAAGAAAAACGCCTGGCTGCATGTGACAATCCTATAGTTGGTGGAAAAATACGCAGAATATCTATCCATACTTGAGTAAACTTGCAAGGAAACATTTAGCCTGTCCTCCAACAAACGTACAAGCGAGAGATTATTTAGCAGTGCTGGATTAATATATGATGAAAAGAGAAACAGACTGGCAGCAGAAAAGGCAGAAAAATTAATGTTCCTTAAGCATAACCTTCCTATAATTAAGTTTGAACATTAAACGATGAACATCTTAGTTTACTTTATTTTAATTACTCATTTATAAATATGCCTAATAAAACTTTAAACTTAATATAAATAGTTATCAAGCTAATTAAAGATCTTTCTATAAGGGTGGAGGAGGTTGGGGAAAGAGGTCGGTGGGGTGCATTTGAGTTGGGTTCACGTCCCGCATCCTGGTAACACAATTATGGTTTCTAATTGTGGCTGAAACTCGACAAAATATAACGAATTTATTTGCAGACGAATTCACTAATTGATTTCTATATTAGTTAGATGCTTGATATTATTTTATATGTTCAGAGAAAAGTACAGCAATTATTGTACAATTAATCAATTATACTACATTATAGCTACAGCTCTCTCTATATAATAACTTATTATATACGTTAAACACAACAAATCTCGAATATATCCTTAAAAAATAACGAAAATGTAGACATCCGCGTCCGCATCCGCGAATGTTGAAATCAAACATCCTCATCCGCATCCGCAGATGTGAAAAAAATGACATCCGCTACATCACTAATATATATATATATATATAACTTCACCGTTTTATACGAAGCAATTTTAAATGCTTTTCATGTATTGAGTTGTGCAAAGTACACGTCAACATTAAACATGGTTTATTTTCAAAAAAATTCACGATAATTTATCGAACGTTATCAAGTCTCTGAAAATCTCCCAAAGTTAACCCCTAAATTTTCCAAGGTTAAAACATTTTTATATTCGAAAAGGAAGTGGACGGAGAAACAAGGGATACTCAATTTTGGCGTCAAAGATGAAATTTAAAAATTTTTTTATTTACCAATTTTCCTAATTTATAAAAAGTTATTTTGGGTTACTGTTGCAACAATAAAATCATCTAATGGGGCAGACCAAAACAACTTCACGCATAAGATGAAAATCATCCATCTCTAACCAATAATCAGGCTCAACATCGCTTAACGTTAAATTGTGAGAATATTTCGAAAACGCCATTTGCTCGAAGTACAATGATAAATTCTAGGTTTAGTAATGGAAGTTTCAAAATTTAAACTAATAAATAAATAAAAAAAAAAAATTTTTTACTGAAGTTCAGTACTAGTGAATAAAAAAAAATCAATTACGTATACTTTGGTTCGTATATATATTTTTACTCGGTTTGGTTTACATCAAAAGTAAAAAAGAAAAGAAAAAAACGACCGAAAGAGGTCCAATTATACTCATCTATATCATCACGTTCACCATGAAATGAGATTTAAATTTAAGCACTTTAATGCAATGTTCAACATATATATATATAAGGGCGCGCACAAAGCAAAACGAAAATTATAAGCGACACTGAGTTGCATAATGTTTCCAAAGCCAAAGTCATCCCATCGAAGTGTGAGAGTGAGCCCAAGCTCGTTGTGGTGTCCCCATGCAGTCAAAACCAGCTCCAAACTGAAGTCGCAAAATGCCTCACGGAACCTAAATAAGATCGGTCTCCGTCCCTTATGCTGACAGAGCTGGGCATTTGCGGCATATTTTGCGGTACTGCGGTACTTGCGGTACCACCGCACTACCACCCCGGGCCCCCATAACGCAGTACCGCAAAGGATCGCTGAAAGTACCGCAGTACCGCTACCGCATTCAAATTTCCGCGTACCGGTTTGGTAGTGCAGCAGTACCGCAGTACCGCAATATGCCGCAAGTGCCCAGCTCTGCTTATGCACCCATGCGAGGTTCCGTTTGTTTCCTGTAGTATGTTTTGGTCAATCCCGAAGCACACTTAGCCCAAGAACGTTGGCGGAAGCGAGTGTTTGGAGCGAGTAGTCCTCCACCGCGTCAGTATTTTACTGGAGAAATTACCTAGGGCCTTCCCTAATATAAGAAAATGTTTTCGGACGATGGTAGCGAGTCACTGAGGAAACGAAAAGCGATAAAATCGGCTGGTCCCTAAGCAAACGTTGAAGGTCAAGCGACCCGATACACTGCTACGTCGTGCTATAAAGTTGGGGTAGGGATAAGCCTCGTACGGACAACAATTTTGGCATTGCACGGTTCGCTCTTTCTCAACAAGGACATACATATATATATATCCTAGGACTGAACCAACGTCTTTGTTTTGTATAAAAAAAAATGAATTCACCGGACATTACGAATCCATTTCCCAAACAAAGATTTAGAAGCCCATTTCATGAAGAGTTAAAAGTAGATAAAGTTGGAAACGAGACTCCACCATTTGTACCTTTCGAGGATGAACCCACTGGGCAGAGCTGGGCACTTGCGGCATATTGCGGTACTGCTGCACTACCAAACCGGTACCAAACCGGTACGCGGAAATTTGAATGCGGTAGCGGTACTGCGGTACTTTCAGCGATCCTTTGCGGTACTGCGTTATGGGGGCCCGGGGTGGTAGTGCGGTGGTACCGCAGTACCGCACAATATGCCGCAAATGCCCAGCTCTGGTTCAACCCAGAACCCTTAATGTTACTTCCAAACTCCTCCATTTCCATCAACAGACATTAGAAATATCATGGAGCGCAATGGTATGAGGTACGTTCGGGAGCTTCTAGCTAAAAAAAATAAAATATGAACATCATAGTAAAAGTACGAGTAAAAACTGCTGCATATACAATTTTAAATGAAACCAACTTGTTCCAAAGTTTTAAGTAATACGAGCATTTACAAAAGTCGAATGGACTGACGTCTCGCAGTAAGGAATTCTTTTCTTACTTTTGTTACTCGTGAGCAAATATTTTGCGAAACATTTAAAGCTTTATGCTGTACTATTCAAAACAAACATTGCGGAAATTATTTCACAATGAATAAAGTCGTGTATTGATTACCCATTTTGTTCAAAGGTTGCGCGAGATTTTGCCTTCAAGAAGCTTGTGGTATTGAGAATTTTTTACAGTTTAAAATTTTTTAGTAAGATATTTTTCAAACAAAAGAAATTCGTAGCAAGATGGAGGAAATAATGCACAGTTGATTTTTGTACAAATTCACACACTCGAACAAATGGTAAAACTAAACAGCTTCACTAAATGCTGCTTTGTGATTATTTACCTTTTTCTTACAACGTTCTCAATATTAATAATGTGACTAACTTTCGATCTTTCCGATGATTGTGATATTCCAATGTAGAATTATGGTGCTGTTATAAGTGACCCAAAGTATCTGGGCCACCTACTAACTTGAGCTTTCTGATGAGTTTGCTATTGTTATTAAAGTGAGCAATTATGGATGGTAAGGTCCCCTTCGAGAGACGGGTCGTTGCTCGTAGTCGAGAAAATATAGACAATTATAGGTTTGATTTTTTTCTAAGTTTTTTTTTTTCCTTTTCGCTTGTCGAATATACAGTTTTTGAGATTTTCATCGCCAAGAAACTTAAAAGCCCCAAAAATGCAAGTTCTTATCAAGAAATCTTTCGTGAGAAGAAAAAGATGGCAATGCAGGTAACACTTGAGGCCTTCTTCAAGAAGGAATCTTCCTCTACGCGGGAGGAAGAGCCAGAGCCAGTCCATCTTCGAGGGATCCCGATGATCCAGCTCCTGTCAACTCTCCCCGTGAGTAGCTCATCCCACCTCTGCCACGTAGTAGGTGTGACGACAGTCGGTGGTCAACATTACGCAAACTCCGAGAGAATACACTGGCGAGTGTTATTTTATGGTTTTGTTAATATTTTTTTTTAATAATAAATTATTATTTTTAGTATAAAGTACGCTTATTATTATTAGCGCTATTACTGACACTCCGATGTAGCGCTCATACCCCGGAAATAGCGCAGTCGGGGACGCATCTCAATGTATATATGTAATGACCCCTTTCGAGCCGATTCGCTTAACGCTCAATTTTTCAGGAACGCATCCTGAGCGGTAAGCGTGGTATACCTGTATTATTTTGTATGACACCTCATGAATAGACACCCTGTAGGCTTGGATTCAATTTTACAAGCTCAAAATGAAAAAATTCCAAAGCAAAGTTTTTTCGTATTTACCGACGTTTGATACAGCGTGCCTAATTTATGCGCTTTCTCCAATAGCTCTTGGGTCAAATGCCAACCGTTATCCTTTATCGACATTTGTTCTAAACTTAAAAAGATTCTATTTTCACACGACGCCGCGCAAATAAGAGGAAATTACTTTTTAAGATCACTGACAGGTTACCTTTCGAGACCAAAAAACAAAAGAACCAGAGACCATTTTCTGACTCCCCCTCCCCAACCTTCGATTATATCAGCGTGTTCTTTACAAATAATCCGATAAAGCATTAATTCGCGTCCGGTAGGCAACTCATCGGATAAACCGGATCTTTATCAAATATAGTGAATTGAGACAACTTTGTCGAATTAAATTTTGCTTCGTTTTATCCTAAACAAGAACTTGAATTTTACGTGAAAATAATAAATGAAACATCAAAGTAGTAAAATGAAACGTTAACAAGATCTTGGGAGACTTTTTTTTTTTTTTAATTAGTCCTAATTTTCATACGAGCTCATTGAGATTATAGATTACTTCTATTTAAGATTTATGTTAGGGGAAAGAGTATAGACCGGAGTAAATAAATCATACGGACAACGGATGCCACGTTCACTAAAATTTACAAGACGACGGACGTCTGGCATAAGGTATCCGTTAACCAAATAACCCGTTAACGAATACCATAATAAGTATCAAATTTCCCACAAAAGGTTGTATAAGGAAGGACCATCCCAAATAAGATCCTAATTTTCATGGATCAGCTCTTTTCTCGTTAATTTGTAAACAGTCATCAGTTTCATCGTATTTAGTAATGACTCAAATTTTAATACCGAACAACATTCATTAAACATTCTAACAGTTTCCTCTCTAAAACAAAATCTATAACATTTTATAAAGACATATCATAACTTAATGTATGAATTAATATAAACTAGTGATGGGACGATACCAAAATTTTTAACGATTCCGATACCACTAAAAAGTCTCGATTCCGATTCCGATTCTCAATATTTTTAAATATAATTCTATACTTGTTTTTCTGGAAATTGTCATATTTTACTCTGGTAAGATTAACTATTTACATTATGAGTATGGTAATATAAATTATAAATTATAATAGATTGGTTTAAAAATAAAAATCAACTGTAAGTTGTAACAATTCATTTTAATCTTCTTGATTACACATCATGGATATATACGTTTTAATGTATAGCTACAATACAATAAAAATAAAATTTGTTATCCTCTTTCATTTAAATTTTAAAGTTTACATTGCAAAACTGGTTCAATTAAAAGTTAAAGAATCGTTTTAAGAATCGGAAATCATGGTACAATTCTCTCGATTCCGATTCCGATTCCTGAAAAATGCTCGATTCTTCCGATTCTCATTCCGATTAATCGTCCCATCACTAATATAAACATTGGCTGTCGTAAAAAGGTGGGAAAAACATTTACACGCACTCAACGAGCAAGTTCGCCCCACCCGACTTAAGTACTGAAAATAAATATAAATATTTATAGGAGTAGAGGGGGGGGTGACAACCAACAAGAAAATCAGCCCTGTAGCTATAACTAATGTGATAAGACCTCCAGAGTATTGTTTTATTTCATACTTTCTCAGTTTTTCGTTGCGTTTGTGAACAAATTATGGACTTTTTTCCTCACCACCGATTCTTACCGAGAGAAGCACGGAAGGGAAGTCTAGTCGTAAAGCGTCGAAATGTTAATCTGAAAGTCCTGGGATACACACACACACACACACACACACACACACACATTTTACTATATATTAGTAGAGGGGTACTTGTTACCACGACCCAGGAGAAAGGGGTGCATGAGGTGTCAAAGCACCAGGGCCTGAGCTACTGTAGGGTGGCCATTTCCAAATAGGACTGCGTATGTGGCCGTACGTTAATATATATATAACAAAGAAATGAATATTCATTTTTACTCCTTGGGCAGACTGAGTGTCCGGTTCGTAGTCATGAAATTGAAAACAAATGCGGCTTATCAGCAGTGTTGCTAACTACATATAATAAAAATACGTTAACGGTTATTATGGCCTTCAGTACCCGCTATTTTAAGTGTACCTGAGGTAATTCATATAATTCTTTTTAGCCAGACCCCAAAAAGGAGGACAAATTAACGTCCGGCTCAAGGTGGCTCCGGATGGAGGACAGAGTGCTCAAAAGGCGGACTAGCCGGACGTCTGGCCACCCTCGCCTGAGCTGAAAAATATGTGATCAGGGGTAAAGGGGACGAGAGTCAAAAGTAGTGATTCCTCTCCCGGACCTTGCTTGTCACACACTAACCTCACTTACTTTACATCTTTAGCCAAACCAACCAACCAACCAACCAACCAACCAACCAACCAACCAACCAACCAACCAACCAAACCAAACCAAACCAAACCAAACCTAACCTAACCTAACCTAACCCAGTCTAACAAAACCAAGGTTAATCCACTAACGAGTTGAAACTAGTGGGGTGGTGGTATAATTATACCACTAGCCAAGTTAGTCTGTACCCCATAACGTTTGGTGTTCGTTCTGATCTAGTAACCCGTAAATCATACGGGTTACATAACCTCTCTGCCCTCCTACACACGCAAAATCCTAAAATATGACTACGATATTTCCCTTAATGCAAAAAGTAGAATGTCATTTTTAAAAATTCATACTTCAACTGGCTCAACCATCACAACACAAAAGCTTAAATCGACAAAACTAAAAATTTAAAAATTTCAATTCTTTAAATATTTTACGCAATATGCACTGCATAAGATTTTCATAAATGCAAACACTAAAATGATACAAAAAATACTTAAGATACCTTACGTGCGAAAATTTAGGACGACAACGCAAAACCTGACATAGTTCGTCTCGTTCTTCTGTTGGGTGGCAAACTCCAAAACCGAGATAGATAGATAGGTGTGTGTGTGTGTGTGTGTGTGTGTGTGTGTGTGTGTGTGTGTGTGTGTGTGTATACATAACCTAACTTTCAGTGTTCAATTGTGTTCCCAAACTGTTGGAACAAGAATGTTATCGCTGTAACACCTGTCATAATGAATTTAACAAAAGCGTTTACAGCCGCTGTCACACTCCACATTAACTCCATAAATTAATATTTCATTACAGTGAATTCTTTTCTTCCTTATAACAAAAATGAACTTAAATGATGATGAATACGCGACAGTTGTTAATTTACATTTTACTTGTTCAGTCACTAACGAGTAGCATTAAGAGTTAGGGTACACCTATCGATAACACGCGAAGCTATGACAATTCAGGTACATATGAATATGACAAATTAGGGCACCAATATTAACGCCGTTGTGTTAACATTAAGGTCGGGGGGAAAGAAAGAACGCATCTCTTAAATTACTTCATCACATTGACCAAACAAGTTATGATATGAATTGTGACGTTTGCAGTAATAATCGTCATGCGACAGTTCAAAACATTTATCTTCGGAACTTATAAGTCTTATAAAACTGGAGAGAGAGGAACACGCAAAAATCGAATAATTATAATTCATTTTCAAACACTTTGTTATTTACCAAATTCTAATTACAAAACATTTATACGTGGACAAATAACGAACGAATATACGTGAAAATGCACCACGGTACAACTCGCAGATACACCTATGGCAATCTTTACCCTTATGGGTCCTTACCTCATGATTTTCTGCTTCAATCGATCTCCTCCCCTCAGGGGGGCAGTTACACGAGTTTATGGCATCAAAGCTGATAAAACCCCCGGAGTGCCTCTCCCAAAAGAACGTTTTATCATGTTCGTCAAACATCAAAATCCAAATTAAGTTCACACCAGAATTAAGATTTGAGAATTTTAAAACAAACAACCAGTCAATTCGACTCTCGAAACCGTTCTCATTAACGGGACTGAACTGTAGTAGTTCAGATAATTTAAGAGTCCATAAACGTGACGGACGAACGTCCGAACCAGATCAAGACTAAAATCAAATTGAGAAACGCGAGTTACGCGAGTATATAATCGCCACGTGTCGAAGACTTGTGGATTTGTTTATCATCGTCAACGTTCTAATCTCAAACCGTCTTCCTGTCCCCGGTTTAGCTAAAACTGAACCATCGTTCTTGGAAATGTGTGCGGTGCATTAGTCTTATTAATAAACGCTGATCAAAGGGCTATATTATGAAAATACAGTAGTGTGGTCAAATAAATTTGGGATGGTGAAAATACGGTTTGAAATACGTGTTAGAGGTATTCAACGATGGTCCCCGAAATATTTATTGTACGAGATTCACGACAAATAAAGTACAAATATAAATAAGCAATAAAATGGTTAAGGAAAAAGTAAGTAACTGAACAATTTCCTTCGCGTGTTCAACTATTATTATCTCCAAATCATTACGACTTTCGTGAAAATAACAACAGAAATGACTAGCTTTAAATTTTAAGGAAAATGCAAATGTCGCTTAGAGAGAAAACTAAGGAGTTCTATATTTAGGGATTTCGGTTAAGGCACCCGAGGCCATAATATTCTTTCTACTCAACAAATTATATTCTTAAGGCTATCAGAGATTGTTTTAAAGTTATTTGTCCAACAGGTATCAATTAAAAGGTCTGCTCAACTAAAAACGAGTTAAACATGGCGTACCACGGGGTTCTATCTTGGTTAGTTATTTTTACTATATACGAATGACTTTCCACGCTCTTCTGTGTGTCGTATACGGAATTTAATATGATTATTTTTAATACGATTTGTTATTTGATCGTTGATTAAACAGTTAAAAAGTTGATAATTGTGGATAACGATCACTTATTTCAAAACAAAGACGAGTGAGTGAGTGTTTTGGGCGTTTTAAAAGGTAACCAATCATGTAAAAGTTTACAGTGCAACCATTTTTTTTTTTTACTAATAAGAGAATGAATAACAGTTCAAGTTGAGTGCCCTATTTCTCGGGTCATTTAAGATTATACAAGTTGTTAAAATTTAAAGTTATATAAATTAAAGATTGGATAATGTCGTCACAATCAGGTAAGTACATTCCTGATTTGTCTTCTTTCTCTTGGGTTAAATTAATAGTAAATTAAAAGTCCCACCCGTAAATTACAAAGTCAGACTTAGACTTAGCTACCAAGTTCATTTTTGTGGGAGAATAAGATACTTTTCTTGTAGGACTCCCACCTCAACTCCTAAACTCGAGTGTGAACTCCAAATTACTAGTTAACATTATATTAAAACCAGACATGGGATAATAGTAATAAATCATAATTTTTTGGCTGTAATAGTAATAGAAGGCAAAGTAATAGATAATAGTCTTACTTTTCTATTACAGTGGCAATGGACATAATGTGTGAACAAAGAACAAAAAATGAACTAAATCTCCTCTAAACTAAAATAAACATGTATGTGAACTAATATTGTGGCAAATTTTTCCTTCAATAAAGTAAAATTTATCAAGACCTACAGTCTCTGAAATTGTAATGATTTAGTTGAAACTATTTGTTATTTGGCTGCCGCTCAGCCTCATCCTGGATCCATGAGTGCAGAGCCCTCTGCTTCTCAGTCTTATCCTGGATCCCTGAATCCAGACACTGCTACTCGCCAGCTTAATACCATCTCACACAGGGTACCCCATAAGGGGCCTTGGTGAATCGGGATGCTGGGAATGCAGTCGGGGGTCATGATGAGGAGGCATCTTGGACAATGGTGGTAAGAGGGGCCGGAAGCGAGCGACCCCTCCTAGAACTGCAACCACTGCAGTAGCTAATGGTGGTGGTCCCTCAAGGGGGTCTGGTCTCACTCATGCACCAGCTAGAGGGAGTCAGCCTGTGGCAAAGGCTGGCAGAGAACGGCGGAGTATCATCGGGGCTGCCAAAACAGATCGTATGATGGCTGTACCAACGAAGACCACAAACATTTTCATCTCGAGATATCAACCTGATCTTACGGCCAAGGAGCTGCAGGCATTTGTGGAAGATAAAGTGAATCTTCAGGTTACATGTAGGCAGGGCTGTGGAGTCGGAGTCGTGGAGTCGGAGTCAATTTTGGTGGTGCTGGAGTCGGAGTCGTAAAAATGTACCGACTCCGACCGACCTCAATATAAATTTTAATAAAATATGTTTTTTGTGTGTGATATCACTGGCAGCTATGGTGGTTAAACCACTTAAATAATAAACACAGTTTTCCATTTCAGACACTAATGCCATTAATTCATTTTTTCTTTTCAGATAATATTTTTTATTTTTAATGCTTATTTAATTTCGAGTTCTTTCTAAATTTCATAAGTTTTTAACTTTCAAGTCTAAAACCCTTTCACAATGGCAAAGACACTTCCAACAAAGTCTGCAGTTTTTTAATATTTTACAATAACCACAGATGGGAAACATTTCGTGTGTCAGTGTATGATAGATGATGATGATGATGAAAAATTATGTGAAGCAAAAATCAGTGGTTTTACTGGCTACTGATAAAAATGCACCAACCAGAGCATCAAATTTGAAAAGACATTTGCAGTGTTTCCATCCCAAAATTTTAGAAGTTGTCATTGAGAAGTAGTAATAAAAACTTCCAACTACTTCAAAGTTAAAAAGATCAGAAATCTACTGAACAAGCACCAATTACAAGATTCTTTACTACAGACAAAGTTACCGTAACAATGACCACAGATGATGATGCTTCACGTGGTGGTGATGAAATGCCTCTTGTGTAATTATCATCATAGCAGATTTAGAATTAATATACCTTCGGAGTCGGAGTCGGATAGACAAAAAATTGAGGAGTCGGGAGTCGGTTTTTATGTGCCGACTCCACAGCCCTGCATGTAGGAAAACTGACTCCAGATGGACTACATACAGTTCCTTTCAAATTACAGCAGTCTGTGATGATCCAGGGGTATTTATGGATCCAGCAGTATGGCCGGAACGGGTATATGTACGGCAGTTCTATGAGAAGAGAAGAAAAACACCTGCAGCCCCTCTCGCAAGTGCTGGAGAGGGTAATTACGGAGACATCATGCGTCGTACAGTATTGTGGAGGAAAATCCAGCTGGGTCTAATGCTGTAACTGCTATGCCTGGTATAAGTGGAATTCAACATGTAGAGATGGCTGGCAGAACTACTGCATCTTCCTAATTGCAACATTCAAGGTAATCTCTTATAACTGTAGAGGCCTAAGCTTAGGCAATAACAGCAGACACAGGGGGATCATAATTGATAAGCTGTTAGAGGATGCTGATGTTCTCTGTCTGCAGGAAACAGGACTTCAAGGACCTGAATAGCCTGTCCAGTAACTTTAATGGGATAGGGAAGGCCACCAGAGATAAACAAGATAGTCTCCTTGCAGGCCACCCACCTGGTGGGGTAGCTATTCTATGGAGGTTGGAGTATGGGAAATATATTAGTGAATTAAAACTTGGTTTTAATTGGCTAACTAGAATAGAAATTTGTGTAGACAATAAAAAATTTGTAATTCTGTATATCTATATGCTTTTTCAGGCAGTTGATAATGAAGAAAATTACCTCAATAAATTGGGGCAGGTCAGCAGTATTATTGACGAGTTGGATACGACATGTGTAGCTATTATTGGTGACTTTCTAATGCTAATGTGCTTAATGATAATTCTTTGTTTAGCAACCACTTAAAAGCCTTCTGTGAAGATAATAACTTGATCCTTTCATCCATGTGTAGTCTTCCTGGTGATAGCTTTACTTATGTTAGTGATAGTTGGCACAACAACCTCATGGTTGGATCATTGTATTTGTATGTTCATTATACACAGTGATTCACTGGCCTACTTAGTTAGTGCTCCAGATAACTATCTCTTAATCTTCTATGGACCTCTTGTATAATGTTTGTACCTGTTGAGTCTGAAATAAAGTGTTTCTTTGTTAACACACAGCTTCTAATTGCATTTAAATAGACAAAGATCCTTTTCAAATGAGTGAAGTACCCCACATACAAAAGTAATAGTAATAGAAGGAATCAAAAGTAATAGTAATAGAAGGAATCAAAAGTAATAGTAATAGAAGGAATCAAAAGTAATAGTAATAGAAGGAATCAAAAGTAATAGTAATAGAAGGAATCAAAAGTAATAGTAATAGAAACCCAGTACAATTATTGACCCGATGTCTGGCTATAGCACTATTTTTAATTGATACTGCACCCGAATTCAGTTAGCACTCAGCACTATTCACTGTAACACTCATCACCATATGCTAGGTAGCATTATTGTATGCAATTGCCACAGTACCTCAGCCCCATGCAGCCACACTGTGTACAGTGGCAGATTATCATTGAGGCAATTGAGGCTGAAGCCTCAGGCCCCCATGTTTGAGGGGGCCCCCAATCAACTAAGTTTCAATGATATAATTCGAGATTTTGCAAACTACTTTGATTAAATATGACAGAGTACACAATCTGACAAATTCCCTGTTTTATTTTATGTTTTATAGGCCCTAAAGTAAAGTTTGTTTAATACAGTTTTGTTTTAGCAAATGGCAAAATACACTGTGTTAAGGTTCTTTAAGTTTATTTCTCAATTAGCCTAAGCACCGTATATATAATTCGTGTAAATGTACTATGTACTGTACAATGTACATGTACAGGTATTGTTAATAAAAATCTATAGAAAAGGGCCCCCAAAATAAAATTAGTCTCAGCCCCAAGTACAGTTAATCCACCACCCCTGACTGTATAATATAGCCAGTACTTCCACTTTTAGGGTAATTTCGTACAATATATTTTAGTTATCCATGTAATGTACACTACGGTGTCCCGTAAGTCTGGACCCATAGGGATTATAATATATTTTTTATTATGTTATTATTATTATTTGATTATTATTTTTTTATTATTTTTTATTATGATTTTTATTTGTGGGGCCACTTGAAAGCCAAGTGTACGAGGGTCAAGCTTCAGAACATTTCCACCTTAAGCACGCATTGTGGAGGCGTGTCAAGAAATTTCTGCGACTGTGATTCAGAAAGTGCTGTCGCAGTGGAGATTGCGTCTTCAACTATGTGTGCGACAACGGTGGACACTTTGAACAGATTATGTAATAAATTTTTGGACTATTTTGTAATTTTATTATTTTTCCCTATGGGTCCAGACTTACGGGACACCCTGTATTGTTTTCTAACATATTAGCAATAAACAATGCCCAATGTAACCAATTACATCATATTTTTGTTATTTAATGTCATTTTATAGCACAAAGAGGGGGCTGTGGCAATGATTTAAACCTATTTGAATTATTTCTTTTGGGAAAGTAGTCCCTGCTTAGCACTGTTTCACTTAACACTCAGTCTTTCTGGAACCAATTAAGAGTGCTAAGCAGGGACTGCCTGTATTTGAAAATGATCAGGATATTGTTGGTATTTTTAACCATTAAAGGTCAATTTGCATCATCTGATGTTTTCCTTAGACAATGGCAGTCTGCATCATTTGATGTCCTTATCTTTCCCACCTTTGTTTGAAGGCCCACGTGGTTCTTGCAAGTACACATTGTCACCCAGGACCTCATGCATGCTCCACATACTGCAGCCTACCCACACCATGCCACATGCCTCAGTTTACATTCAGCCATCATGGAAGGTGTGCATCCATGAGCCTCAGGCCTCACCCCCAAGCTCCAACAAAAACATAAGTGCCAATAACCAACCAGGAAATACTGAATAAGCTTGAGGAGCTCAGTGGTAATGAACATTACTCATCTGATGGATCAGATGGTGAATTTGTGATGGAAAGTGAAGAAAGTGGTTCTGATGACAATGTGCAGCAGGCAGAGCCTGTGGTGGAGAGCAGAGGTGGGGAGTCAGACACTCCTCCCACACGACACCAAGGCATACTGTCTGCTTTTGCATGGTGATGGCCAGAATCTCACAACAAATGTTCCGATTTTTTACCTTGAAACTGCTGGAATAACTCCTTATTTTCCTGTGTCTGATGATGCTGAGGAAGTTGACTATTTTCAGCCCTTTCTTGACAGTGCATTGATGGACTTTATTGTTACAGAAACAAACAATTACTACAAGTTCATTGTTGGACATGAAGAACTGCATGTGGCAGTGGCATGACACACTTATAAGCAAACTGTGTGCGCTTTTTGCCTTACTAATGCTCATGGCACACACAAGAAACATGTGATGAAGGATTATTGACAACAAGGTGGACTAACTGCTACACTGATATTTAGAAAATACATGGTGAGGGACACATTTATGTCGCTCATGCATTTTTACAATTTGCAGACAATAGTCAGCCTAATGAAGAAGACCATTTATGGAAAAAGAAGTGTTTACAATGCTGACAGACAAATTTAGTAAGTTCTTCTATCCTTTTCAAAAGGTGGTGGTAGAAGAGTCCCTTGTACTTTACAAAAGAATACTACTGTTTAAGCAGTATATTCCATCAAAATGACAGATTCAGCCTCAAGTTGTTTGTACTTTGTGACTGTGGGACTGGGTTGATGCTTGATGTGACTGTGTATACTGCTAGTGCTGCTGCTATTCTCCAAAATGACCCTCACAGATTTTCTGGTGCTGAACACTGTAAAACAATTGATGGAAAAGTATTTGGGCAGTATTATATTATACCCAGAATATGCACCTGGTGGATAAATCTGATATGCAGATTGGGTCAGTGGAATGTGTGTGGAAGAGTGTCAAGTGGTACAAGAAACTATTCTTCCACATGATTGATGCGAGTTTTGAATGCATACAATATGTATTTGGAAAAGACCATCAGTGAGAATATTTAATTGTAGAGTGGTGGTGGGCCAGACAGGCTAGCAGGAAAAGAAGGGATTGCTCGACACCTTTTGGAAGATCTGCCAGGACATGGAAAGAGCCAAAGGACAAAGACAATGCCAAGTATGCATGCACACTCAGAGGTGAGAACAGAAAAGTTGTGAGTACATGGTGTAAAGAGTATGGTATGGATCTGTGCATGAGACCATGTTTCTGCAATTATCACACACTAAAGAAATACTAAAACAATAAATAAAGCAAGAAATTTATGTATATAAAGGTGTTATAAATAAGCATGTAAAAAAAAAAAAAAAAAAAAAAAATTTTTTTTGCATGCAGGAGGTGTCAGGGTTGGTGATACCCAGGATTATTTTAGCTGTTTTTACTGAAGAAAATTTAGAGAACTTTGATTTTAATTCTTTAGATCCTGTAAACTCAGGCATACTTGATAAGATTCATATAAGGGTGATGTTCAGGAAGTGATTCATACAATGAAGTCAAATAAAGCTGCTAGACCTGATAATATACATATATGTTATGTTAGGATTCACAGAGAATGGGAGGATAGCTTATATAAGACACTAACTATTTTGTTTGCTAGGTCTATTAATTATGCAGAGATACCAGATGAATGGAAAAAAGCAAATGTAGTACCCACTTGCAAAAAGGATACCATCAACTTGGAATACTTGGGTCTGTGGGGGTAACTTGGGATATTTAGTTTTCAAGGCTTCAATAGCATTTTTAAATAAAAAATGGCTGAATTTAGAGGCATTTTTTATTGTTTTACATACGAGTATATACAGTACAAAGCACTGTATCTACTGTAACTATAAATACCAAGAAGGTCAATATGTTCCAAGTTACCCTCACTGTCCCAAGTATCCCCAGTTGATGATAGTAAAAAGAAGGTAGGAAATCATAGGCCTGTTAGCTTAACATTATTGGTAAGAAAGATACTAGAAAGCATTATATTATTCAACATCATTTGAAAATTTTTTGATCTTATTTCAAGTTCACAACATGGATTTAGATCAGGACATCTTAGACATTTTAGAGTTTGTAACTGATAAGGTAGATAATAGACATGATGTAGATGTTATTTATTTGGATTTTTGTACCTAAGGCATTTGACAAGGTTTGATATACTAGGAGAATTCTATACAGGGTATACCTAGTAGTCCAATATAGGAGAATTCTATATATAGTATAGTGTTCCGAAGCTCATGGAATATTGGGGTAAGTTATAAATTGGGTAGAAAAATGGTTAGAAGAAAGACAACAGAGAGTAATTCTAAATGGCCATAAATCTGGGTGGCAGAAAGTGAAAAGTGACGTACCGTACCAGAGAGATCAGTGTTGCATGAATTACTCTATTTTACATCTAAATGATTTAGAGAAAGGAGTAGGAAGTAAAGTTTCAAAATTTGCAGATGATAAAAAAGTAGTTGCCCCAGTTACAAATATAGAAAATTCTTGTAAACTACAAAAAGATCTAGATAGCTTAGTTGCATGAGGTAGTAAATGGCAGATGGAATTCAATGTTCAAAAATGCAAAGTCATCCATTTTAGCAGAAATAATGAAAACTTCAGTTATGAGACACAAGGGAACTGGTTGGAGGATGTTAGAAAGGAAAAGAATCTTGGCATTATAGTTAGTAGTAACCTAAATTCTCTAAGCAATGCTTAGAAGTAGAATAAGGCAAATAAAATGCTAAGTATTATGAAGAGAAATGTTAGTTACAAGAGTAAGGAAGTCACCTGTAAATTATATAATTCTTATATTAGGCCTCACTAAGAATCAGAGCATTTTTTAAGCTTTTCCCACTGGGTGACAAAGGCAGATCGGGAAGGGGGGGGGGGGGGGTGTGTGTGTGCTGCCAATTTCTTAAACAGTTCTGATACAGATAGGGGTGTAAATCAGTGAGTGCCAATGGCCTGAGTCATTAAGCTAGGGGGTCTGGGGTGAGTGGTAGCTCCCCCAGCAGGGTCAGGGGCAAAGCTCCAGAAGCCAACGCATTTTAGTTTTTCCAAACAGCATTTTGGCAGAAATTATTTAACATTCTTTATACTCACTAATGACATAATTATCTAAAAATAAACTAATTTTTCATCAAAATATAAATAAATATTGAAATGACCACTGCTTGTGATACTACCTATATTTTTCTATAAAATTCCGAAAAAAATTAAAAAAAAATTTAGATATAAATAAATTTCTACTGACTTAAATATTTGTTAAAAACAAACATACAGTTCAGTGATCCAATCAAAATTTAATAACCAGTTCAGGTGAACCAGACAGAACCAGTCCCAGCACACCCCTGGATTAAGGATACTATGGATCCAGATGTTCCCTAATCAGGCCACCATCTCCGTGTGGTCTGAAATAACACTAGCATTATCTATGTATAAATATTCAATATAAATTTCATATAATTTACATTTAGGATAAACAGTTCTAATTGTGGCATATATGTGCATGTATTATATGTATTTATATGGCTTCCAAGACAATGCTCTCAAGACAATTCTATTTTTACAAATTCTGAAAATTCCTTGTTGCCCAGTACCCTAAAATTTCATTTACTGAGTGACAAATTTTCCTCACTGGGTGACATTCATGTCACCCACTCACTAGGTTAAAAAATGCTCTGCTAAGAATTCAAGCCTGGTCCTCAACCTTAGACATGATACTGATATGCTTGAAAGTGTGCAACATAGGGCAACCAAGCTCATCCCTAACCTCAGAAGACTGAATAGGAACAGAGGAACATTAAAAGGAACTGGGTACATTTAGTTTTGAGAGACATTGTTTGAGGGGAGATATGATACAGATGTTCAAAATGTTTTTGGGTTCAGACAACTTATATGTAACTTGCCTTTTACTTATTAGAGAATAATAGAAAAACTCAAGCACACAGTAAGAAAGTTAGAAACAGACTCGTAGACTGGATCTACAAAAATCCTTTTTCAGTCATAAAGTAGCAGATTTTTGGAATGACTTGCCATGAATGTGGTAAATAGTAGCTCCTCAGTTAGTTCTAAGAAAACATTGGATGCTTTCCTAAATGAATGTTTATAAATCATTAAATAGTGGATATTTTTCAGCTTGAATTATGTAGGTTATTTTGGGAGGTCTGTAGATAGTTTTGTTAATTAGCTGACTCGCATTACACGAGTTATATTTTATAATAAAATCTTACAAAATATCAATTTAATGTCAATTTCATGTCAGCTAACTAGCATACAACTACAGTAGACTCACAACTTACGTGGATTTTTCTTACGCGGTTTCAACTATACACGGGTTATAATTTTCCAATTTCCAATTTCAGAAAATATAAATCCAAATTTCAAGAAATATAAAATAAAAATATAAAAAATTTTAATTTTAATACTATAATAAATATATACAATAATTAAAAATATAAAAAATAAGTGGCGCCACCCCACTTCTGTTTGTCTCAGTTCCCATGTGTGTATCGTCAGAGTAACAGGTGCCTCGTGTGTCAATTTAGTGCACTTAAACCTCTCATATTCATTCATATGCCCAAACACAAGCCAACCTCTGTAGGGTTAAGTTATGAATGCGTGTATTTGAAAGGTTACAAATTTGTCCTTTTGGGCAGTAAAGGGTTAAGGGCGATTTAGGGGTTTTTTTTTTTTGGTTTCCGAGTTTACATGGTTTTTGGCTTTATGCAGGGTCCCAAGAACCAGAGCTGGGCACTTGCGGTTTTTTTTGCGGTACTGCGGTACTACCGCACTACCAAACCGGTACCGCATAATGCAGTACCGCAAAGGATTGCTGAAAGTACAGCAGTACCGCTACCGCATTCAAATTTTCCCGCGGTACCGACAAACATGGTAGTACCGCAGTACTGCAAAAAAAACTGCAAGTGCCCAGCTCTGCCAAGAATGTAACCCCCGCATAAGTTGCGAGTCTACTGTATTTACTACTACCAAAGCAGCCTATATAACTTAAGTTAAGAATATAGGTATCATACAGTATTTACAATCTACACACTTTCATTCATGAGTGTCCAAATTTTTCTTGAAATTAACTAACAAGCTACCGTTTACCACATCGTACAGCAAGTTATTCCAAAAATCTACTACTCTATGACTGAAAAAAATAATTTTCATAGATCAAGTCTACAAGTCTTTTTTCTAATTTTATCATGATGTCCATGAGTTATCCCATCAGCTTCTAGTGAGAAAAAATTACTCGCATGTAAATTGTCCAAACCTAAAAACATTTTGAACATCTGGATCATATCTCCCCTCATACAATGCCTCTCAAAAGTAAAAACTAAACATAACTAGTTCCTTTAATCTTTTTCTGTATTTCAATCTTGTTAGGTTAGAGATAAGCTTGGTTGCCCTATGTTGCGCACCTTCAAGCATATCAATATCGTGTCTAAGGTGAGGAGACCAAGTTTGAATGCAATATTTTAAGTGAGGCCTAACATAATTATATAATTTACAGACGACTTCCTTTCTCTTTAACTAACATTCCTCTTAATAATACCTAAAATTTTATTTGCATTATTTCTAACCTCTAAGCACAGGCTTAGAAAATTTTAGATCACTACAGTACTAACTATAATGCCAAGATCTTTTTCCTATCTAACATCCTCTAACCAGTTTCCTCGTATCTCATAACTGAAGTAGGCCCTACTGTATTCATTATTTCTACCAAAATGGATTTTAAAGATGTCTTTACTTCTACTTTCCACTTTCTTTCAATTATCACTCTTTCTACTATTATTTCTCATTTCTTACCACTTTACTCTCTCTTTGCCATCTTTTATAAATGCAAGTCACTGGATTGCATGGCCTCCATTAAGATTTCAAACAACAAAGGAACCAGGAGAAATCGCAAATGATTACTATTATTTACTGGTTTTTATTTATGCCAAAACAATTAACAAGTTGCAGAAGGTGAGTGTGGATTCACCATGTTAATTTGGTCATGGGGAGAGAGACATTTTAGAATAAGGTTACAATCATATACTAGATACAAAACCAACCCAACCGTAACCAAACCCCATCCAGGACTGAATTGGGGCATCCTTTGTGCCTTCAGCCTCAGGAGTATTGCCAAATAGCATTTTACATTATCTTAATTTCACACAAAACATTATTAAATTTCTCATTAAACATGATTATACGGGTAAATCCTGCTTTGCAATGCTTCAATTTGCTATTCTTCACTATAACGATATGGGAAAATTAACACCTCTCTTTGATTTGAGGTCTGAAGCCTCCCACTAGAACAATCATCCAATCTGAAAAAATTCCTGAAAAAATAATTTTTCACTCCAGTTGACCAACCCAGAAAATAATTTTTCAGGGGAAAAAAAAAAATAAAAAAAAAAAAAAAATCAAATTTACTCAAGCAGTTTGAATTTGGTATGCAACGAGAGACAATGACTCATGCTTACAGCCAGCCAGCCACACTCCCCTTTGCCTTCCTAGGATCCTGCTGTAGAGGGATTTTAAATCTACTACTAACTTCTAATAGCTTTTCTCATTTTCATTTTATTATTAAACACCTTTTCTTCCACTTTTTCTTCTTTTTTTTTTCCAAGAGACCCAGTCCTTAGCTACCCTTATATCTTCCCTTGATATCATACAATTTTTATTTAACCTTCCCTTCTTTTATATTTTCCCCTCCACATCAGTCCCCCTGTAGCTAAAAAAAAAAATTTTTTTTTTAGCCACATTGAAAATTCTAATACACCCAATAAAATTTCTCCAATCATGCGCATACAGTCTAGACTGTCCCAATTTTTTTTGTTCCTGAAGTTTGTCATGCACACTCCCCTAATTTCTTCCACTCGTGAAAACATGCCAGCAAGATGAATTTCATTCGTGTTCTTTAATTTTAAGGGTCCCCTCAAACCATGTGTTACTATTGCTGAACGGCTACTCTCTACCTTATACTAATTGTAGCATATTTCTTTTCAGGTTATGGATACAAGAAAGCAGGAGACTGTGTGGTTGGTGGGGTGTTGCGAAATGAAACCTGGAAATGCTGTGTCAACTCCCAACAGTGGGAGATGTTCTTCGACGTCTGTTGTTCTTCACTCGGAAGAAAAAACGTCCACGGCGGAAGCTGCCAATGTGGTAGCTGATGAGGTTATGGCGGTGTGGGCTCGGGCATCTATTCCGACCTCCACAAGCCCAAGTGCGTCGAGAGGATCAAGGCCCTCTCCACGGACTACAAGAAGGTTGCCAGAAACCAAAACCGTGGGGGAGAGAAGCAACTGGAGCGGGAAAAGGGATTCCAAGCCAACCTGAATACACTGTTCGAAACAGCTCATGCCAACGCCATGAAACTCATCAAAGTCCCCGAAGATCGAGACTTTCTGAATGACCAGCGAACCATGTGGAAGATGTACATCGGAGGAGAGGACCTGGAGTTTGCTCGCAGGGCAGCAGAGTGGGAGAAACGCCGAGCAGCTGAAGAGAAGAGGAAGAAGAAAAGCCGCGAAGAGATGGACTCACTGCAAGCAAAAGGAATGGTGAAAAGTGGGTCTTCTTCTTCTTCGGAGTCCATGGCCGAAGCATCCAATGATGATGTCCAATATTTCTCTCCTGGTCCTTCGGCTCCTCGATCCATCCCAAGGACGGCCAAGTGTCGGCAAGGAGGATCATCCAATATCCCAATTTTGCTGCAGCCCTGGATCGAACTGGAACCTCAGTACGCCAAGCGATGCACATTGTGGCTCCAGCACTCGCTGCCGCGGGAGTTGAGTTATCTCGGTCACCTTGTCCAAATCAAGTCTTCACCATTCACGGCAGAAGTCCAGGAAGAACTTGGCAGCCGGAATCAAGACTGAGTTCAATCCTGATATGCCGCTTGTCGTCCACTTTGATGGCAAACTCCTCCCTGATTCGGATGGAGGGAAATCGGATCGCATACCAGTGCTGGTCAGCGGGAAGAATCTTGAGAAGTTGTTGGCAATCCCAAAAATCCCTGACTGCATGGGACAGCGGATGGCTGGAGATGTTCTGAAGGTGCTAGACGATTGGCCGCAAGTTCAACCATGGATTGCCGGTCTCTGCTTCGACACAACAGCGGCGAATACCGGTATTCACAGCGGTACTTGTACGATTATCCAGGACCAAATGGACCGCCGCGTTCTTTTCCTGGCTTGCAGACACCACATGATGGAATTGGTAATCACCTCAGTCTTTGACCTGTTCTTCAGGTCTTCTGGCCCCGAAATTGCGCCGTTCGCTCGCTTCAAATCCCAATGGGAGTTCATCGACCAGAAGCAGGCTTCTCCGTTCAACGGTGATAGCCCAAGCGACATCCTTTCGGAATGGGTGGCGTTGAAAAAGGAGCAGATTGTCCACTTCATTGAAGACCAGCTTGAAGTTGGCCACCCAAGAGACGATTACCGGGAGTTCCTGATCCTCACTCTGGTCTTCCTCGATGTTCATGGCAAACGAGATCTCCGGTACAATCATCCTGGAGCATACCACCGGGCCAGGTGGATGGCCAAAGGCATTTACTGTCTTAAGATGTTCATCTTCCGAAGCCAATTCCACCTGACCGCTCACGAGGTCCGGTCACTACGCAGGATAAACGTCTTTGCCGTCACCATCTACCTCCAGAGGTGGTTCGAGGCTCCATTGATGGCGGACGCGCCCGTCAATGACCTGGAGCTGTTGGAGGACCTAGAGCGGTACAAGGCGGTGGATCATGATGTAGGTACTGCTGCATTGACGAAATTCCGGGGCCACCTCTGGTACCTAAGCGAAGATTTAGCCAGACTCGCTATGTTCTCCTCCAAAACCACCGATGCAGAGAAGACGGCCATGCTCCAAAACCTGCACAAGAAGACCGAAAACCCAAAAGATCTGCGTCGGCTGGAGGGAAGAGAAAGAGTGTCTGGACCGTGAGACGGTCGGATTTGAGCACCTTGGTCACGAAAAGGACTCAAAACCTTTTTCATTGCCTGAAGCTGCCGGTTCCAAAAACCCCAAAAGATCTCGAAGGATGTGCACCATCGTTGAAGTCTGTGAACGATGCGGCAGAATGGGCGGTGAAACTGGCGGAAGATTTCAACGAGGGCCTGACAAAAAATGAGGAGGAACGGCAGCTCGTGTACCAAGTCGTCGAATACCACTGCCAGCAGTTCCCCTCAGCAGACAAAAAGATCCTCTGTCCCCCGAAATGAAATGTGCCATTAGGAAGAATTTCTATTTCCTTTAATTTAGTCATTAGAAAGAATTTACATTTCATTCTTCCATTCTAGAATGATTAATGCTGAGCATTTATGTTTGTTCATATAGGGTCGAATAAACAAGGTCAATGAGGGGACCCTTCCCCTCCTAATAGGCTAATGAAATTTTGCCCATTTTTTCCTTTCTTCAAGTGTAATTAATTAAAGGGGTGTGCGATTTGACTCTTGCAAATTTTTATTTTCACATGTGAGGCTGGGACACCCTAGCATACACACACAAGAAATTTATTCACACACAATATCCATACAAACATATTCAATCTATTTTTTTCTAATTTCTACTATAATCTGTTTTTACTAACAAATTTTTATTATAATTTTCACAAATGTTTCAGTTTACAGTTTAATTTATTTATGAACTTTCCCTCGATTTTTTTTTTTCTGAATAACATGCTAAAGTACTTTACAACTTCCTTTTTTTTTTTAGTGGCCTAGTGCTTATAGGCATCATTTAGTTCTCATATTACTACCATTTAATTTTTTTTTTATGGATACATATACAGTAGCCATCAAATGTTGTGGCAGGTTACGCAAACCCATCATGAAATTTTATATTCCCAGTCATACACCATCCCCGGCAACAGCAGCACAACATAAAAACATCAAACACTCATAAAACATGTAGCCTGAGGCAACGAGTCTGCAAGTTCCTGCAAATGTTCTGCAGGTATCTCCTCCCACACTTTCACTAAGTCTGCTTTCAACTTAGGAACTGAGCTAGTGTCAACATCCTAGTCATTTTTTCATTATTGACCATAAATTTTCAATAGGAATAAGGTCTGGGCTATTACCAGGCCAGTCTTTAAAGTAATCCAGAGCACACAAACCAAACCACTCTTTCGCTTGTTTACTTGTGTGGCAGGGAGCTTTACAGTCTTCATGGTGTACTGTGGGTCAAACCTGTCTGATTTCCAGGGCCATCTCACCTTCCCTCGTTTAGTACCCAACACTGTAAACACCTTCTCCAAAGGCCAGTCTTTAATTTTCTTGGCAAAACTAACTTGTTTTGCTTTGTGGCAGGCAGTCAAGAGAGGTTTCTTTGCTACCTTCCTCATTGGCAGATTGAGATCTCTCAGCAAATAATGCTGCACAATTCTTACAGACACATTACCCAGTAATGCAGGATAAGTTTCCTTTATTTCACATGCTGTTTTTGTAGGCAAGGCATTCGGCTGTTTTTAATAACATTCAAAGTCTTTTTACTACATTTACATGGCTATCCAGACTTTTGTAAATGTGTGGGTCTTATCACCAACCACCACCCTGCAGGACCAGACAAGATGCCAGATTAACCATATTTATAATTCCACCCATACAAGCTTGCTGAGAAGGGTATGAATGGAAATGTCAAATATCATGGCAGGTTTGTGTGACCTGCCACAACATACGATGGTTACTGTATGTGCATATGGCTGAATCTCTTCTAATTTCATTCATAAACCAAGGAAAAAATCCATCTTCCTTTCTTTCGCAGAAAAACCCAATAAAACATGCCCTATTAAAAAAGACTACTATTAAACTAACTACATTTTAACACATGTATTATGTAATAAGTTTATTTTTTTTTTATTTTATTTCACAGAAACTATAATTAAAAGTTAATATCACTGTCCTGCTAAAGCCTGCTAGAATCTACCTTCTCTGTTGCCTTTTCATTGGGGAAGGCATTCAAAGAGTGAGAAGACCAGGCCCCTGTATGGGTTGCCTAGCCTGTCATCTCTTCCATAATTTCAGAAATTTACTTTCATTTTTTAACTTCAAATTAATCCTCTTTTGTTTATTTTAACATTTTTTTAACAATTTTTTATTCCTAAAAATAAACAAACATGGTTAATAAGTGGGTGGGGATGCTTCACTGGACATAAATATGAGTTTAATTCCCTACATCTCTCCCTTATGTCCAGCGATATCATTCCCAACCACTTCACCCTTTTTCTTGATTACAACCCACACCTCAAAAATCCTTTCCAGCCAAGACAGACTGACCCAGAGGGAAAAACTCTCTCTTACTAATAGGCCATGGCAGGGAACCAATCTTAAACTAAATCCCATCACCTTGATTTTTTTTTTTTTTTTTTTTAATTTATTATTTATTTTTAAACCCTGCTTCAAAACTCCCTTACTACCACCTTCTCTTTCCTTTCTAAAACTTTGGGCTGGACCCAATCCTGACTACTAACAGGAGCCTTACTGCTGAGTCCATCTTCCCCTCACACTTTCTTCCTCCCTTTCCAACTCCTCTATCTGTCCTCTAGCCTTCCTTACATTCTCAACCCACTTCTCTTCCAATCTCTTTGCTTCCTCCTCTGACAACCCATCACACTCCAATCCTTTCTCAATTTCTCCCAATGATTTCCTGACATCTAAGCAAAAGTCCATGATGTTCATACTCCACATCTTTTCTACTCCATTAAACCCTCCTTCCTGCAATATCTCAAATTCTTCTCTCACACTCTCTAACAAGATGTGGTCTCTTGGCTGATTGTTCTTTCTTTTACTCTCCTATAGATCTTTGCTCTTACCATTTTTACTAGCTTCTTCTTCACCTCCACTTCTCCCTACATCATTATTCACACTGTCCTCATCCCATTCTTTTCTCAAAGCTGACCAGTCATGCATCTCTGACTCTTTTCTTTCATATAACCCTTCATTATCCCAAAATACACAGAAGTCATTTCTCAATTCAAAGCCTTCAAAATCATACTCATCCTGCTCTACCTGTTCAAGAACTATTCTAGATTCACTCACATGCATCAAGGGTTGGCTGATTTAAATCAAATGATTTTTTTTTTTTTTAAATCGGATTGGATTTAAATCAGTATATGAATAAAAATAAAAAACCCTGATAAAACGCAAAAACTACTAATTAATCACTACAGGTAATACATAAAGAATGGTAATTAACTTTGCTGTTTAATTTTTAATAAAACACGGTTATAGAATTTACTTATAGCTCTATTGATTATAGTGAGAAATTAAGATATCTGTGTTGACCTTTTCTTTAAACATTAATTAAAATCATAATAGCCACTGGCCTAAAGTGAAGAAACATTTGTAGAACATATTTATTTCTATAAAGCATCAATAATTAATTTAAATTTTTATTCCACTGCTTTCATATAAAACGGCAGTTCTTAACCTTTTTTGTGTCATTTCCCCTTTCAACCAGTTCACCCTACCCGATTTCCTCCTCCATTAGGATATAGAAAAAAGTAGCCTCAAAGACAAAATTTAATAAAATTAGCAGACTTATAATGCACACTAATTACAGTGGACCCCCGATTTGAGTACACATTGATTTGAGTACGCTCGTCCATAGGCTCCTATTGACTCGACTTGAGTAGAAAACTTGATTTGAGTATGCCAGCCAGCGACGCCGAACGCGTTTCAGTTTGTCTAGAGCGTTCATTGCAGGAACATTCGGGGCCTAATGTTTTGAATAGTACAGGTGTTCTTAGGGATTTCTGTTAGAATTTCATACATTTTGTTTTCTGACTTTGTACTTAGTGTTTATTTATGTTAGTTTCTGTTGATTACAGCATAAAATAGTGAAAATATAGCATAAATTTGGTGATTCATACATGCAGTGACTTTGATACTGTATTTTATATTGTGGCATAGTGACATAGTGTACTGTTATAGTGATGGCCAATTTCTATAGAAAAAGTAGGGGTGGGGTGAAATTTTTGGGTTTTGGAAATTGGAACGAATTAATTAATTCCCATAGGTTATTAAGTTCAATTTGAGTATATTTCGAATTGAGTACGCCATGCTGGAATGGATTACGTACTCAAATCGGGGGTCCACTGCATATGATCACCAAACAAAACTTCACCCAGGTTAAGAAATGCTGATATAAAACAAATATTTAATTTCTAGAAAACTTTTAAGGTCATCTGGTCATGATAGTTTAATTTGCTGACCCAAAGCAAAGAACTATGATTAAAACTTAAATAAAAATATATATATATTTCTAAATTTCAAATGAAAAGTACAGTATAGCTCATAGGTGTACAGCCAGGGGGGCTGGAGCTGAATTCAGGCAAAATGAAAAAAATAATAGCTTGTAAAAGTTGGAGAAATGCTAGCCTTAAATATCATATTATAAATTCAGGATCAGAAAGTTATAAGATAATTTCATATTTTTATTTATTAGCTGTTATAAAGTACGTACTTATTAAGCTGTTATTAGTACTTATAGGCTATTTTTTATTCCAGGTTTAATCTAGATTTTACTATGGTATTTAACACAAATAGGGGCTATAAGACTTTGCTTAAAAATTCAAAAGAATATCTAATCCTTGTCGTGAGTTAATTGCTTTCTAAGCTTATCATGAATAGTAGTGAATTACTTGGTAAGTTGAAATTTTTATAATTAGGTAAGGTACTAATACCTTATTAGCCAAATTAAATACGTAAAGCCCCAGCCCCTAGGTCTATTCCTTTAAACTTGCTAGTATAATTTCATTTAGGCTAGGTCAAACTTTTATCAAACTCAAGTAAATTAAGTCTAACCTTATAAATGACATGCTATATATTATTATTTAGCTAATTAGTGACATGATTAGCTTGATACTAATTACTTGAGAGTTCTATTAGGGTCTCTTTTTAGGCTAGTGTTGCTGTCATAAACATTGAATGAGCATATACTAACAGAACAATTGAAAATGACATGAATAAAATGATCGACACTTTCGGTAGGTGAAAAGGGTGAGAGAAATACTTTTTCTAAGTTTTTCATAATTTTAGTTTGTAAATAGCAACAAACTGAAATTGCTTATTTCAAGAATTTTCCCTTATGTGGGAAATGGCTTTGTTTTCATTATTAATTTATTATACTGATGAGTTTTCTGTAATTTCTCAAAAGATATGTTGTTTCAACTTTCATTTTACATTGTGAGCATATAGGTACTACTAAATTTATTTAAGTTGTGGTGGCTCACAAGTTTTTATTATCTTTCTTATGCATGAATAAAATATTTGATATAGTCTTATGCCCTATTAATCAAAATTATCTAAGTACCAGTAGGGATTACAATACATCATGGAAGTTGCATAAAAAAAAGAAAAATCATACAATTAATTTTGCAAAGTATGACACACATCCTTTGGTAATGTTAGTACTTCTAATGGCCTGTTGGAGTCAGGGAGCCTGAGCCTGTGATGATCCTAACCATAATAATATATATATATATATATATATATATATATATATATATAGTTAATTACATTATCTAATTTCAGGCACTCTTTGTTGTAACTTAAAAATTTGGGCCTATCATCATGTTCTATTGGGCCAATTCTATCATGTTTTTTATTATATTTATAAAAACTACAGAATTTCTTTGGATCTTTATTGCTATTTCTAGCTAGATTTATTTCACTATGCCTTTTGCTCTTCCTAATCAAACTACTTAGTTTATTTCTTAACTGTCTATATAATTATCCAAGTCCAAAAGACTATCACTGTGTTCAAATTCCCTGACTGCCCTTTTTCTATTTTTAATTATTTGAGCTATTGCCCTATTCCACCACGAAAGTTTCCGAACTTTCCAGATGCGAGATTAATGTTTTGTAAAATTTTATTATGAAGTATAGCTTATGACTTGGATAACCTCAATAGAACCAAGTGTTTCACATCTTCCAAATAAAGTGTAAATGTAATGTAGGGGAACCAAACTTAATTCAGCTTAAGATGATTAGGTAAAATTGGAGTTTAGCACCCAACTGTTGACCCCATTTTGGGAAGGGGGGGGGTATTTTAGTGCAGTTTTCTCTCTCTCCAAATATGTAATCCAAATTTGTCGCAAATAAATAATAAAAAAAGTTACATTTATTTAAAGTTTACTTAACCTAACCTAATCTAATATGGATTTAGGACTGTTAGTAAGATGCACTACAACCATCACATGCCATGATCCACAATACAGTAGCACCTCGCTTAACGGCATTTCGCTATAACGGCGCTTTTAAATTATATTCATGTTCCATATGTGCAGTTGTGCACTCACTGTTTTGGCGGGTTTTTGGCAACACATGCTCAACAGCTGAGTCCGAGAAGTACGCCAAGCGCCATTTTCTTTTCGGAGCGTCAGTCTGTTTACAGGCATCAAAATCATTCGAGATGCATGGGCTGAAGTTAAAGAAAAAACACTGAGGTGTTTGGAGGAAGCTCATTCCTTCACTTATGGATGACTTCGAAGGCTTTGATGATCCAGTGGAGGAAGTGACTGCAAGTGTTGTTCAGATGGCTAGGGAATTGGAAGTTGAGCCTGACGATGTCATAGAATTGCTTCAGTCACATGACGAGCCCCTAACAGACGAGGACCTTCTTCTGATTGAAAAGCAGAGAAGACTGCAACGTGAAGAGGAGTGCCATCCTGATGGCAGTCCAGCTATTCCAAGAGATATGATGATTGTGGAATTGGAAGATGCCATTAAGTCTATCAAAAATGGGATTGCAGCCTTTGAAAGAATAGACCCTAATTTCGAAAGATCGTCTAAAGTTAATGCTATCCTTGCAAACGGTATTGCTTGTTATAAAGAAACTTTAAGAGAGAAGAGACGGCACTCGATGAGACAGAGTTCTTTGCTATCATACTTCAAGAAAGTACCATCGCAACCTTCCACAGAAACAGAAAGCCTGCCATCAACTTCAATTGAAACACCTTCATCAAAGTCACCATCTCCAAAACGAATAAGATTCGTTGAAGAGTCAGATGATGAAAATGTGCCATCTCCTTCATCATCCATGCAATAAATATATTTATTTTTAAATTTATATTTGTCTGTCACTATAAGTAAAGAAATATATATTTTAAGGTAAGCAATGTATTTATTTTGCCTTCGTATCATTGTTTTATAGGTCTAGCGCTATTGCGCACTTAATATATAATAGTAGTAATATTTCACTTTGTCGCTATATGCATTCACGAGGAAAAAAGGCCATAATTCGCTTAACAGCGATATTCGCTTAACGGCGGGGGTCCAGTCCCTAACCCGACGTTATTGCGAGGTGCTACTGTACACTGCTTGCAACACCATCAATCCTAAAAACTAATACAACAATGCTGCTAGGCTCAAAATCTTTATTTGTAACAAATTTTGATTCCATATTTGGAAAGAGTAGACAAAACTGCATAAAAAAAAAGGGGGGGTTTACCAGTTGGGTGCTAAAACTGCAATTTAACCAGAAGATTGGAATACAGTGAAAGATTAAAGGAATTGGGAATGTTTAGTTTTATATTACATTTCATTTGGAAAACATGAAGCCACTGCGGCCTATCGCAGTTATCCAAATCATTAGCTATATTTTATTATATATAATAATAATAAAAAAAACTTGCAAAATGCTAATCTCAAGTCAGCTATTAACATAACTATTTACTACTACAAAACATCAAGAAATGTCATTTTTGGGAGATATGATACAGATGTTCAAAATGTTTTCAGGTTTGAATAACATACTGTAGATGCAAATGGATTTTTCTCATTTGAGTCTGATCAAAAAACTAGGACAAAAAATTATGAAACAGGCTTGTATACTGAATCTACAAAAATAATTTAATCATAGTAGTAGATTTTTGGAACAATTTTCCAGTGTGGTTTATAAAGAAAATGGTTTCCTTAATTTCCATCAAAACTTTAGCAAAAACTTTCATCCTGCTCAAGTAATAAGGAAGGATGATGTTAGGCAGGTGATTTGTACATTGAAGTCAAATAAGGCTGCTGGATCTGATAATATATTTGCTAGGATTCTCAGAGAAAAGGAGAAAAGTTTATTTGAGGCACTAACTATTTTGTTTGCTAGGTCAATTAATTATGCAGAAGTACCAGATGAATGGAAAAAAGGGTAGTAAGGAAGGAGGTAGGACATTATAGGTCTGTTAGTTTGACATCATTGGTACAAAAGATACTAGAAAGAATTATAAAGAATATTCAAGATCATTTGGAGGATTTTAATATTATTTCAAGTTCACAACATGGATTTAGATCAGAAGGTCTTGTTTGTCTAATATCTTAAAACTTTTTAGAATTTGCAACTGATCAGGTAATTTACCAGTATAAATATGCAAGACTAGTGTGCACCTACTGGTGCTTTGTTGCTTGCCTCAAAACTTGTGTTTTTACTAATAAGGTTATTGTTGTACATTTCTATTTAATTTATCGTAGTTTTTCTTAAACTGATTAACTGTGCTTGAGTTTATATCTTTCATAATTCATTCCAGTGATCCACTACTCTTTGTGAGAAAAAATGTTTTCTAATGTCTTTGCTGCATTGTTTCTTAAAAACTTTGCGATCATTTTCCTCTTAAAACATTCCATTTTTTCTGAAATAGTTTCATCTTGTCAATCATTTCAATTCCATTCATAATTTTAAATATTTCTATTAAGTCTCCTCTTTTTCTTCTCTCTTCTAGTGGTGTTAATCCGAGTCTATTCAATCTACCCTCATATGGTAGGTACAGTAAACCCTCGATGAGTCAGAATGAGTCGGACTCTGTTCTCTATCAAGTGCTATTATTCTTTTGTTTATTTTACTGAGAGAAGTGTTTTATTTCCTATGTCAAGTGTCATTATTATTTTGTTTCTTTTACGAAGTGAAGTGTTTTTTTAATACTGTATTGTACAAAAAGGAGTCATTCCACGTCAAGTGGACCAATTTTGGAAAAATGCCCCACCTCACCATGTCAGATTTTGTTCTAACTTTGCTCACAGATTCCTTTAAGCCTTAAAGGAAGTTCTACGAAGTGTTAGTTCCATATCTCTTGTGGTTCTGTCACTAGTGTTACTTTGTCCATCACATTGAGCAATGAATTATTTGTGCCATTTTTAGCTAGTCAGCATTCCACAGTAACAAATCCTTCTACTCTGAAAATTTGCTTCTAGGGTCAAAATTTACTGTAGATTTCAAAACTCACATTACTAGATCTCTAGGAAGTATAGATTTTCCATAAAATATCCCCAAAGTAGGTTTCAAATTACATTTTGATTCCTGGGAAGTCACTTTTAGAAAATTATAGCTCTGGATCTACTTGACTCTGTGTGTGAGCTTTTTTTAGAAACTAAGAAAGTACTGCCTATATGCTACAAAATGTTTCAATCCGGATCTTCCTACCTGTTCTAGTTGCTGAGATATAAGCCATCAAAAATGGCCAAAATTAATTTGTGACAAAAATGTCCAATCTTTAAAGCTCAAAATGATCATGTGGGACAGCTCGCACCATACTCTAACAAAAACCAATGAAAAGAGCATGTCCTGAAATACTAGGGCCTAGTTTTTTATTTTGGTGTCTTGCTTTTTTGTAGGTCTAGTAGAACTTTGAAATTTTGTTCCATGTGATGTTTCTAGCGTTATAATTGTTATTTCATTGGCACAATGTTTTATTTTCTTTTGTTCTTATTACTGATTATATAGTGCAGGACTAGGTGCTATGTGCTAGGCTATACATATTTTTATTTATGTTCAACAACATGTAATACATGACTATTATTGTTTTCAGATCAAAACTGAAAATGGCCGAATCATCAGATACTAGTAGTGTTCATGTGGAAGAACCCATGGAAACAAAGAAAACTGGAAGCTTGTACTATTGGAAATAAAGAGGGAACAGAGTGTCACCTGAAAACATATTCCAGAAAATGTGGTTTGAAACTGTTCACAGAGCTGACAGTTCAGGAAAGTACTTTTTCTTCGAACAGGAATAGAAGAAGTCCAATTTAAGGAAGATGCATGCATATGCTTGCACCATAAACAGCTTCTTTTGACCAGATATGAGAGTCTGCAGAAGCACTGTTGCAACTCATTTGAATATCATAAATCAACATTACACAAAAAAAATCACTTCAAGCAATTGACATTGCAACAGCTCAACTGTCGAAGGAAGAGACTGGCAAAGACATCAAGCCTGGACAGAAACTTTGTCCTGATTGCAGGAAACAGAGGGCTGAAATACAAAGAATCAGTTCAACATCAAGTGAATCATTTGATCCACCAGAAGCACAAAAGCAGAAACTAGACACCAGCTGTTCAGCATTTGACATTTCCCCTGTAAAGCCACAAAAAGTGAGCAAGAGAGATTTACCAGGATATGTCAAAAGAAAAAGACAAGACAAGCACAAGAAGCTATTGGTCAGAAAATGGCAGCTCTTACAGGGATTGACGTAGGTGAAACAGAAGCTAGCACAAGTCAGCAGAGGTGCAGAAATTGTGAAGATTATGAAATACTGTTGGAAAAATTGAAAAGCCAAATGGAATTATCAGATGGAATTAGGCTGTTGCAACAGTGCTTCTGCAGACTCTCATATCTGGTCAAAAGAAGCTGTTTATGGTGCAAGCATATGCATGCATCTTCCTTAAATTGGACTACTTCTATTCCTGTTCGAAGAAAAAGTAGTTGTCTTTCCTGAACTGTCAGCTCTGTGAACAGTTTCAAACCACATTTTCTGGAATATGTTTTCAGGTGACACTCTGTTCCCTCTTTATTTCCAATAGTACAAGCTTCCAGTTTTCTTTCAGTTTCCATGGGTTCTTCCACATGAACACTACTAGTATCTGATGATTCGGCCATTTTCAGTTTTGATCTGAAAACAATAATAGTCATGTATTACATGTTGTTGAACATAAATAAAAATATTATGTATAGCCTAGCACATAGCACCTAGTCATGCACTATATAATTATCGGTAATAAGAACAAAAGGAAAATAAAACATTGTGCCAATGAAGTAACAATTATAACGCTAGAAACATCACATGGAACAAAATTTCAAAGTTCTACTAGACCTACAAAAAAGCAATACACCAAAATAAAAAACTAGGCCCTAATATTTCAGGACATGCTCTTTTCATTGGTTTTTGTTAGAGTATGGTGCGAGCTGTCCCACATGATCATTTTGAGCTTTAAAGATTGGACATTTTTGTCACAAATTAATTTTGGCCATTTTTGATGCCTTATATCTCAGCAACTAGAACAGGTAGGAAGATCCAGATTGAAACATTTTGTAGCATATGGGCAATACTTTCTTGGTTTCTAACAAAAGCTCACAGAGTCAAGTAGATCCAGAGCTATAATTTTCTAAAAGTGGCTTCCCAGGAATCAAAATGTAATTTGAAACCTACTTTGGGGATATTTTATGGAAAATCTATACTTCCTAGAGATCTAGTAATGAGTTTTGAAATCTACAGTAAATTTTGACCCTAGAAGCAAATTTTCAGAGCAGAAGGATTTGTTACTGTGGAATGCTGACTAGTTAAAAATGGCACAAATAATTCAGCGCTCAAAGTGATGGACAAAGTAGCCCATGCTCTTGGAGCCCTAGTGACAGAACCACAAGAGATATGGAACTAAAGCATTGCACAACTTCCTTTAAGGCTTAATGGAATCTGTGAGCAAAGTTAGAACAAAATCTGACATGGTGAGGTGGGGACCACAGGTCCACTTGACGTGGAATGACCCAAAGGTAAACAATAAAAATTTTTGTTTCACACTCAAAATAATTCCAGCAACAGTAAGTGAAACAAAGTTTTATCATTTTTTAATGTTTATTCTGAACATTGTATTAGACTCTCACCAATCAAACTTCAAAGGGTTTACTGTATCTTAGTTCTGGGACTAATTTTGTGGCTCTGTATTTTTTCGATTACATCTATATCTTTTCTTAAGTAAGGGGACCAGGTTTGCACCACATTCTAGATGCAGTCTCACATAAGTTTTGTACAATATTACAAATGTCTCAGGGCACAAAGTCAAAGGAGTTTATCATTCCTAATTTTTTATTTGCTTTTCTAACTATTTCCAATGTGTGTTCACTAAATTTCAAACGGTTTGTCATCACAACACCCAGGTTCTTTTCATGACTCACAACCTCGAGATTTTTATCCCACATTTTGTAGTTTTTATTTGCATTTCCATGTCCACAGTGCATAACTTTACATTTGTCTGTGTTAAATTCTAATTTCCAGGTGTTTGACCAGGCCATTAATTTGAGCACATCATTCTGGAGTGTATCAGCTTCGCTAGCCCTATTATATATTTTTGTATCATCTGCAAATATTTTACATATAGACTAAATTGAGTTTGGAAGGTCATTCACAAAAATTGCAAACAAGATCAGCCCAAGGACTGATGCCTGAGGTACTCTACTTCTTACTTTTACCCACCTAGCTTTTTCTCCATTCAGATACACAATGCTGTCTATCTGTTAAAAAGCTCTCTATCCACTTGTATACATTACCTTCTATTCCAATTTTGTTAAGTTTATACATCAATCTGTGGTGCGGTACAAAATCAAAAGCCTTCTTAAAAATTACCATATTTTTCAGTGTATAAGACGCTCTTTTTTTTTTTCCAAAAAAAGGGCTCAAAATCACCCTGCAACCTATACACCGAAGGTCATAATATTACCTTCATATGGGCTAGAAGAACTGATAGATTTTTACAAAAATTCATCATCTCTTAGTCCCCTCCTGACTGTGTATTGGTTTTGCCAATTTTACACTAAGTTTCTACTCTTCCCAACCCAGTGATAACAAGAAAAACAGTATGTATTGCATAATGATTTACTTTTATGTTTCATAACATATAGTATAGTCTCCCGTATACTTAATACTATTTTCTTATAATGAGTATGGGTGAAAGAAAATGTATCACCATACTTTTGATGGAGGGCTTTAACAAAAGTCAGCCTTGCTGGTAGAAAATTACGGACATTTTCTGACAACTAGGCAGTTGGTCATAATTTTTTTCCTGAAAAAAGGCCTTGAAAATAGGGGTGTGTCTTATACAAAGGTGCATCTTATACACCAAAAAATATGTAAGTAAATGATATCATATGGCTCACTTCTATCGTACATTGTTGTCCAATCCTCAAGAGCTTCCAACAGGTTTGTCAGACAGGACCTTCCTCTAAGAAAACATTCAGTTATTAAATCATTTTTGATTAAGTGATCTATTATTGTTTCCTTTATTATCTTCCCCATTATCTTTACTACTTGGGAGGTTAACAATATTGGTCTATAATTTTTAGATTTCTTCTTTTCTCCTTTCTTGTGTATTGCATTTATCATCACAAATTTCCAATCCTTGGGTAATTTCCCTTCTTTGAGGGACTTATTGTACAATATTACAAATGGTTTTGTCAACTCATCCGCTGCCTCCCCCAGGATCCTTGGATATATATTGTCTGGTCCAGTTACTTTATATATACAGTATTTATTTCCTTCCTGGCTATGTGAGGTGGAGAGCACAAGAATCCAACTCACTACTTCACCAGGCCAACTCGAGAGGAGGGGCAACAAGCTTAACCCTTGCAAAATGAGAAATCATTGTGCGAAACCTTTGTAAGGTTGTAAGGTAAGGTTAATAGTCTATTTACCATGGCTTCCTCAACAGTACTATTCTGAAGCAGTATTATATTTTGCCTATCCACTTTGAGTTCAAAGAGGTCTGGAATTTCATTTTCATATAAGTTTGCTGCAGCTTAATTTATCATCAGTACATCCCTATCATCATCCTCACAAAAAACACTGGCAAAATAATTAATTCTTCTGCAGTTTCTTGATCAGATTTGGTTAGTGTCCCCCATCAGCCTTTTCTAGGCTACAACACTGGACATTTTATATAATTTTTTTCTATTTGCATATCTGAAAAATGCCCTATTATTATTTTTCATGTCTCTAACCAGTCTCTTTTCATACGTACATTTCACCCTTCTTATTACATTTCTTGTTTTATCCCTTTCTTTGGTATATTGTCAGTATCTTTGTGGTGTCTGGCATTGTAGAAATCTATTCCATGCACTTTTTCCTCTTTATAGCTTTAATGGCAGTTCTATTAAGCCATGGAGGTTTTGCTCTGTTATTTCTGGTTTCAAATTTGGGTGTATATATAATTGAACACATTCTTCATATATGTTTTTGAATATAGTCCACGCATTTGAAATGTTTTCATCTTCCAGTAAATTTGCCCAATCCTTATTAACATGATCTCTAATTCTATCATAGTCACCTTTAAAATAGTTATATCTATTTTGTACTGTTCTATTTACATGTTGGTATTTGATTGGATAAGTGAACGTCAATAGGGTACTGCATGGTCACTGTGTCCCAGGGAGTCTTCTACATTTAGATCATCTATTGCAACATCATTTTTTATTATAAGATCCAGAATACTAGGTTGATTTTGCCCTCTTGCTCTTGTAATTTCCTTTACATGCTGAACTAAGTAATTATCTAATGTATTGTGAGGGTTGTGAAGTTTCTCACAACCCCCTCCTGATTTTCAAATCACCCTGTGGGGGGGTTATGGAGTTTTTCACAAAACCCCCACCCTAATTTTCAAGTCCTATCTGGTTCTTCTCAAGTTTCTCTCTCCCCACAGGAGTCTAGTTAGTAAGCTGTTAACTGTAAAAAAATACTGTAATGGATAACCTGTATTTGATCTTGGAAGCCTATTAAAAGGTTATGAAACCTGAATAGATTGCCAGATAGACATGCCAAAATTAATATAGACGTGTTCTTTTGGAAGCCAAGGGAGTTTGGAAAGCCTTTAAAGGTATGATGTTAAGTGCTCTAGCTTGTAATCCTTGGCCAGTGTACAATAGGAATAAAGACTTGTTCATAATCCTTATTCCTAATTATTGTGGTATTGTCATTTGTATTTCACCATTATTATTAGTATTAATTATTATTATTAAAAGTAGACACATATATAGGTTGTTGAAACTGTGAATGAGTAATTTGAGTATAGATAGGTGTAATAAATCCAGCCAGGTTAGAATCAGACATCAGACCTTTACTTATTGCCTGGTTTGTAGTGCATGTGGGAGGCCTGGAGTTTCCTTCAGCCAAATCCAGTCATCTGTGATCCTGTCATGTAACTAGCTAGAGAACCAATTATTATTATTATAGGACACCAGTCACATTATTTCAGAGTTAGGTTTTTGTCCATGCTTGTTTGGCACTGATTATAGGTTGATAAGTTGAGAGAGAGGTTTGCCGTAATTGTCAATATTTGTAGTTATTATTTTTTTATGTTGGTTATTTATTATTTGTATGTGTTGATTTCATGAGTAAATTATGTTTTCCAGTGATCAATTATGAAGTCATGATTCCAGTTAATGTTTGTTCATTAATTGTCTGTTATGTTATTGTTGTGATTAATGGTGCCTGGTGCATGTAACTAATAATCTTGTATTGTCTAGGCAACCCATTAGGACTCAACTCACATGGTACAGATTCATCAGGCTTGATTGTGGATCCAATCCAGTGGGAGCTACACAGTCCATTGAGGTTGTGTCAACCACTGTTGGCCACTGGGATCTGCCCTGGAATCAGGCCTGTGACCCAAACCCTACTAACTAGCCAGTGTATAAGTGTATAAAGAAAAAACTCAGGTCATAGGGGGTTGTCAAGTTTGGAGGGTAGCTAGGCTGGGACAAGGGTTCACATTCTGTGCAAGTCATTTCCAGTGCTTGTCTCCCACTTGCTTTCTATCCTTTCTGCCAAATCTCATTAAGTGTTATTTGTTTTCCAGAGGTTTTGTTAATTGTGATTCATTGCCAGTCCCTTTTGGTTAGGTATGTTTATACTTTTATACTGAATAATTGTGTATTTCAGATATAATAAAGAGAAAAAAAAACTAGAGTAGTTTACTTCCATTAGGTTCACCTTTACATTCCAGCCCTTTCTTGACTCTGAGTGGTTGGTTCTCCCACTCATTGGGGAGTCAAATTTAATCACCTGAACTTGGGGGAAGTCCTTAGCAGTTAACGTGCTAGTCAGACCTGAATAATCTCCTGGAAATAAACCACTGACAAGAGAGGCATTCCTAGATACCTGAGGAGACTACCTCTTTGCCCAGTCTCTTGACTATCATGAACCCAGACACGTGAAAAAGGTGCTGGGTGGTTTGACGATACAGATACTTGGGGACTACGGCCTACACAGCCACCGCAGCAGTATCTACACTGTATAGCCAATTCCAGTCTATCTCAGGTAGGTTGAAATTTCCTACTATAATTAAGTGCTTACTTTCAATTTTATTTGCTTCCTTAAGTATATCTAATGTATCATTATTTCTGTTACCTGCAGCGTGTCTTGTGTATATCAAACCCATCAGTGCTCTGTCTTCACTTTCACTGACCCAACACCATAGACTTTCATCATATGGTATTCAATACTGTTTAGTTGTTCACATAAATCTGAATTAAATCTATTATTTACATATAGTAAAACCCCTCCTTTTCTGTATATGCTGTCTTTCCTGTACATTTTATAATTTGCCAACTGTAATACCCTTCCATCCATAGTTTGTTTACACTAGGATTCACATATCAATGCAATAACATCTAGTTTGGCTTCACTTATTCTTGTTTTGAATTCATTAATTTTATTTACTATACTTTCAGCATTTGTGTACCAGCAGTTTAGTTTCTTTAACATGACTACCTAAAATTTGTTCAGATCCTTTTACTCCTGAGAAATTTCTTGATGAAAATTTCTCCCTTTTGTAACTTTGAATTTTCTTATAACTATATCCTGTTCTCCTTGTTCTTTTCTTCTCTCCTCTTAAATTTTTCATGAGCTGCTTTTTGCACGATTCTCTGCTTAACCATATAGTCTGGGACAGTGCTGTCCAACTTCTATAAAGCGCGGCCAAGATGTTGCCTATAATCATACAGTGTTGGTTAATACGACTTAGGAACCCACTGAATGTTGTTCTCCCTACTAGAAATGACAAAATAGGGAAGAAAATTCAGAAATGAAATTTGGCAAACATCCATTCCGCGGGCCGCATGCAGCCCGCAAGTTGGACAGCACTGGTCTGGGACAATGTACACTCTTTTCTTCCACTCAAACTCATCCCTAGCAACCTTTAAGTTTTTAGCCACTCAAGTATTTCATACTTTTTGTCTGCTGATATGAATCTAACACACTAGCCTTGGTCTATGGTTTGGTCCCCCAAGTTTCTTTTTCCTAGTCTAACCACTTTCTCAGTGTCAGTCTTGGCTATTTTTAGATTTTCACTTACTCAAACATGTAGCTCAGTTACTTTTTCTGTACCAAAGTTTACTCTGTCCTGTGGGTTTGTTATTTTTTCTCCAGCTTCTTGAATGCTGAATATCACATTGTTGTTTTTGCATTTTTCCCTTTCCAATTTCTCATTCATATATTCCTCGACTTTATTTTCTATTTCAATTTCTATTTTCTCTTCTATTGAAGTTACTTTCTCTTCTAATTCTATTATCTTTCTACTGCTTACATCACTTTACTATCAGAGTCTTTACAAAACCACCTAACCATATCTTTCACTTCATTAATGGCTTTGTATTTATTTATATGTATTTTCAAGCATCCACAGAGGAACCAAGCTTCACATGCATCACATTGCAATGCAATATCATTTCCAATCACTTGCCTTTTGCACTTACTACAACATGCTGTTTGCTCTTCATTATCAGAATCAGAACTATCAACTAGATCACATTTTGGTCTAGGGTTAGTATCCTCTCTGTTTTGTCGCCACTTATCTTTGTTTACATCACACATGGATGCTGCCATGTTGGTTTTCTGATGGTCACAACTCAGGCATAACTTGTCTTAGCCTATTAATCTTTTTACATTATTTTCACACTTTTTGCATTTCATCTTTCTGCAGAGACAGGTTTAGGGCTACTCAACAAATCAGGCACTTTCTGTGACTTACTAGTCCCAAAATATTCACTGGTACCATATTCACAGAGGCAGCAGAAACACATTCTCACTCTTCCACATATAGCATATATACGTGGTAGATAGTGGAAATGATGTAGATGTTATTTATTTAGATTTTAGTAAAGCTTTTGACAAGGTTCCACATGTGAGACTTCTATATAAATTAAAAGCTCATGGTATATTAGGGTCAGTTATAAATTGGGTAAAAAAATGGTTAGAAGACAGAGAAGAGGGTAATTCTAAATGGTTATGAATCTGGGTGGCAAAAAGTAAAAAGTGGGGTATCACAGGGATCAGTTTTAGAGCCATTACTCTATTTTATATCCAAATGATTTAGAGAAAGGAGTAGGTTATAAAATTTCTAAATTTGCAGATGATACAAAAGTAGTTGCTCCAGTTACAAATAGAGAAAATTTGGATCACTTGAACATATTGCTTTCCCAGTATATATCACTAACATATTGCTTCCCAGTATTTAGGATAAGGAGTACGATAAAAAACGTTTGCTTTAATAAAGTAAAGGCATAAAAAGTAAATCATAACATGTTAAAATATTAGATTGAAAGTAAATTTATTAGAATTGTTGCGCTATATGGTCACACAAAGTAAAAAATAGATTTCAGAAGAACCAGTCACGCCACATCATTTGCCACAAGTACAACTTGAGTAGCTCCTTTTTGCATCCTTTCATTTCCTTTATATATTTAATGTAAGTTTAAAACTGAATGCCCAGTTAGGTCAACTGTATGCCTTTGATGATTGGTTAACCTAACCAATCATCAAGGGTGTACAGTTGACCTAACCAGGCATTCAGTTAACCTACATTAAATATATAAAGAATGCCTAGTTAGGGCATTTATAGCTTTGTTTACAGTCAGTAGGTTATCTCCTAGATTACCAACCTCTTTCTAACCAACCAACCTTTCTCTTTTTAACATATTGCTTCCCAGTGTTAATCACTAACATATTGCTTCCCGAATGTTTTGGGAAGCAATATGTTAAAGTGATCCGAAAATTCTTATACACTGCAAAAGGATCTTGATAGATTAGTTGCTTGAGCTAGAAAATAGCAGATGGAATTCAATATTAAAAAATGCAGTCATGCATTTTGGTAGAAATAATGAAAACTTTAGTTGTGAGATGCAAGGGAACTAGTTAGAGGATGTTAGAAAGGAAAGGAATTTTGGCATTATAATTTGTAGTGATCTAAAATTTTTTAAGCGGTGCTTAGAGGCTAGAAATAAAGCAAATAAATATTAGGTATTATTAAGAGAAATGTTAGTTACACGAGTAAGGAAATCATCTGTAAATTATATAATTATTATGTTAGGCCTCACTTAGAATACTGCATTCAAGCCTGGTCCCCTCACCTTAAACATGATATTGATATGCTTGAAGGTGTGCAATGTAGGGCAACCAAGCTTATCCCTAACCTAAGAAGATTGGAATACAGGGATAGATTAAAGGAACTAGGTATGTTTAGTTTTGAGAAACATTGTATGAGGGGAGATATGATACAGATGTTCAAAATGTTTTTAGGTTTGGATAATTTAGATGTGCATAACTTTTTCTCACTAGATACTGATGAGATAACTTGTGGGCATAATAAGACAGGGTTGGCACCAAAGTGGGTGACTGTTTCTCCACCTAGGTTTTTTTTTTTTTTTAAACCACTTGGAAAAACTTGCCATTTTGCTCACTTAACTGGGTTTTTTCAAATATTGCTTTTCATCACAAATATTCAGGTTAATTTGAGCTTAACCATACATAAAACATTTAGTTATATATAAATAATTACTAATAAATTAAAATAATTCATGTATTCATACATTGTGCATTGGAATATTTTAATATAATGCTTTAATGGATAAAAATTTAAGAACTGAATGTATCAGTTTGCTGAAAATGAACTGGCTTTAGTAAATTATAAATCCTCATCTCCTGTACTCTGCTTAGTTTTAAAAGAAACTATTATACATTACCAAAGATAATTTTATTTTAATAATAAGCCATATATCTAGCTTCATTAGCACAACAAAAATAAGAAGTTTTACTTCATTTTAAGCCATTCAATCACTCATTTTTTACAAAATGTTTGTCCTTTCATTAAACACGTTTTAATCTTATATTTTAAGTTACTTTAAGATAGCTACTTTACTTTTACTTTATAATAATATGTACATCCCAGAACTACACCCTTGAGTATGCACACAACGTACTTTCTCCCCAGATTCTCTATAATTTTATATTATATATATATTTATATATTTATTTATATATTGAGTTTCTAATTTATGGTGTAATTGTAGGCTGCTTTAAAATGTACCTTAAAACATAATACAAGATAATGCTCTAAAATTAATTCAAATCTTTGTGATTCATGTGCAAAAATTCAAAATAATAAAACTCTTGGATCACCAACATATTGCTTCCCAAAGCATTTGGGAAGCAATATGTTAAAAGTGATTAACACTGGGAAGCAATATGTTAAAAAGAGAAAGGTTGGTAATCTAGGCTAACTAATGAAAATATCATGACCTAATCTAACCAATCATCAAGGGCGTACAGTTGACCTAACGATTGGTTAGGTTAGGTCATGATATTTTCATTAGTTAGCCTTATAAGGCTAGCTAAAGAAGGCTGGGGGCCCTGATCTTCAGGTGATCCAAATATTTTATATTCACAAAAAATGCCAAAGCATAATAAGTTAAGTTGTCCATAAATTTACATTTTCTTGACTAGCTAATCTCTAAATATTATAAACTATTGTAATGTAACTAATTGGGGTAATTTTTTACTATCAGTCCGGTCTCTTCAATTCCCATAATTTATAGATCAATGGATTGTTATTACACCAGGAATGCGATTTGGATAGTCTCAAGTGAGGGAACTGGCCCAAAACTAAGTTGACACGAAGTTTGTTTTAGGGTATGTGTGAAAAAATACCCTAAAATGCGGGTAATTCCTTCATTAGAGACTATCTAGGGCACATTCACGATGTAAAAATGAATCCATTGATATATAAATTATGGAAATTGTAGAAACAGCCAACATGAGTGACCTAAAAGGTGTATTTTTTTTTTTGTATTGGGGCGTTTACCGCCATTTCCTGCTATATGGTAGCGGATATCATGGCGAGGCGGAATACGAGAAAGAGAAACGGAGACGGAGAAAAGGGAGAACAGCGGACTACAGGTGAGAAGCCACCTAAAGCTCAGATAGGATGCGAGATTGGGAGAGGAAAAGACGGTCAAGCGAGAAGAGAGGGCTCTCAGCGAGCATAAGGCGTAAACGTTCGGGGAGGGGGAAATCAGAAAGGAACGGAAAAGCGCGACGACGTACTGACGACAGGGTGGGGCATTCCACAAGGATGTGAGAGACGGTGAGGGGCGACTGGCAGGAGGCGCAACGAGGAGCCTCCTGCCGGAACATAAGATAGCCGTGCGTGAGGCGCGTATGGCCGATGCGAAGCCGCGCAAGGACGACCTCTTTGTGTCTGGAGCGGTGGAAAGAGGACACCCAATATGACAGACGGGGCGGATGGACCAGAGTTTATTTCCAGTGGCATCGTCCCAGGACTGTTGCCACATGCGATCGTAAAGGAACGAAAGACCTGCACATAGTCTGAGAAGGGGAGCGGGCGGGGGAGGGGAGGCAGCGAGGCGGCGGACCGGGCTAAGCGGTCCACCGCCTCATTACCGGAAACACCAACATGGGCGGGAACCCAGCAGAAGGTGACCCGGATCCGGTGAATGGTGTGCAGGACATGGTACTCCTGTTGAATAAGGCGTACGAGGGGTCCGGGGAATCATAGCGCTCGAGCGCCTGAAGGCGCTCAGCGAGTCCGAAAAAATGGTACAGGAGGACCGCGAACAACCCGATACCAGACGGAGGGCTTCCAGAAGGGCAAAGAGCTCCGCGGAAAAGATGGAGGCCTGAACCGGCAGGGGGATACCCCGAGAGGTAGGTGACAATGACGGAGAGAAGACGGCGGCCGCGACACCTGCAGGGGAGCGCGAGCCGTCGGTGTAGACGGGAACGTCGTCCGAATGGACGGGAAGATGGGCCAGAAAAGAAGACCGGAGGACGGCAGGAAGAGACTCCTTACGCAGGCCACGGAGCGCCTGACAATGGCAGATAGGGGTGGTCCGCCAGGGGGGCGACAGATCGAAGGAGAACGGCAGAATAGAGGGTGGGGGGATCCCCAGGGACGAGAAAATCTCGGCCAGAGAGGCAGCGAAATGCCACGTGTCAGGCCGGGGTAGCGCCTGGGAGATCGCGGAGAAGAGTAGGGACTTCGGGAGGCGGCAGATGCGAAGGTAACACTTCGCCATGAGAAGGCCCCGGCGAAGGGGCAGGGGGGGGTCCACAGTCCACCTGAAGACTAGCGACAGGGGACGAGCGGAAGGCACCCGACGCCAGGCGAAGGCCACGGTGGAGAAGAGGATCCAGCATACAGAGTGCCGGAGAGGAGGCGGAACTGTAGACCACACAGCCGTAGTCGACACGGGATTGCACCAGGGAGGTGTACAGGCGCAGCAGAGTACGCCTGTCCGCCCCCCAGGTCGTGTGGGACAGATGACCCAAAAGGGAGAGGGTGCGGCGAGATGTTTGCCGCAACCGCCTAAGGTGTGGAACCCAACCGAAAAATCCGTCGAGGGTCATACCCAGGAATCTAACGGATGGGACGAGGGGAAGAGGAGTGCCGGCAAGGGTAAGAGCGAAGGTATGCGACAGACGGAGGCGCCGAGGACGGAAAAGCATACTGGAAGACTTAGAGGGTGAGAAAGCATAGCCAACCGAGGACGCCCAGCGAACCACCGCATTGATGGCTAGCTGGAGCTGACGTTCAGCCAAAGACGGGAGGCGGCCAGAGCAATAGATAGCCAGGTCATCGGCATAGAGGGAGCTACGAACGGATGTAGGCAGGACCGTAGCGACTGTGTTCATCACGAGTGAGAAACACAAGACGCTAAGGACACTACCCTGAGGGACACCCTCCTCCAACGGAAAGCGGTCAGAGAGGGCAGAACCGATGCGGATGCGGAAAGAACGGGCGGACAAGAAGTTATAAATAAAGGAAGGGAGAAAGCCTACGAAACCCAGGGAGCGTAAGCAGTCGAAGACCGCGCTCCGCCGGGTAGTATCGTAGGCCTTCTGGAGGTCGAAAAAGACGGCGAGTACAAATTGACGCCGGGAGAAAGCCTCCTGCACGTCATGGCTAAGGAGAAGGAGGGGGTCGGTGGTAGACCAGAAGCGCCGGAAACCAGCCTGGGTAGCAGGGTACTGGTCACTCGCCTCCAAGGTAAAGGACAGCCGCGAGGCGACCATCGCCTCCATCACCTTGCAGGCACAGCATGTTAGGGAAATGGGGCGATAGTTCGACGGGAGTGAGGGGTCTTTATCGGGCTTCGGGATGGGGACGACGATGGACTCACGCCATCGGTCCGGAAATGAACCCTCCAACCCAATCCGGTTATAGAGGTCCAGTAGAAAGCTGAGAGCAGAGGGGTGGAGATGCCGTCTAAAAGGTGTATATATATACATTTATATATATGTAGTAAAACGAATACTGTATATATTATATATACCATAAAACTAAACTATACTAACCTAACCTACCTAACCTAATTTTAGGTACTACTCTTACCTATGGCAACGAAATGCTTTTCTGTTTTTATCGAACACACACTTGTATTACCACAAGCAATACCTTCCTTGTTTTTCTTAGAGCAAATAAATTCTTTTAGCAATACACCGTGTTCTACATAAAAATTAAATGCAGCCTCTTCATCATCAAAAAATTGGCATGAAGTTAAACACAGTGAATAATTACAACCATTGCAAACCAACGCCATCGTGACATTAAATCTTATGAGTTCAGGTCAAACCCCCCCAATTTTGTTAGCAGTACCTTCCTAACCTTTGTGGGATCAGCCATTTCATCACTCCCAAAAACATGATCCGCGATTTTATCGCTCAAAAAAATAATTTCTTAATATTAATTTTATAGCTTTAATCAGCATTTGCCTTCATATTGTACTTAATAAAAGTTGTTTAAAAAATGTAGTCTTATGGTAAACTTTATTTTCAGTTCCAGAGACCGGACTGATAGTAAAAAATTATCCTAATTGGTTGTGTAATGTCCATTTTTGGGTAGCAATATGTTAAAGTGATATACACTAGGAAGAAATATATCAGAGAGGTTCCTGGGAAGCATATGTTAAAATGATCCAAATTCTTTCCTCATAGACCAGTGCTCTTCAACCTTTTTATGCTTACCACCCACTTTTGTAACTTTTGAATCTCCGTATCACCCACCAAAATTAAAAATGCAAAAACTCAAACTAAAAGTTATATACCCTGCATAAAATAATAAAATTAATTGCAATTACCTTTAGATTAATGAGATCCTTCACCCACTAGTGGGCGGTACCACCCAGGTTGAAGAGCACTGCTCATAGACATAAGTATTATAAAAAATAATGACAATCAACTTTGAAAAGAAAAAGACCAAACCAAAGCTATCGTGAAAATTATAAGGTATGGCTCTGATACAGTGGCAGCTCATGACTAAAAATTCTAGGGGTGATGTCTCTAAGAATGGGTTGAAATAATTACTGAAATAAAAGGATGAGCATTGAGCAATGAATAAAAGTGTCAGAAGTTATTGAAAAAGTTATTCAGTGAGCTCATCCTTATATTGTTCTTGATTATTTCAATTTAAATAAAAAATTTAGGGGTACTGCAGTTCCGCAGTGCCAACCGACGAGCCACCACTGCTCTGATATTATAGCAACAGAATAGTTTAAGTTTAATGATTTGTAAAAATAATGATCAATACACACTGTTGATTATAGTAAGTGAAAATCAATCATCATTAATATTTATAGAGTATATAATTTTATTATTATTTGCTTTTATACTATTATATGATATAATTTTGAAAAAACCTAGTTTCACCAAGGTTTTTTATATAAAAAAAAAAAAACCTGGGTGGGTTAGACTTTTTCAAAAAAGTAAGTTTTTTACCAACCCTGTAATAAGAAAATTAGAAAATAGACTTGTGGACTATCTACAAAAATACTTTTTCAGTCATAAAGTAGTAGATTTTTGGAATGACTTGCCATATGATGTGGCAAACAGTAGCTCAGTTGTTAATTTTAAGAAAAATTTAGATACTGTCATGAGTGAAAGATAGTTTGTAAATTGTATATAGTGTAAATTCTTTGCTTCAGTTATATAGGCTACTATGGTGATAGTAAATAGTTATATATTAATTAGCTGACTTGAGTTTAACTTCTTGCAAAATTTTATTATTAAAAAACGTAGTAGATGACTTGGATTACCTCGATAGGCCCAAGTGACAATATTTCTTTACTATTACACCAGTCTCTGGTAGAAAGTTTTAAAAGCTGATTTTCAATATTTTTCAATGTGCTGGATTAAAAAATGATACTCATTTCCATCGCAAATGATTTGTTAGAGTCATTAAAGCTTAAATTCTCTAATGGAAAAAGGTAAAAAAAAATGGCACTTCTACCAATTTTAATTTGAATCAGTTAGTGATAATGTTAGGGGTTAGGTTAGGTTGTTAGATTAGATTTGCTTAGGTTGTTTTAGGTTAGGTTAGATTTGCTGGAGTTATTTTAGGATCGGCCAATTTTGAAGGTGAAATTTATGTTTTTCTTATGGTTTTTGATGTGTTTTGTATTAATCTGACTTTCAAAATCTTCAGAAACCACTCATTTTTGTGATTCTCCCCACCCAAAAACTCCCAGTTCCGAGTAGGGGTGCCCCAGGTAAAAAAAAAAGGGTAAAAAAAAGGGTTAAAAAAGGGTTAAAAAAAAGGGTAAAAAAAAGGTAAAAAAAAAGGTAGAAAGTTTTAAAAGCTTTAAGCTTCAATAACTCTAACAAATCATTTGCGGCGGAAATGAGTATCATTTTTTAATTCAGCACATTGAAAAACATTGAAAACCAGCTTTTAAAACTTTCTACCAGAGACCAGTGTAATAGTAAATATGGTTATTATTCGTTTTTTGATCCAGTCACACCCAGCTATAACAGCAATATATATTGAATAACCAATCAAAACTAAATAAGAAAATATATATATTATCTTGTGCAAATTTGTATAAAATGTGTTTTTTTATATTAAAATATATTTCCTATTTTTGGTGTTTTTTCAATATATATATATCAACTATTTGGTGAATATTTCTTATTTTTGGTGATTTTGGCTACTTCTGCGTAATTCAATTTGTCCTGTTTTACAAATAAGTAATTTTTAGCAATTTTTCGTCTGTAGAACTCTTTTCAGTTTTTTTTTTTGTGACGAAGTATGACTGACGTGTAAGTTATGCATATTTGAGTTTCAAGACGTGATCCGCCATATTACCCTCGATGAAGACAAGAGTTTAGACCTTTTTTTCAATCACGGAATAATTAAGACATCCGTGACCTACCCTAAATGCAATAGTGCTTGTATTTTAAGAAAAGACCAGAAGGTCTTTAGGTATTGTAAAAAAAATCCTAAAAATAAACGTGTGTCATTTCAGTTTAAGGGCAGGCGAAATTTAGCGGACTACCCATGCAAGGTTGGCACATGTTATTACATTATCATTTGTATAATTTAGGTCTCGGGGGTACGGGGTGGAGCCCCCGTAAAGACCACGCATCACAAATTGATCGGTCCTAATGTTTTGCGGACAGTTCAGTATGTGACACTGGTTAGGTCAACTGTACGCCCTTGATGATTGGTTAGGTTGTCATGATATTTTCGTTTAAATTCGTTAGTTTAAACGAAAATGACTAGTGCAAACTTTTCTGGTTAATTTTGAGGTGTTTTGTACGAAACTGCCATCCGTTTCCTGTGCAAATGCGTAGTTTTCAAGATGACGATATCTCGAAAACTATGCATTTGCACAGAAAGCGGATGGCAGATTCGTGCAGAACACCTCAAAATTGACCAGAAAAGTTTGCTCTCATTATAAAAGGAGACTGGGTCAAAAAACGAGTAATTACCGTAAATATTTACCTGAGTGGCTTCATGTTTTCCAAATGAAATGTAATGTAATTTAAGTTAGGGCCTAAAACCGAAGTTGCTAAAATTCTCGCCCGACGGGTTTAGCATGAGGGGTAGTATGGAAAAGTCCTCACGCTCTGCCGTCGAAAATCCGAGATCGTAATCTGTGCTCTTGTCTCGAAAGAAAATGACCTCTGATCTTGTCATATACATAAGCCAAGCCCATACCAACCTTCAGTAGTTGCTGTTTTCTATTGCTCTGCTCAACTGGCTTAATTTTAGCTACAGTTTTAGTCCTGGTCTTTGACTACATAAACTACATATGCCCTACGGATACAGAACAGGATTTAGCCTAACCTTTATTTCTGATGCTTTCATCCATGTGTTCAGTTCACTGTAGCTTGTTGGTCAATTTTGAGGACTAGCTTTTTCTAACTCTGAGTGAACTACGTTATCGCGCATACGTACGCGGCGGTACGCCGTAGCCAGGCCCGGATCTAGAAGAATGGGGGCCCGTGGCTAATTTTTTTTTGGGGGCCCCCCCTTGGCTACAATTTTTATTATATAAGGATTATAAGCTTTGTTTACGAGGAAAATTAAAGGTTTTCAGAACAAACATATTACTTTACTTTATTTATTTAGTTTTCAGAACAAACATATTACTTTACAAATATTTTACTTTATTTTACATATTATATTTTCCTGAATTAATAATTTTATACACACCTACCTACTGATTATGAGCTGGCAACCGATTGAACCGACGAGCCTTTTCTTGTGCAAATTCATTAATAATATTTCGAAAATCGACTTCTTTGGCCAGAGCATGTTCAACATAGAGAATTGCCAGTGACTGTAATCGCTTTTGCTTCATTGTTGAACGTGTGCAACATTTCAGTCGCTTTAACTTAGAAAAACTCCGTTCGTCGGTACAATTGGTCACCATCAATGACAAGTACATTCTGTATGCATTTAAGACATTGGGGGAAACTTCAAGCTGATGCTGCATAAGCATATTGAATGTAATAATAGATGTAAAAACCTAAAATTAAAATAAATAATGTAGAAAATTTGGGGGGCCCTTCAAATGCGGGGCCCGTGGCTGCAGCCCACATAGCCTACCCCTAGATCCGGGTCTGGCCGTAGCTAATGTTAAAGTTTTCATTATATGAAATGTATTAACAATTATATATACTGTATGTATATATATATATATATATATATATATATATATATTATTTATATATTACTTATTATTTTATATATATATATATATATATATATATATATATATATATATATATATATATATATATATATATATATATATATATATAAGCAACAGGAAAGGAAAGAACACGAACAACAGAAACAAGCAAATTGAAATTTTTAATTTTCATTCCAAAGTTATAAATTGGCAAGATGTTGCATCCAGCATGGAAGTAATAGATTGGAAAACCATTTTCGAGGCCAAGACAACGGAGGAGATGCTAATGACGTTAGAGGAGAAGACACTGGAAATTGTGGAAAGACATGTCTCAAAAATACAACAAAGAGGAAAGAGAAGCAGGTTCGAGAGACAAAAGAGGACATTATTTCGAAAGAGAAAAAGAGTGACTGCATAATTAAGTAACTGTAAAAATAACAACATCAGAAAAATATTAAATGATAAACTGCAAAGTATCGATGACGTCATACAGGAACTAATTGAAAAGCATACAGAAAAAGAAGACGACGCTATAGAAGCGATAAAGGTTAACTCAAAGTACTTCTATAATTTTGCAGAGGAAGTTGAAAAACTATATACAGTATATATATATATATATATATATATATAATTAGAAACTGAGAATCATTTGATTTTAAATAATTATATTATTTAACTAAATGAATAATTGACAACTCAAAAAATGAGCTGTGCAATGGTGGGCTGAGAAGTTCAACGTCACAGGCTAAGGTAAACAAAAAACATGTGCATGCTTTGTAGGTTAATTTTTAAAATTTCACTATCAAAATATATAAACAATTACTTATTATTAATTTTAATATATAAGTATCGTTAGAAAATCTAGAAAGGAAGAGCCATGGTTATCTCAAAAGCAAAGCGATACGATGACTACGCTAATTAATGCAGCATTCCTTGAATACGTTTGTATATGTTACAGGGAATCTATGGAACTAGGAATTTCATGAAATCCCTAAAATGTTCAGGGATTTCATGTAAGGTTAAGTCGTGATATTTTCGTTAAGCCTACGGGAAAATTCTTGAATGCCCGGTTAGGTCAACTGTATGCCCTTGGCGATTGGTTAGATTGTGATATTTTCGTTAAAACTAACAAAAATATCACGACTTAACCTTACATGAAATCCCTAGTTACACAGATTCCCTGTAACATATACATATATATATATATATATATATATATATAATATATATATATATATATATATATATAATAAAAAGATAAAGAGGTAAATTCTCGGAGGACCACAAGGCAACGAAACCGGCACCACCATTGGAAAACGAATCGGAACCATCTGTATGCGAAAACAAGAAAGAAAAAATAAAAACAATCCAAGCCAACATTCAGGGCCTTAAATCAAATCATTCCCCGGACAAAGTTTTATACCTGAAAGGACTCATACTAGAAGCCGGAGAAGACTTTGCATGCCTCACGGAAACTCATCTAAAGGATTGCCAGGCGAACTGTGAAAACTGTGAGTTCTGTGTTGACAAAAAAGAAATACAAATTGACAACTATAACATACTCCGAGCAGACAAAACAGTGAGACGTAAAGGAGGATGTGATATTTACACACGCAAAAGGCATATGGCAGAAATGACTATAAGTACCTCAAACAGCTATGTAGAATGTGTAGCAGGCTAGCAGCAAAAGTTGAAAAATTAAATATGGTACTAATTGTAATGTACAGACCCCCAAACACGTCAACCTCAAAATTTTCAGATTCCATTACAGAGGTAAGAAACTGGGTAAAAAATCTACACTCTCCAACCTCAAATATTTTTCTCGGTGATGATTTTAATTTCTCATTCATGAAATATAAAAGGATAGGAAAAAATATATGCATACACCCAGGGCAGACCCGATCTAGGGGTGGGCTATGTGGGCTGCAGCCACGGGCCCCGCATTTGAGGGGGGCCTCCAAATTTGGAGAAGTTTTCCCCAATGTCTTAAATGCATACAGAATGTACTTGTCATTGATGGTGACCAATTGTACCGGCGGACGGAGTTTTTCTAAGTTAAAGCGACTGAAATGTTGCACACGTTCAACAATGAAGCAAAAGCGATTACAGTCACTGGCAATTCTCTGTGTTGAACATGCTCTGGCCAAAGAAGTCGATTTTCGAAATATTATTAATGAATTTGCACAAAAAAAGGCTCGTCGGTTCAATCGGTTGCCAGCTCATAATCAGTAGGTAGGTGTGTATAAAATTATTAATTCAGGAAAATATAATATGTAAAATAAAGTAAAATATTTGTAAAGTAATATGTTTGTTCTGAAAACTAAATAAATAAAGTAAAGTAATATGTTTGTTCTGAAAACCTTTAATTTTCCTCGTAAACAAAGCTTATAATCCTTATATAATAAAAATTGTAGCCAAGGGGGCCCCCCAAAAAAAAAATAGCCACGGGCCCCCATTCTTCTAGATCCGGGCCTGACCCAGGGGCGGATTTAGACCGTCTTCCACCGTCTTCCGGAAGACGGTCAGAATTTTCAGTGAATTTTTATTATATGATATTTTAATAATATATAATATATATAATCAGTGGTGGGCGCGGTACCAAAATTTGGGGGTGCGTTACGCGGTACTGCGGTACCTCAGCATGCCCAGTGCGTTACGCGGTACTGCGGTACTTTTTCAGGTCCCCCTGGTGCGTTCCGCGGTACTGCGGTACTGCGGTACTGCACACAAGAACAACACAAGTAATAGCACATATTTTCAGAAATTGCATATCGGCGATTTCGCACCTGAACTTTCTGCCATAATGGCTAAAAATCGATCTTTGTCACAGAAATGTAACACACGTGCAACCGGCTCAAAAGCAAGCACTGCACTGAGGCGTTGTGATAGGATGGCAACGTAACATGTTCTGAACGAAAACTTAACGTGTCTAGAGTTAGGCTGATGCAACACACGCAGCATTCGTCTTACTGTACTCCTGTAATAAGGTTTACTTCAAAAAAGTTTTAATTTTTTGAAAAGTCGTGTTTGTCGGTACCGCGGAAAGTACCGCGGGAAATTTGAATGCGGTAGCGGTACTGCGATACTTTCAGCGATCCTTTGCGGTACTGCGTTATGCGGTACCGGTTTGGTAGTGCGGTAGTACCGCAGTACCGCAGTACCGCAAAAAATACCGCAAGTGCCCAGCTTTGTATATAATATTGAATTACATAATATTTTGATAAATATGATGTAATTTTCCATTGTTTTATTTTTATATCTTTCATTTCATTTAAAAATATGTTATAGCAACTTGAAAATGTACTTCTGCCAAAAAGGTGCTAGCGAAAATTTCACGATTTACAATAGTTCCGTACGCATTTTTTACGTTTCAAATTTTAGAAGACGGTCAGCCCAGAAGGCTGGAACCGACCCTGACACCAGGACAAGGGGTCACACGAGAAGACCAGGAGCAGGTAAAAATGCTACTAGCTCTAGATGATGAATTTATGTTAACACAAGAAATAACAGAAAAAACAAGAAAAAACTACTGCCTAGATTTAGTATTCACAAACAACAGCAACCTAATTGATAATGTAGAAATATCCCCAACTATAATATCGGATCACAACATTATTGAAATAACAACCAATATAAAAGCAACAGGAAAGGAAAGAACACGAACAACAGAAACAAGCAAATTGAAATTTTTAATTTTCACTCCAAAGTTATAAATTGGGAAGATGTTGCATCCAGCATGGAAGTAATAGATTGGAAAACCATTTTCGAGGCCAAGACGTTAGAGAAGAAGACAATGGAAATTGTGGAAAGACATGTCCCAAAAATACAACAAAGAGGAAAGCGAAGCAGGTTCGAGAGACAAAAGAGGGCATTGTTTCGAAAGAGAAAAAGAGTGACTGCATAATTGAGTAACTGTAAAGATAACAACATCAGAAAAATATTAAATGATAAACTGCAAAGTATCGATGACGTCATACAGGAACTAATTGAAAAGCATACAGAAAAAGAAGAAGACGACGCTATAGAAGCGATAAAGGTTAACTCAAAGTACTTCTAGAATTTTGCAGAGGAAGTTGAAAAACTATGCGACTATCGAACTTTTGAAAAATGAGAACAGTGCTTTATCTGATGATCTAACAGAAGTATCTGAAATATTAAGAGTTCAGTACGAATCATCTTTCAGTAGCTCAAAAACTGACAAACTGATATGCGATAGAAACGGGTTCTTTGAAGAACAACTACAAGGGGAAAGTATAACAGACTTCGACTTTACGACAGATGATATTACACAAGCTATAGGGCAACTAAAAGCACACTCAGCGGCAGGACCGGATAAATGGAATGCGACACTGATCAAAAACTGCAAGAATGCAATCGCTAAGCCCCTACATTGGATATGGAGGCAATCACTAAGCACGGGAAAAATACCGGGTATGGAAAACTGATGAGTGGGTAGTAGGGAGGTAACGAAAATGGTTCACTGAGTAGGTAGGTAGTTAATCTAACAATTATTAAATTCCTTTTATGTCAATAACTGGGTGGAAGAAACCAATTGGTTGCTCACCAGAGTTATTCTCCACACTAGTATTTATATACTGTGTGGGAGGAGCGTGCTCGGTAATGGAGATACATTACCGCTCAACCAACCGAGGAATAAACCAAGACAACACTGGTGCAAGAAGCCCCGCGAACTGAAGAACGAAAACGAAGAACGGGGCGAGAGGACGTACCAGCAAAGTACGCTCTCGACAAATATACAACCGGAGAAGGGAGAGACTCCAATAACTAAAAGTAAGTGACTAATTGAGTTTTTACACCAGTAAGTTAATAACATTAAATTAAGCTGGGTCAGACAAGTTAGGCCTACATTGTGGCCTAAGACCCAGCATCAACTCATAGCTTAACAAAGGTGAAGGTAGATTGCCCTAACCTAATCTTGTGAGGAATCCTACTGTGGACCTCAATTTATCTGCCCGCTCTGGACCATTTCTGGAATCTCTAGGCTGACCCCTCTAGGCTAGACTTGATCTACTCTATAGTTAGACTGGAGATATAAGGGGTGGGTTAATTGTGGACCAATTCATACAGAGCATTTTTCGCATTGGTGGTCCGTGTGTGGGGAATTTACAAACCTTAACCTTACTTAACAAAAATTGCAGAATTAGGCTAAATGGTCTAGCCTAAGCCTAAGCCTAAGCTAATCAAGCCTAATTAGGTCTACAACCTAGGGCCTAACTAGGAAACATTTACATTTAAGGAGTCTCATTCTCTTATAAGCTTAGACCTGAGTGACATAAGTACTTGGTGGGGATTAAACCAAATTTAAACTTGACTGTTTTGTCTGTTCTCTCTCTTCTCTGGTAATTTCTTCTTGTCCTCTATTTCATTACGATCCCCAGTTAAACAATTTTGACTTAGACATGGACAGTGCGGAATTGAAAAAGTTAAAAAAGAAAAGGGGGGCAAAGTTGAGAGCTGTTACAAAGGCTGTGAACACTTTTAACAATATTACACAACCAGGTAAGGAAAATTTAGAGAGTGTAATTATTAAATTGGAAATTAAAAAGAAGAAAATAATAGCCATTAATGAGAGTATTTCAGAGTTAGTTGAATCCGAAATGGCTGAAGAACAATTGATAGACCTTTACGCTGATGATGATGATCAGGTAAGCTCAATTGAACAGCAAATAAGGAGACTACGGTCTCGTTTGACTGACTTAACACCAAAAAAACCTAATTCTGATTTTAATCAAAGTAGGGCTAACCTTCAACAAAATTTAAGTGGCATGCTAAATCCTGAGTCACAAGAATTGAGGGCTCAGTTACCCATTTTGCTAGTACCAACATTTGAAGGGGACACGGTACAATTCCCATCTTTCATTGACAAATTTGAGAATTTAATAGGTAATAAACCTTATATTTCAACTGTTGAAAAGTTTAGTTACTTAACTAGTTCCCTTAAAGGCCCAGCCTATAACCTAATAGCCTATTTACCAGCCGTAGGGGATTCATATGAAGTAGCTATTGATCTTTTAAAACGTAATTACATTAATAAAGATTTGATTGTATATGAATTATCTCAACAAATTTTGAATTTGCACCCATAAAAGATAACCATAGTGATATGGAATTTTTTTATACAAAATTAGAAGCTATTATAGGACAACTGGTTAGCAATGAGATAGATATTAAAACTTCATCTTGGCTTATACAAAGCATAGTACTTAGGTGCCTTCCTTCGAGGGTTAAAGATATTTTAATTCTAAAGACGGGAGAAAATTATCCTAATTTAGAACAAATAAGAAAACACTTCCCCAATATCCTAATTAATTACAAATTGAGAGATTTTCCAACACATAAGACCCAGACTATGGATAAACCAAAGACTGTTCCCAGAGACCAACTAGCTACAGCCAAACAGACAAAACTTGATACTGTAGAATCAAATGTGACCAACTATAATACACGAACACCTACATTACAGAATTTTAATGTAACTGCTGCCTCAACTTACACACCATATTGCAAATTTTGTGCAAGTAATGAACACAGTAGTACTGGGTGTGACAAATATTCAGACTTTAACCAAAGGGCTAAAAGATATGAACAGTTGAACCTGTGTAAAAAGTGTACTGGCCAGGGACATTATAAGAAAGACTGTAAATCTAGGTTAAGATTCAAGTGTAAGTTTTGTAAAAGTTTACGACATGTCTCATCAATGTGTGATTCACCAAAGTGTCCAAACAATAGTACTCAAACTCAAAAGATACCTCCCCCAAACAAAGGTAATCAAGAAAATGCCACTTTCATGGGACATTCTGCTTGTTCAAACAATGTAACAAGAAACACTGAGATTCTTTTACCAACTATTACTTTGGACTTAGTGAATAGTGAGGGTAGTACCACTCCAGTGAGATGTCTTATAGACTGTTGTTCTCAACAAACATTTGTTTCAAAAAATGTAGTTAATAAATTGGGTTTGACACCAAACCCGAATGAACAAAATCTCAATATTGCGTCCTTTGTTAAGGATAACTCGGACAAAAATAGCTATAAGACAATTGACCTGGAACTACATTTAGAAAGTAAATTCAAGAAAATTGAAGCAGTTATTATTTCTAAAGTAGGACAAAACAAACTGGTTATACCCAAACTAGAACAAACCATAAATCATTTGGGAAAACACTACAAAATAGCTGATAGACATATCACTAACAACACAGTAGCTAACATTGAAATGCTAATAGGGGCAGATTATATTAATCTTATTCATAAGGGCATAGTAGAGATAGGTAATGGTATAGCTATTCAGACTCCATAAGGGATAGCCCCTTTGGGTGACCTCTCAGAATACAACCTAGACCTAAACCAAAACAGTTCATGACCAACAAATACTATGTGCCTCAACTCAGTCCTACATAACACCTGTAAGAATAGCAACACTTTGAATAATATTATCTCAACTGAGAACATTAATTCATCATTATCAAATGAAACTTTGGATGAGGCAATTCAAACTTTATGGTTGCTAGAATCTGTGGGTATACATGACACAAATCAAACTTCAGAAGATCAGTTAATGGTAGAAAGATTTGAAGACACCATTCAGTGCAAAGACAATAGTTATTTTATTGAGTTACCTTGGAAAATAAATTGTCCAACTTTAAGAGACAATCTCAAAGTAGCTAAAGGACATTTATATAAAGTAATGAAAAAACTCAAACAAGATGATAATGTAAAAATATATAATAATGTCTTCAAAGAACAGCTACAGAAAGGCTTCATTGAAGAAGTAACAAATAACCCTTTTAAAAAAGATGGTTGTCATTATTTAACCCACAGGGGGGTTTATCGACAAGATGCCCCAACAACAAAACTCAGAGTAGTATATAACTGTAGCCTCAAAGACAGTGATAAACACAGTTTGAATGATTGCTTGATTGAGGGTCCTAATCTCATTTCTGACCTTGTGAAGATCTTACTGAGGTTCAGGTTAGACAAATATGCCGTACAAAGTGACATTTCAAAGGCATTTTTGAGAATAAATCTTAAAAATGAATATGATAAGAACCAACTTAGGTTCTTATGGTTCAAGGATCCATTTGATTTGAATAAAGGGTTCATAACCTATAGATTTAATGTTGTGTTGTTTGGAGCCAATTGCACCTAGCCTATTAGCATTGACAATTAGACATCATTTAAACCAGTTTAATAACTCTTTAACATTGAACTTCCTTAAGGAACATTTTTACGTAGACAATCTAATAGGCTCAACGACAACAAAATCTGAATTATCTGAAGTCTATGAACACTCTCAAAACATTATGCAACAAGGTAACTTTGAACTTAGAGAGTGGATTTCAAATGATGAGGATTTAAACAAAAAGATTTTAAAGGATAATAATGGTCTTACTGAGCCATTAGACAGAGTTAAAACTTTAGGTATGAACTGGTATTTGGATGCAACTTCTAACAGTCATGATTCAATCTGTACTAAAGGTTTTAAACTTGATGAGGAAGCAAATACTAAAAGACAAATATTATCAGAGGCTTCCAAAATTTTTGATCCTATGGGTCTATTCCTGCCTTCAACAATAAAATCAAAGATTCTCCTCCAAGAAATTTGGAGGACAAATGTTGGGTGGGATGATCCAATAACAAATGAAAATCAAAAATCTTGGAAGAAGTTAGCTACTGATTTAACAAAAGTGCAGAACATTAAAATTCAAAGGTGCTGTGGGTTTAGGGATAAGCCCCAGAGACTTCATGTGTTTGCTGATGCAAGCACACAAGCTTATGGGTGCTGTGCGTATCTTGTAAGCCCTACAGAAAGTCATCTAATTTATGCAAAAGGGAAAGTTGCACCTCTCAAACCTACCTGAACCATACCTCAATTGGAACTATTGGCTGCTACATTAGCCATTAAAACCATTTCATTGCTTAAGGATGCTTACTATGATGTGTTTATAACTCAGATCCACATCTGGCTTGACAGTCAGATTTGTCTTGCCTGGATACGGAATGATAGCATTAATAGTAAGAATATCTTTGTAAGAAATAGGCTAAAAGAAATAGCTGACGCTAATGAAAGCCTACAAGTAAACTTTCACTATGTTCCAACTAAACAAAATCCAGCAGACTTTCTGACCAGAGGTTTATCCTACAAGTTGTTGAAGTCAAACAAAACTTGGTTTATGGGACCTAAGTGGCTCTGTAATACAGACCAATGGCCTGTGGAACAAGTTAACTTGACATTAAATTTAATCTTTTCAAATGAAAAGGTTGAACCAATCACTAATTATGAAAAGTATTCTGATTTCAACAAACTTGTCAGGGTGACAGCCTACTGTTTGAGGTTTGCTCACAACTGTTTAGCTACAATTAACAAACAGCTAAATAAAAATAATCATAATTATACAGAAGTTGCAACCCAATACTGGATAGGCCAAGCACAACAAAAAGAGTACAATAAAGAGTTAGAATTCTTAACTAATGGGAAACAAACAAAAGAACCTGTACCATCAGTAGTTGTGGATCTAAACTTGTTCAGAGATGAGGAAGGCCTTCTAAGGTGTAAAGGGAGATTAGACAAATCAAAACTGTCATACAAAAGCAAAAATCCAATCCTTTTACCTAGATTTAGCTATTTGACAACATTAATCATCAGAAAAACACACAATGATATATATCATATGGGGGTACCACAGACACTAACTACATTAAGAAAAACTTATTGGATACCCAAGGGAAGGATCACTGTTAAAACAGTCCTGAGTGAGTGTGTCACATGTAGGCGTATTCATGCTAGGCCCTATAGGAAACCAAATCCTCCTGCTTTGCAGAGGAGAGAGTTACTCTCAACAGACCCTTTGAGACTGTAGGCATTGACTATACAGGAGCATTGACTGTAGGGGTGGGTGACACTGAACAAAAAATGTACATTGTACTGTTTACATGTGCTGCCTCACGAGCTGTTTATTTGGATGTTGTGGAGGACCTTACAGCAGAATCTTTTGTTGCTGTCTTTAAGAGATTCTGTGCACGACATTCAGTACCAAAGACAGTTTGGACTGACAATGCTACATATTTCAAAGCTGGTGAACAAGTCATCCACGACTTGTTAAGCAATGAAATCACACAATTATATAGACAAAATTCAAACATAAAGTGGAAGTATATTCCGGTTGCCTCTCCTTGGTATGGTTCTATCTGGGAGAGGAATATACAAACAGTAAAGAATTGCTTGAAGAAAGCAATTGGCAAAAAACAGATACACTTATTTGGGTTACTCACTCTCCTGGCTGAGATTGAGAACATCATTAACAATAGACCACTCACTTATGTGAGTGACAACATTAATGACCCAGAACCATTAACTCCAAATCATTTGATTCGGGGAGAACAAGTTAGTCTCCTGCCGGACTACAATATAGACTCTTCAGAAGACCCAAACTGGACTCAACGACATGATGAGCTCCAGACTAAGTTACAACATTTAACTAGAGTTAAAGCTCATTTCATTAAACAGTGGAAAACTGAGTACTTGATGGGTCTAAGGGAGAGACATAAACAAATGACTAAGAAGGATTGGTCTGACACAATTAAGGTAGGGGACCTTGTTCTCATACATGACAGTACTCCAAGACAATACTGGCCTCTGGCTAGAGTTTCAGAACTCAGACCAGGGGCAGACGGGGTAACAAGAGTGGTCAAATTAAGGACTTCAACGGGTGACACAACAAGAGACATTTCTCTTTTGTACCCTTTAGAGTCTGGACCCAAAACAATGGACTTTGGAGAACCTTCTCCACTGACAGTAATAACTGGAGACACTGAACTTCCAGTAACTATTCCTTTGACAGTAGGAGTGGTAACGCATCCTACTACAACATTGACAGACACAAGACCTCAGCGACAAACAGCATTAAAGGCGCGACTATTTTTACACAAAAAATAGATGCTGGGAATTGTAATTTTATCTTCTAACTTTCATTTTTCTTTCTTATGGTAAAGACCATAGACAGTTTCATCCTATGGATGTATATTTTCTCTTCTAATTAAATGCTACACCTTCTCCATGAGAAGGTGAGGATAGGCACTGTTAATCAGATTAACAGGCATTTACAGTTAAATAGTTAGCTAGTCTACACTCAGACAAAAATTGGTGACAATGACACCAAAATTTTTATCTCCCGGGGCCCCCAGTATATGGAAAACTGATGAGTGGGTAGTAGGGAGGTAACGAAAATGGTTCACTGAGTAGGTAGGTAGTTAATCTAACAATTATTAAATTCCTTTTATGTCAATAACTGGGTGGAAGAAACCAATTGGTTGCTCACCAGAGTTATTCTCCACACTAGTATTTATATACTGTGTGGGAGGAGCGTGCTCGGTAATGGAGATACATTACCGCTCAACCAACCGAGGAATAAACCAAGACAACGCTGGTGCAAGAAGCCCCGCGAACTGAAGAACGAAAACGAAGAACGGGGCGAGAGGACGTACCAGCAAAGTACGCTCTCGACAAATATACAACCGGAGAAGGGAGAGACTCCAATAACTAAAAGTAAGTGACTAATTGAGTTTTTACACCAGTAAGTTAATAACATTAAATTAAGCTGGGTCAGACAAGTTAGGCCTACATTGTGGCCTAAGACCCAGCATCAACTCATAGCTTAACAAAGGTGAAGGTAGATTGCCCTAACCTAATCTTGTGAGGAATCCTACTGTGGACCTCAATTTATCTGCCCGCTCTGGACCATTTCCGGAATCTCTAGGCTGACCCCTCTAGGCTAGACTTGATCTACTCTATAGTTAGACTGGAGATATAAGGGGTGGGTTAATTGTGGACCAATTCATACAGAGCATTTTTCGCACCGGGCATCCTAAAGAGTGCGAACATAGTCCCAACATATAAAGGAGGAGATCGATCCGAGGCCGAAAACTCTAGGCCAGTGTCTCACTAAAATATTTGAAAGAACAGTTAGTAGACAGAAAATCTATGACTTTTTGGAAACTCAGAAAAAATTAAATAATAACCAATATGGATTTCAGTCAGGCAGATCATGCCTATCACAACTAATGGAACGCGACAACAACTTTATTGATGCACTGGAAAGTAATGAAAACTATGATGTAATATACACAGACTTTGCCAAAGCGTTCAACAAGTGTGTCCATGGAATCATAATACATAAACTGAAATATATGGGAATAACAGGAAAAGTAGAAAAATGGATATATAATTTCCTTAGTGAGCGGCGGCAAGTCGTTACAGTAAAAAGACTCAAGGAGTATCTTCATCAGAATCAGAGGTTCTCAGCTCAGTACCACAAGGAACAGTATTAGCTCCAATCCTCTTCATAGTCATGCTAACTGACATAGATGAGGACGTTACCAGAGACAGCACAGTAACATCCTTTGCGGATGACACCAACAAACAAACAAACAAACAAACACTTTTTTCAGACTCAACAGGTACAAACATTATACAAGAGGTCCACAGAAGATTTAAGAGATAGTTGTCTGGAGCACTGACGAAGTAGGCCAGTGAATCACTGTGTATAATGAACATACAATTGCCTACGCCAATGCTTCCAGATTTGAGATTTATAAAATATATCGGAGACCAGTCCACTAACCATGGCTTCTATTATCTTACTGACTGACTCACCAAGCCTAGTGATAAATCTAAATACAAAATTGCGAATGACACTGGCACAGTTAGGCATCTTATTGACTACAAACAGCATACTGACACTAGAAAGAGCACCATTTACAAATCTTGGAGTCCTTAATAAACTCGTAAAAATATTATTATATGCACCATATAATTTCCTCAAATTATACATCCTGTAATTCCACCACAAATGAACTGTATACATTGGAGTACAAAAAGTTTTGAACAAAATCAACTTAACATCTAATGTACACATATGAAATTTTCTAACCAAAGTAAGTTAGTATACAAGACTAGCTCACACACAATAGACTCAAAGTAGCGCCCACAAAATCAACCATCACCTTGTTTACAAACAACACAAAAGAACACCAGATAACTCCACAGCTTACATTAAACAACACAAACATTCCACACACTCACAAGACCAAAATACTTGGGGTCACATACAACACAGCATTATCTTTTGCAAACCATATTCAGGACATTAAAAACAAATGTACGTCAAGACTTAACACGCTTAGGGTACTAACAGGCACAAACTTTGGACACCAGCAGGAAACAACATCACTCATATACAAACAATATATTCGCTCAGTTATGGACTATGCTAGCCCATGCTGGGCACCCATTATCTCAAACACACACATAAACACCTTACAGACAGTAGAAAACAACGCACTTCGTATCATTACAGGATGCACTCAAACAACACCAATAGAACACCTGCACACAGAAACAAAAATACTGAAAGTTAGGGAACATTTAGATATGAAGGGAACACAATTCATGACAGCAGCAACAACTAACCCACAACATCCTTGCCACTACATGTACAATCATGCACCAACACCTCGCACCATTAAGGTAACACCAGAGAGACATTATAACCAAATACTCCATTCCATACCACGCCCCACAGACATCACACAGTACAGAAAACACACACACACACACACACACCTAACTCACAAAGCACTGACACGACTCGGTCCGAATGCGGTCCTAGGTGCGAAGCCGTGACCCATTGACAGGTCAGAGACCAGCCTGAGCAGATCGGATCGAGTTAATTTAGCACGATTCCGATGTGGGCAATCACCCCAACTTACAGACATATAAACACAGACTAGACAACTCCACAGACGACACCTGCCACCTGTGCCAGGACACACCACAAACAATTGAACACATTATGACAGACTGTACCGCTCTATCACAACATAGAACACAACACAACATCACTAGTGAGCTGAACCTCTGGTCCACTCCGGAGGGGGCGATCGGTTGCCTGCGTGCCGCCGGCTTGCTCGATCAGGGTGGGCTGATCGGCTAACCAACAACAACAACCTGGTTCGGATTTTGCTGGCCTTCTTATCAATTACTGTGACGCATGTGACCACAAACTTGCCAGTAAATTGCTACTCCCGAATGACTCATTTACATATGTTAGTGATGCCTGGCGGATTACTTGTGACTAGACCACTGTATAGCCTCCCATGCTGCTTATACAGGCCCGTAGCCAGGGGGGTTCGGACGACCCCCCTTGACAGGAAAGGTCCACTTTTGTAACCAGTTATAACTTATGATGTGATATTATAATATATAGCAGCATTTAATAAATAAACACTTGCATTTCTTTGGCATTTTTTTTTGGAAACTTCACAAACTACTCTAAATCATTCTAAACTTAATTCTAAACTTAATTTAGAGGGGCAATCAGTGATTGGTTTAAAAGTTATTTGTCCGATAGATATAATTTTGTATCAGTAAATAAGGTTTGCTCCACTAAAGCGCTTGCCAAACATGGGGTGCCACAGGGCTCAGTGCTGGGTCCACTGTTATTTTTATTATATATAAATGACCTTCCACGTTCATCTGATATACTGAACTTCATAATGTTTGCAGATGATACAACTCTCTCTTTTTCTTGCAAAGATGTTAATACAGCTAAGAATATATTTCATTCAGAATTCATCAGTGTAATGAAATGGTTGACCACCAATAAACTCTTCCTAAATACCAGTAAAACAAATTTCATGATTTTTACTAATAAAAGAAATGTATATCTTGATGAACTTAATGTTAATGAAATCACCATAAAGGAGTGTACTGTAACAAAATTCTTGGTGTAATGCTAGATAAGAATTTGCAATGGAGTGATCATGTAAATTATATCGCGAAAAAGATTTCGAGGAGCGTTGCTATAATGTTTAAACTTAGAAATGTAGTCCCTAAACAAGTTTTCTTGACTCTTTATCATACTCTTGTTCTTCCTTATATAACATACTGCACCCTTGTTTGGGGAAACTCCGCTAACAACGCATTAAATGGTATCTTTGTCATTTAAAAACGAGCAATAAGGTTATTATCTGATGCTGATTTCCTTGATCACTCTAGTGCATTATTTAAAGAGCTAAACCTACTAAAGCTCAATGATATAACCAAACTGGCACATTTTATTTTTATTTACAAGTGTAAGAGCAAAATCACTAATTTGCAATGGGTAAATAGATATTTTGTAACTCATCAAGAAATCCACTCGTATCAGACCAGAAATAGATCAAAGCTTGTTATACCTCAATTTAGACTGTCTTCATCTCAAAAACTACCCATTTTCATTGGATTGAAATTATGGAATGACTTGCATGCCGATATAAAAAATATTGCGAATGTAAATTTGTTTAAAACCAAGTTGAAATCCCGATTAATAATTGGGATACTAACAAAAATCTTGGATTAATGTCCACTAATGATGTTTAATATTGTTTAATATTGAAATACAGGTTTTAACTATTAATAATACTTATTTACTTATTTATTTATTTATTATTAATTTATAACAGCTAGCTGCTTATTTTTAATAAGAGCCCAGTAAAGCCTAAAGCTTAAGGGCCTTATGTCATTGTAAAAATTGTAAATTGTAAAAAGACTACTGTATTTATTTTATTATTAATAAAGGTTATTCAATTCAATTCAATTCAAATACTCTAAACCCCTCCGCAGTGACTAGGTCAGGGGTGGGGAACCTGCGGCCTTAAGGCCGCATGCGGCCTTTTGGGGTACTAGTTGCGGCCTTCTGCCTATTTGACATTCAGAATTCATACCGTACGATAATGGACAGCAACTGATACCACTTTAGGGCTTTAGGCTATTTCATTAGATCATGGTTTCAGCTTCACTGCTTCTTACACATACAAGCCTTCTTTATGGCTTGAACAATAGGAAATATGGCAACGTTGCCAGTTGAAACTGGCAGAGTTGCCTTACGGCTTACGCCCTTACCTATCAACGATCAACTCGACTGGCTGACTGGATGACAGTTACTGACGATTCTCCGATAGTGACACGCACGCTTGTTTCCTTTAAAACTGTAAATCTTGGATCAATTCGTGTACCATTTTTATTTAAAAATCTTCTGGTACCCCAGTCATGTCAAAAACTGTGAAAAGAAAATTAAAGGAAGAGAACAGAGTATTCCATGAAGAATGGGAATTGCAGTATTTCATAGTTACTGAGAAAGATAAAATGATGTGTTTGCTCTGCAACGCCATAATTGCAACAGTGAAGAAACACAATGCATATCAGCATTATGCAACTCATAAGAACCACAAGTATGCTATATTGGAAGAAGAACCCCGAAAGTTTGCACTTACGAAGATGAAACTTCAAAAGCAGCAACAACAGCAAGTATTTAAAACGATGTCAGGCCTAAGGACTGAAATCACTGAAGCAACTTATAAAGTAGCATATATACTTGGAAAAAGAGGTAAGCCATATAGTGATGTGGAAATCATAAAAGAATGCATTGTTGAAGTTGTAGCCCCTTTAGATTCAGACAAGGTTAACAAATACAAACAACTACCTCTTTCAAGAAGGACCATAACTGATCGGCAACATGAATTAGCCCTCAATGTAACTGAACAACTTCATACAATATGCCAAAGCGAAAATACTTATTATTCGATTACCTTGGATGAGTCCACTGATATTACTGACTCAGCGCAAGTGTCATTTTTTATTCGTGTTATAACTGCAGATTTTCAATGCTACGAGGAGTTACTGGCTTTGGGTACCCTTACGGAAAAGACACGTGGAATTGACGTTTTGTCTCTCTTCAAAGAAAAATGCCGTGAAGCGAAACTGAATTTATGTAATTTAGTAAGTGTATGCACAGATGGTGCACTTTCCATGAGGAAAATGTGCAGGATTTGTTGCGCTACTACAAAAAGAACTGCCAAATCCAGATAGCTTGATTTCCTTTCATTGTATTTGGCATCAACAGAATCTCTGTGCCAAATCTACTGTTTTAAGTGACATATTAAGTAAAGTTATACGTATTGTGAACTACATTAGAACAAATGCATCACGACATCTCGCAATATGCTTATGCTTGATGATGAAACATTCAGTGTGATCTTCCCGTATCTAAAGTGCGCTGGTTGTCACAAGGGCAAGTCTTTGAAAAACTTTTGTCTTTGCGAAAACAAATCACAAGATTTTCTGAGGAACTCAATGAACCAGTGAATTGTCAAAAAAGGATTTCTGCAGAAATGCTGCATTTTTGTGTGACGTAATGTCAAGCAAAATTACCTGAATATTCTTTGCAAGGTAAAACTAAATCCATATATGAAATGTGGAAAAAATCCAGGCTTTTCGGAGGAAGCTGCGCTTTTCCAAAACTATCCTTACCCGATCGGAACTTTCAGCTGAAACACTTCCCTGAAACTGGCAAATGCAATTGATGAAGAAGATACAAGCAAATCATTAAGGGAATGCGATGTGAAAGAATACCAGCTGTCCTAGACTCCCTGATTGAAGAATACGATGAAAGATTTGAAGATTTTGAGAAACATGACTTCACACTGAAACTAGCTTTCCAACCACACCTGGTTGTGTCTCCAAGGCACCTGAAGATTTACAGATGGAGTTGATTGAGCTATTAGAAGATAATATCTTTAAGTCTCTATTTGATACTGAGAAGGATCCTGTTGAAATATGGAAAAATGGCGTGGAATACCCACGTCTGCGCCAACATGCTCGTCGAATGTTGCCTTCTTTCGGCACAACCTACTGTCGTGAATGAACGTTTTCATATGTGACTCAAATCAAAACGCGCTTGAGATCTCAGATGACGAATATTCACCGGAGGACCAACTAAACCTACGGTCAACGATATTGGAACCAAATGCACGACTCCTGTCCCGCAATAAGCAGTCACAAAAATCATTAAATGGTTTATCACTTTTTCACTAATATTAACATCATTTCACTTAATATAATTTTTCACTTAATATTAGTTCTATTGTTAATTATTCTCCCCCAAAAATAAATGTGCACTTGCTGAATTTTTTATTTATTATAAAAGCCCTCACGTATTATCAAGTTTGATTTAAAATTAATAAATATGTAGATTGTAGACTAAAATATGATATTTTGTTGTACTGTATATGTTAAATTCTCAGCATGAGGCCTGATAGGGTCTTGGTTAAATGAAATGCGGCCTTCCAATGAAAAAAGGTTCCCCACCCCTGGACTAGGTCGTTGCACCAAAAGGTCCGCCTTTCTACAATTTTCCCCCTCTTGGGAAGTCCTGGTTACGGGACTGTCATAGTATAATCCAGAGTATGTCAATACTTTAATTATGATGTATTTGAATCTGATCATATCCCATTTGTAGTGGGGCTTGTTTGTACAGTAGCACCAGACTTGGACAATGACTGTGATAATGCTGATTACTATAAGGTTAATTGGTAAAATTGTGAGGATTCCTGCGGAAGCTTTAGCTTGTAGGAATCCTTCCTGTGATGATGTAAAACATATAGATCTCTTAAATAAGTACAGTATTACTGTAAGCTTGTACATGTCATTAAGGCTGCGAGTGGGGTAAAGTAAATGTCAATCAAGGGTGGTCAGAATATTGTACCGATTTGTGTGATGTAGCTAAAATGTATTTGTGGAATGGATTGCTATGGGGAAACCTAGGCAGGGGGAACTCTTCCAACTAAAAAACAGAACTCGTGCTAGATTCAAGGATGCCCTTAAATTTATAAGAAAAATTAAGAGAATCTCTAACCAGAAAATTAGGCGACAGCAAAAGGAAACGGAATTCTTTTAAAAAAGACATTATAACAGGGGAATTAACATTCATAATAAAAATTCTGTATCAGTTCAAATCAATACACCTTTGCGGAGATAAGTCTCGGTATAGTCTAATAAATTATATATTATGTATACAATTATTATATATACAGTAAATTATATTATTAATACACTATTATATATATACACGAACACTTGGTTCGAATGACTAGTGATAAATAAAAGCTTCACAATTCCTACAAACAATACCACATACGTAATGTAAGGAATGTTATGTCTTTAAAATCAGATAACAAGGACAGTGACCACCAACGATAATATACAGTCTGCATATATCGGTGGCTTGGAGAAAAAAAAGAAGTTATATTTGTCATGTGTTCATGAGTTAACATACGTTTGGCAACGAAGTTAGCATCTTTTGTATTGATCGTACGTGCAGTGCTGACGACATTGCCCTTGAAATCTATTTTACAGATACTGAAATAATAAAAGGCCAAATATTTTTAGAAGTATACTGTGTACCAACATTTTTTATGAAATGCGTTTGACCAAACGTATAAATTAGTTCCCGTGTCAGTTCAAATGAATTCAATACCAAAAATTAATACAAAATCATGCCATGCAGCCGAATAACAGTGTAAGAAAACTTCCGTCTACATTATGTACGCTGAAGTTGAAAGCTCTCGGTTTGTTTAATATAAAGTGTAGTTGTAGTTACAGACGAACTTCAATGATGTTAGGCTTCTAACAAATGTTATATCTGAAATGATTTCATTAAAATCTGTTTATGAATTTCAGGAATTACAATGGAATACATAGTATAGCCCTATTAACCGCTTATAAGTACTCTGCTTTGAAGTGAATAGTCATTTTATTTAAGAAATACTTCCATTTATTTTTATTCCAAGTAATATTATATAACTTAAAATATTGAACCTTAAAATAATTATCAGAAAATATTGCGAGTGTTAATTATATTTTAAGAAAATATTTTTACAGTTGTTTAAGATATTAGAGTAGCAGTAATAAGCCTAAACGTGCAAATTTATTTGTATTAAGATTACGGTAAGTTTTATCTCGTTATAAAGATAAAATGCGTCTTTTAAGAAGCTTGTCATCTTGGCGAAATGCAACAATAGTTAATGAAGAGGGTGAGGTCACAGGTCAAGTCACAAGAGATCTGAACGAAATGGATTTCACAGCAGAGCAGAAAGCTGCGGCTAAACAAGTAAGGATTTAATTTTGGCTAGCCTACCGATTGTTGTCGTTTAGGTATTTATAATATTTATCTTATTCGAAAAAATATAATTTATTTTGCATGATTCGTCGTGATATTGTTGATGAAGAAAATTCAGGAGCCTCGCAGCTATAAATTAAGATTCTTTTGTTTTCACCTTCGAACTAAACGTTATGCTCGATAGGCTCGAGTGGTTTCATGTTTTCCAAATGTTGTGATGTAGGCCTGCTGCAGTCAGAATGTTAATTTTCTTTATGAAAACTAATCATGACAACGATAGTCACAGGATAATTTTATTTTTTATGCTTATGGTTTAATATAATCTAGACTTTAGACAGCAAATATTGCGTATACTTTCAGAAATTTATTCAACTCATTTAGTCAACGTAATGAAATTTTATAAGATAAATCAAAATGTTTTTCATAGATATATTTACTTTTGGACAGAATACATTTTGCCACGAAATATATCTCAAAAATGAGGTATGTTTGTGGTCAACCATGAAAGAGCGGATTCTAAAGTCTAGATTCACAATAAAAGCTTCAGTTAGTAATGTATGGACTTTTTAATGCATTTTTTTTTTAGCCTGTCAAAAGGTTAGAGGGAGATAGGGTCTTTTCCGACTGCTACAGATTTTTACGGAACTTATTTGCAAAGTTTCGTAAGAATCCATAGCTGTCCGCCAGGCCGAAAAAATCAGAACTTTTTAGGCTACACACAAACTTACGTTGTTATCGTCGTAAAGTTTTAAAACCAAAATATGCTTACTTAGTAATGCACTATTTAACTAAAAACCTAGCTTCAGAAAATTGGAGCAAGTGTAGTTTACATTCCCCTACATTATCCTAGTGTAGTTCACGTTCCCCTGCATTATCCTAGTGTAGTTTGCGTTCCCCAACTTTGTCCCCGTATACCTAATCAAATAAAACGTTAAAACTAACGAAAATATTACGACAACCTAACCAATCATCAATATATATATATATGATCCTTTAAACTATCCCCCCCCCCCCCCCCCCCCCCCCCCCCCGCTTCAGAGAGGGGGAACGAACATAGTTTAAAAGGTCAATATTAGGGGGGCGATAATTTAACAGGTTTTACTTCTTATTTACATAATAGAATTTTTAAGATATGTATATAAGATACATATCTTGAACATTCTATTATATTCTATCATATTTCCGGTTTATAGAGAACCATTATTTACATCAAGGGCGTTCAGTTGACTGGATCACCTGAAGATCTGGCCCCCCCATGTATTCTTGTTTTGCTTTACAGTACCAAATATAATATTAAATTAAATTGAATGCCCGGTTAGGTCAACTGTATACTCTTGACAATTGGTTAGGTTAAGTCGTAATATAATATTTTCGTTAGTTTCAACGTTTTATTTGATGGATTCATTTAAAAAGTCTCCTAAAGATCCTAGTGTAGTTTGTCCCCCCTTTTGCGCAGGCGGACGTAAACTACACTTGCTCCAAAAAATTTAATCCTTTAACACCAGGTCTTTTTTTACCAGGAAAACTGACATTAATCAGAACAAAATAGCAAAGCGCCACGCTGGGCCTCAAAAGGCCAAGTTTTTAATGACATTTTGGGGCCAAGTTTTTGGCAAAACTTCTCTATACATAGTGTTAGGTTAGCAATGAGGGCCTTATGGACACACTCTAAACACTGTATGGAGAGTAAAATTGACCAATTTTTTAATAACAAACCAGACATATATTTTGGGGAACCCAAACTGACATGTTTCTCGAAGGTTTAACCTTTTTATCTAAGGTTTATGAATTAAGAAAAATATAACCTTCCTGGAATGGTCAAAAGTCAGCCCAAACAACATATTTATTCACTATTTTAGGTTTTGTATGGCCGATAGTGCATAAGCTGGCCGTAAATTATTCTTGAAAAAATACTTGGCCGTAAATTATAAATAAAGTAAAATGATTTTTAAACGTTTAATGTTAGAATTAACAATAAAAAGTTTATATCAACATGGATAATAATGTTTTATCCAATAAAGCAGGTTTCCAAAACAGTGTTCTTATGTACTCGCCGCCACCAAGTATTTTTTCAACTCTACACCCTTGATGACTGATTAGGTTAAGTCGTGATAATTTCATTAAAACTAACGAAAGTATCAAGACAACCTAACCAATCATCAAGGGCGTACCGGCGACCTAACTGGACATTCAATAATTTTCCCGTAGGTTTCGAGGAAGCAGATAATGGAAAAGTACCATAAGGCATTACATTAAACGTGTAAAAATCATTTTACTTTATTTATAATTTACGGCCAAGTATTTTTTCAAGAATAATTTACGGCCAACTTGTGCACTATCGCCTTTGTATGAAATGAAAGTGTGGTGTAGATTCTAGTACAGTACTCAAATTGAGAGAAAAGAATAATTTATCCGTCTCTGCCCTCAAGTACAACATGCCACTCCGCAAACATTTTTATACAACAGCCTATAGAAATCTAGGACTAGTAGATAGTATTGAAAGAGGTGTATACATAATACCTATTGCGGTCTGGTTTGTCTAATATACTGTGTAGGTATATTTCACTTGTTTTCTACACTAAATATACTCGCATATTTCCCTAACCGTTGGAATGTCTCGAGTCTCAACTTCTTGGTTACTCGAAATATTTATCTCAATATAGGCTTTTATTAAAAAATATTAAGATTTTTCCCAACTGAAATTTTAATGGTTATAAATATTTCGTGTAATGAACAACTTATTCTCTACCCTAATGACCTCAATTAATACTTCGCCAAGCGTGGCATTGGGTCACACTTTGGTTTACTTCAAATATTTATCTATTTAGGTAATTACCTATATGTATTACATAATTAAATAGGTTGTTAAACAACTTAGTATATTTAATTACTATACAATAATACATTTTAGAACACGCGCGCGTATATATATATGTTTTGCAATAGAAATCTGGTGTTATTCAAATAGCTGTAGTTTTTAACTAAAGTCCAGCGCACATATTCTAGCGTCTTTTTCTAAATATACGAATCAAATTAGAATGCTTCATTATACAATTTAAAGCTACTTGTGTTATTATTATTAACTTTTTCAAATTGGTTTTTATTACAAGTCTTCTATAATATCGAGCCAAACTCTCGTTTTATTCTATAGTCATCGCTAGACATGTTTGAAGGTCAGTGCCATCCAATATTCAGAATTTTATAGTAATTGTCTATTGTAAAGGAATAACTCGGACCTTTTCCAGTTTGTGTACTGTTTTTCATATAATTTATTTTTGAGAATATTTTTGTTAAAACTAACGAAAATATCACGACTTAACCTAACCAATTATCAAGGGCGTACAGTTGATCTATTATTAATTATAACATTGTTTGTTTCTGGAATAGTATTTACTATTTACTAATAGATCACCTGTACGCTCTTGATAATTGGTTAGGTTAAGTCGTGATATTTTCGTTAGTTTTAACAAAAATATTCTCAAAAATAAATTATATGAAAAACGGTACACAAACTGGAAAAGGTCCAATAACTCGACAGTTTAAAAAAGGAGATATTATAGATTAAAAACCTGTTTTCCTATTTTCTTTATTTTCTAAATTATTATTAATGCAATAAATAATGTTATTGGAATTTGTCTCCCCCCCCCCCCCCCCCCCCCCCATTTTTGCCTAAATTTTCCTTTCTGCCATCTAGTGTTTGGAAGGATAACTAAATTACCCCCAAATAACGTCAAATTAAATTATTTTTTAATATTTATTACTGTGTAGTTTAATATGGAATCAAATATAGGGTCAGTAAATAAAACATATAGGCTTGCATTTTTAAGATTAATGTGATAATACTTAGTTTTTGGTAATATACTCCTAAATCATTCGAGTATAGCCATAGTCTAATAATTAATATATTACCAAGTCTCCTTATCTCATTCATGAGCTGTCATACTTAAACGAATATACAATAACCTACAACTTGCGCTTACTTTTAACAATCACCATACCCCATACCTAATTTTAGTGTGCAGTGATAACCAATTTGCGGAGTAATAATTTAAATTTGTGCAATGATAAATTGAAAATCTCTGCAGTGATAAATTAGGTTCTATATCGGATATAGAACCTAATTTAGATCGCCTGAAGATCAGGGCCCCCAGCCTTCTTTAGTTAGCTTTATAAGGCTAACTAACGAAAATATCACGACCTGACCTAACCTAACCAATCGTCAAAGGCGTGCAGTTGACCTAACGATTGGTTAGGTTAGGTCAGGTCGTGATATTTTCGTTAGTTAGCTTTATGAGGCTAACTAAAGAAGGCTGGGGGCCTTGATCTTCAGGTGATCCCCTACTTTATCACTGTACAGATTTTCAACTTGTTACTGCACAAATTGAAATTAGTACTGTGCAAATTGGTTATCACTGCGCACTAAAATTAGGTATGCCCCATACCCCACACAACTCTCTCTCTCTCTCTCTCTCTCTCTCTCTCTCTCTCTCTCTCTCTCTCTCTCTCTCTCTCTCTCGGAAAGTAATGAAAAGTTATATTGTTTTTGTTTCCTCTAATCTGCATGTTATTACAACCATAAAAAGCACAATGTATATTAGGAAGAGATTGTAGGTGCCAATCGACCAAGAGAAGTACTCTTGAGGAGGAGGAGGGGGGGGGGACGTTAGGCAGGAGACAGGAAGTGCTGGAACTCCCGTTTCTCCTGTCATTGTCCTCCTCAGCTGATCTTTTTCCGTGTCTCATCTATCCTGTGATCAGTCCAGCCTGCTCTTAAACACACGCTTCTCTCCCTATTCTTCACTACACATACATGCATCTTACACACTACGTAATCTTTTCAAAATAAAAGATGGCAACGACTTAGTCTCGGAGTCCCCTCGGGAGGGGACCATAAATGTCTTCACTTCTGGCTCCCCTGCTGCCGATATAAGAAATGTAGACCCAGGCAGCAGGACTGGTTCTGCTATTGCCCATGTAAGATGTTCTGGGCCTTTGCCTGATTCATTTTTCATAAACTTCTGCAACATTCGTGGCCTTTCCTCAAATTTTCATTCTCTCCTCCTCTGAACCTCACCTTCTCGTCCTCACTGAAACTCGGGTGTCTGGGACTACTGACAGCAACCCCTTTTCTGTACCCTCGTACTTTTCTCTATACTCAATTTTACTCCAAAGGTGGATGTTGCGTATATGTACGCAATGACCTAACACATTTAACATCAATTTAATGCAAAAAGAAGCTTCATTTTTATACTTTGGCGACCCACATCTCCACAAATACACACACTGATCCACTTACAAAGTTGTGATGTCATTACTAAAATCAGAAACTTGATAAATGCTTCAACTCCCCAACCCCCAATATTATATATTGGAGAAATTTTAATTTCCCATTTATATAAAAACAGGGAGAAATGTACGAGTATATAATCAAGACAAAGAAAGACCAAGAGTAGGCAGGAATGCTGGTATCTTTGATGGATAAATTTGTCAACATAAAAAATTGTTTTTTGATGGGGTTATTTAACCACCTCTACAATATATAAAGTCGTATGGCGGAGAGGACCTACAGCTTTACGTAGGATCCGAATCACTGGTCGCTCTACATAATCTGTATGCAGAGATGGTCCTCCATCCAACTACTATCCAGACCCAGTGTCGCTTAACTTCACAGAGGTGTTACAGACATTGGTCACGACGTATCCCTAATGGTGTGAATGGTAATTTTCAAGTGCATGCTGAGTACAGTCTTCGAGTGGACCAAGGACAAATATAGACGATAGTGTGAATGAACTTTTACTCTCGTCCTTCTGTTCATCTTTACTTTTAATTCAACCATTGCCGAGAGTTTTTGTAGAGTTAACCTATTCGACCCAGTCGTCCATAAAGGATTAAGGTGTCGATCTGGCTAAGTTACCTTCACATTCTCTGTAAACAAGATTTTATCATTGTTTTTCGGGTCATTGAAACCGCCCAAAATAGATCATATTAACCATACAACGATTTATTATTTGAAAAATGTGGGTTTCTTACTAACATGAATGAATTACATGTTTATTGACTTGCTTCCTTGTTTCGTGTGCAAATTAAATTAATCAAATGAATTAATATATTTTCAAGAAATTAGTTCCTATCTTCTGACGTCACAAACGCGTTTACGCTAAAACTTATAACCTTGGCATAAATAGCGTTATGCTTAACGCGCTTTGGAAGTGTTCCAAGACGAAGAAACGTCCTTTTGGAGGAAATTTTTATTTTCAAATGTGCGTTGAAATTCTAAATTATATGCACTATTTTCATAAATTAATAGTTATTTATAAGTAGAAAGTATTTGTGTATTTCTTAATTTTAAAGTGTTATTTTTCTTATCTAATAAAATTCTTGGGATACTTTTTCCATCGCATAAATCACGTGGTCTCGACCATTCATAATTTATACAATTGAGGCGTCGCAAGTACGAGGGACGAACTCGTCACATTTTGCGATGAATAGTTCAACCCCCTCCCCCCATCCACAGACAATTGGTATAGCTAAATACCCCCTCCCCCGTTGTACGCTCAAAATGTATTTTCAATGCATCTACTTCCGCTATGTCTCTTTCGTACACAAGAGTCACGCAGTTGAAACGAGTCTCAAAACTGGTTTGGCTAGTTCGCCCCTTGTGCTCGCGACGCTTCGTATTGTTGTATATATAACGAAATAGCATTTGATGCAAGGTGTAAAAATTTTTTTTCTCATAATTTGTATATTTTAAATTGCTTTTCAGACTTAGACTAAGAAATGATTAGTTTAGTTAGGAAATAGCCACATTAGCACACTTAAACTTAATTATTAAAATGATATAGCCAACAGTACGTATTTAGTAACATAAGATAGATTTTTAACATGTATTTGAAAACCGAAGACTCCTTATCATTAATTCACTAAAAAAGCTTTAAAAATACAGAAAATGTACTATTTTGAATACCATTTTTGTGAGCGCGTGGCTGAAGATTGATAATGTGGTTAGGAGTCGTACTGATAATTAATCAGTGGTGGGCACCGTTAACCAAAAAGTTAACTTCGATAACGATAATCTGTTAACCCCAATTTTTAACTCCGATAACGATAATCCGATAATTTTACTACAAAGTTAACGGAAGTTAACGATAATCCGTTAACGATAACTATTTCTTTACTAACATTTAAAAAAAATCAAGGAAAAAAGCTTTAAAACCCATAGAAAATGTTTATTTATGCAAAATCCAACAATAAATAGGTATTTAACTATTTTTATCAAGTTTTGCAACTTTTTTGCTTAACTTTTTTTTTTATTTTTAATAAAAAATGTACTGATTACATGTTTTGAAACCCTTGTAACCACTAACCATTAACTAAATTTTAATTTACCAGAGAATTATTATGGCGGGAACTGAAGTTATGGCGGTTTGAATTCATTCGCGGAGCAGTGATCTTCCGTGTTAACGGACTTCAACAGACTAAATATCGAGTTATCGGAAGTTAACTGGTCCGATAACGATAAATGGAAATTAACTTCCGTTAAAAGAAGTTAACTTCGTTAATTAACTGTTATCGGATTAATGCTTTAGTGCCCAACACTGCTGATAACACAGGCCTGCGAATGAGAACTTTGTAAGAGTTGTTTTGTTACTAATAATTGATTTTATATAATTCAACTACGCTGATTTCGAATAAGGTGTCCATTTTTTCTATCACGTAAGGATTTTCTACAAACTGGAAGGGAAAAAACAACAAAAATAAGTATTATTTATTTCAATTTACATTAGGTACCTATTTCGCTTTGTTATACTAATTACAAATGCAAACAACTTTAAAAAGAAAGAAGACTATTAACGTCAATTACATATTCCTCTTTATTTGTCCTGAGTTTTCTTAAGAGATCTATGCTTTTTAGTCTCGAATGTACGCGCTGTTCCTTTTCTTTTGTGTAATAATTCTGGAGTATCCCGTTTCAACATCCAGCAGTAATCAGCCATCATGCTGATGTCCCACCTTCCCTGATATCTCTTCTCCATTTCTTTGATGTCTTGGTGAAACCGTTCTCCTTGTTCTTCGCCAGTCCTCAGAGATTCTCGGGAAAGTAATTCAAGTGTGAATGTAAGAAATGTTATTTTAAACTCGTATTACAACCCAACTCTGAACTTATTTAGCATGTTCTTAACAATGTTTTGGTAATTTGGGTCCTTGTTGTTCCCCAAAAATTTGCTGATAACATCCTTAAAAGCAATCCACGCTTCTTTTTCAAGATCGTTCATTGTTCTTTCAGTGTTCATCCAAAGTCAGTTTTCTAATCTGGGGACCAACGAAAATTCCTTCTTTCAATTTTGCTTCAGAAAGAGGAGAAATTACCACACAGATACTTAAAACAATCTCCATCTCCATCTTCGTCCAAGGCCTTAACAAATTGCTTCATCAAGCCCAATTTTATGTGAAGCGGAGGTAAAAGGACTTTCTTCGTGTCAACCAAACTTTCACGTTGAATGTTTTTAGAACCAGGTGTCAGGTTGACTGCGTGGCCATTCCTTTTTAATCCAGTGCCGAGTTCTTGCTCGGCTATCCCAATATCCCATTCACACAAAAAACGTGGAAACTTTATATAACCTGGTTGTTAACCTAACAACATACAAATCACTTAAGTCTCCACAAAGTATCCAACCGTGTTTGTATTTAACCTTAGCTGGAAGCAGCTCAAGATTTTTGTACGTTTCCTTCGAGTGAACCGAATGAGCCAAGGAATGGATGCATACAAGTTACCGTTGTGAAGGAGGACGCCTTTTAGACTTCTTTTGGAGGAATCGCTGCAAAGTCTCCACTCATTTTGGTCATAGACTGCAGCGCCTAGCTTAAGTATTAGTTCCGAAATATCGTTGCAATATACCAGTGAATTTTCTTGAAAAATATTGGATGAATTCTTTTTCTCGATTTCTGTACCAGTCTGGATCCCAAAATCTCTGAAGAGTCCTTCGGGAGACACAAATCTCTTACCAAATCATTAAGTTCACTTTGTGTAAACAATTGGGGTTCACCAGATGTTTCAGTTTGAAAACAATCAATATCATCGTTTCCATCGTCATCAGACACCGAATCAGATGAAGTTATATCAAGAGTATTTGGTTTAGTAGGTAGTATACCAGGTCCATGAGCAAGTGGTCTTACAGCAGACTAAAAGTTTGGATAAGAAATTTCCTTTTTGTTTTTAGTATTGTAGCCTCGCACGTTACATGAACAAAAATAGCTGTTATTGCTGTGATTTCTCGGCTCACGAAGGACCATTGGAATCACAAAAAGTAAAGAATCCTTTTTACCTTTACTCCACAGTCTAAGTTGTTCAACACAAACTGCAAACTTTGTGGAGCCCCTGATTTGTCTTGATCCCCAAGTTTCATTCCGAAGTATGCATAGTATGCTTTCTTGACGAAGTCTGTAATATCTCTCCTTTGTTTTTTTCACAGTAAATTTTCCACAAATATAACAGGAAATGTTTGGGCTATTTACACACCCTCTGGTTGCCATAGCGACAAATAAACAAATTTCAAGAGAAATATAGTCACAGCGCACCTTTGAATAATAAAGAACTATAGCCTCGCACGCACTAGACAGACTGACTCATCTCGTGGCTTGTCAATCACTTGTATACTAGCGGTGCGTTTCTCGAATGTTCTAGACGCTATGACGTCACTTCTGATCGGGAAGCATTTATAGGCGGTAGTTTTTAATAAAGATTTAATCGAGTCGATTTATGAAAATTACTTGCATATGTAATATGACATTTTTAAAAAAATCTGTACGTGATGGCGAAAAATGAATATTATTTTCGGAATGAGCGTGCAAAAATTGCCGTATAAGTGATAAAATATTTGACAACAAAACCATCGCCGGCCTGTGATAATTGATAAATATTTATACTTGGAGGCATTTAACCATAACGATATGCGGCTCAATCTAACATCAGAAGTTTGAATTTGCATTTTTTAATTTTTTAAAGGGATGTTAATCTTCTATATAGTCCAGTGGTGGCCAACTTTGGTGCTCCTTTAGTATGCGGTCTACAAATTCTGCCGCGCTCTACTTTTTTCAAAGTGCAGTCTACAGGTTTTTTTCGTTAAATTTGTGCCTGCTCACGCATTCTGCCGCTCTTTTTTTTTCGCTAAATGACTCACTCACTCACTCACTCACTCACTCACATGACTTAGACCCTATTTGACCTTGAAATTCAAAATGATTGTTTAACATCAGTAGCTTGAGAAATTTGAAGCAGTAAAGTTGTAAACAATTCAATTGCCGGTGCTACTATAGTATGCGGTCTACCTACGATTGGTTAGGTTTAGTCAAGATATTTTCGTTAAAACTAACGAAAATATCATGACTAAACCTAACCAATCGTCAAGGGCGACTGACATTGGGATGTAAACAAGCAATTAGTAAACAAGCTAAGAAGGTATACTTACACTTAAACTTTTTGAGTTTTTTTTTCCTTACATTTAAACTTTGTTTTTAACTTTTCAATAAATTTTTTTCAAGTAAGATTGTCATTTCAACCTTCTTTAACTACATTTAAAAAACAAATTGGTGTAGACCGCATACTAAAGTGTGAATTTGTCTGTAGACCGCATACTAAAGTGTGAATTTGTCTGTAGACCGCATACTAAAGTGTGAATTTGTCTGTAGACCGCATACTAAAGTGTGAATTTGTCTGTAGACCGCATACTAAAGGAGCACCCCAACCTTTTTCTGTGGCGTGCCACTATTTGACTTGAAGTTGTGGAATGTGCCAACTTGAATATTTTAGCGTCCGTAAATTATAAAATAAATAAAAAAAAACTTAAATTTATATTTTTTTATTTTCAACAACTTTTATGAGGTGGTTATCAGTCAATGTACGTAGAATGGTACTTGTTTTTTATTATGTTCATAATGGGGAAAATTACTGCTCACCCAAATCTGGAACTCTCTCTCCGTCATCCGCGTGCCGCGGGTTGCTCACCACTGGTCTATACTATAAAAAGGCAGTCCTATCTGTCTGTAGACACCATGTATTTACTATTAGGCAATTTTGAACACAGAAATAAATGCGCTTTGCTTTACTTCAACTTTTTACTCTAGCGCGTTAACATTTTCATGGCTGTGTTCTTTTCTATAGTTTTATTGACCTAATGATTTGGGGGCACCCAATTATTGAGGCGAAAGGCCACCAGCACCGCAGGGGCCACTTTAGCTAGTGATTATAATTCATGGTGGCTGAGAATAGAATTTGTGAATTTAGTTCATTATTTTTAAGATAAAACACTGATTTTTAAATTAGATATAAAACTAAAATTTGCAATAACTATATGTACTAACGAATGGCGCAGTACTATACAGGGCCTGTGTTCTGTATGTATAACATCAGCCCTCTGTTGTTGTGAGAGCTCACGGAAGATGTTACGCGACTTTCTTTGGATTTTCGTGTTGGACTTTTTTTTTATTTTTTTTAATTGAAATGTGACGTTATTCCCACAGTTTTCAATAACGAACACGAGTGGCCCAAATTTACACTTTTTTTTTAATCTTGTTTCTTTAAGGGTTTTTATTAGTTAAATGTAACAAAACTTATTACATTACGAGTCTTGGTAAGTAGATTGTGAAAATTTGACTTAAAAGCTTAATTTGCGATGCCCTGGGTTGGACGAAGGCCACAAAACGGAACTACCAACCAACCGTTAATTAACAACTATATACTGAATTTGCTGGTTATCTAGTGTACAGTATATATTACTACTGTATAAAATCAATTGTGCTGAACTAAATTGAAGAAAGTCTCTGGCAGACATGTCTGTGGTGTCAAACCTGATAGGTTATTGGTACATGTCTAATCGGTCACGGGTTAACGGCTGTGATAGGTTATTGGTACATGTCTAATCGGTCACGGGTTAACGGCTGTAGGGGATCTGGTGCAACCAAAACATGTGGAGACCCCTGTATATTCATTGAAAAATAGAAACTAGTATTTAGTTCTTCAGAAAAAAATATTTTTAAAGTATAAAAACTAAATCATAAAAACACCTGAAATATAATAAAAGTAAAACTATAGAAAAAATATTAACTAAAAAAAAAAATATCCCTTCCGTGCTTTTCTGTTGGCAGTGTCATTTATTATGTCGGTGAAATCGATACTACGTAAAGTGCCTGATTTACTGCTCATCAAAGACAAACCAGTTAAGTCTACTTTGAGCCACCGTGGTGGGTAGTTCAATTTTGATGAGTTTTCAGCTTTGAGAAAGGTCGTTCACCACTACAGTTGCTGATCACCAGACAAGTATATTATGTAGCATGATCTCAACATTCGGAAATGAAACGTTCAAATTTTTATCATGTATCAGCTTGTACATAAACTGTTCATTACTGCAACTGCCCCTCTTATCTTGAAATAGCTTAACTACTATACAGAATTGAACAATCTCCTCGCCAAGACAATCCTCTAGGTCTGAAGAATATATCTGAATCAGGTTCATTACAGCTAATCAAATCTTGTCATCAGTCAATGTATCCAGTTGACCTAAAAAAAAACAAATCTCCCACAAATATCATCGTATGTTTTGATACGTTTGCGCAGGTTCTGAAACATATCGACGATAGGAAGGAAGCTCTCAACTTGGAACTTTTCTTTTCCTGATCATAATGAAGTGGATTTAATCGTACATTGCTACGACGATCCGTGTCTTTTTTTATGATACTCTGACGTACCGGAAAATTGTGCACCATCTTTTTCACTCGTCAAATCTATTCCGCTGTGACTGCTCGAATGTTTTAAGTGATTGCAGCAAAATTATAGCAGCGTTAAGATTCATGTTTTTTTCTTGCAAGTTGTTTGTTGGTTCTGTTGAATCTTTCCCAAACAATGTGCTAAAAAAAGGCAAAATGCCGTTTCGAGCACGCACAATGCACATTGTGTTGTAAAGGGAAGTTGCATTGTCGTAAACATCTTTTTCATTCGTATCATCAGCAGAGTGGTCCAACCTCTCGAGGATAGAGGGCGGCTTAGTGACAGGGCCGGATTAAGACCTTTAGAGGCCCTAAGCACTTAAAAGATTTTGGTGCCCCATATATATGTAATTCAAAATATAAAAAAATAAACCATAAAATAAAATTTTATTTTTTGAAATGAAACAAAACTTACAGTAAGATGGAAAATAATGTTTATTTTTGTATACTTCCACTTCATTTATATTTGAAAAGTTTTCTCCTACTTTTTTAATTGCAAAGTCTTTGATCAGATCCTCAAAAACTAATCTTACGTAACACATCTGCTTCTATACTTAGTAGAGATAAGGCATCCAGCCTGCCTTGTTGCATAGTTGTTCTGTTGGTATTTTAATATACTTCAACTGAGAAAATGAACGCTCAGCTGAGCAATTTGTGACCATTAATGTTAAAAATATACGAAAGGCAATTTCTACATTTGGGAAGGCACACTCAATATTGTCTTCTACAATTATTTTATAAAGTTCAGCATGACTGAATCTGTTTTTACATTTACTATAGCACGCGAAAATATTTAATCTATATGTATTTTTAATATGGCGCTCAAAGATTTGATATAAACAAAATAATAACGCAAAGCGTAAAGTGTGTGATTACAACGAAATATATTTATTCTCTCAAAAGGGTTGTTGTTCACTACAAATTCAAACAATGAAAAAAAATAAATACTATATATGAATATATATAATTCAGTTTTCAACAGCTTATAGGCTATAAGCCGCGATTATAATAGTATAATAAATCCATGGTAAATCCGACAATGGAAAATTTCTGTGGTGCCCCCCTTCCCTTGATGCCCTAAGCACGGGCTTATTTTGCTTAATGGTTAATCCGGCCCTGCTTAGTGATGTAAAATTCTCGGGAATAATCTTTTGGAGAATATTCCCGTGTAAGTGAAGTTTCAAGAATTTTCTTCCAAAACAAATAAAAACACTCAAATCTAATTTTTATTCGTAAAGTGGTCAGAAGCCTAGCAGTAACGATTACATATCATGTAGTATATACTGACTGTTAGAATACACTACTGAAGCGCAAGAAATTTGTTTTCAACTTATTTCCTAATGCAAAATACTGTAGTTGCAGAATGGTATTTAACAAATACTAATATGATTCACATTAGTTATATAACTTATATTCATATTGTGTTAATATACAATTACAGTATGGACAGTCTTATGAATAAAAGAATACATGCACTGGTAGTAACTGGTTCAGGTAGAAACATCAGAAAACGTTGAAAAAAGAGAAACTTGTAAATTTCAGTTTTACTACCATTCGAGAAATTTTACCTACTTTACAAGATGAGCCTTCGGCTCCTACACTGCGGGCGGGGCTTGTGCTTCGCAAACTCGCCTACGCTACGGCGAGGGCACGTTAGGGTTACCCCTTTGGGGAGAGGTCATTCTCCCTTTCCCCCCAAACCCCCCCCCCTTTACGCAACTTGGGGGATAACCCCCACCCCCCCTTGTTGTAGAAAATAGTTGAAACATTGTGGGTAATTTTTTTTTAATTTAAACAGGAAATGGATGGAAACAGGAAATGAGAGGAATTGTAGGTTATATTTTTAAATGTTTAAGGATAGTATAATATACATATATACATGGCATCTATATGTGCTGCTACCTATTTATTGGTAATGCAAACATTCACTGATTTTTATTTAAAGCCTCAGACATTGGTTACACGACCTATTTTCATATATTCGTAATGCAATGATGCATTGATTTTTACATAATGTATTTTTTATATTATTGGTGATTATTTTGGTAGTGGCGGGTAATATACAATTATATTAATATTGTATGTATGTATATTGAAAACTGAACCCCCAGTCGATTTGATTTTTCAGTATGCAAACTTCTATAAGGTTGTATTTCACGTATATGATATCCTTAACGAAAGAAATTTTTTTTTGAGGTTCTCATCCGATCTCCTTAAAGTAAACAAAACAATGGCTACCGGGTAAATAGTATTTTATTTGGAATGTCAGTTGTATACATTTGCTGCTTTGCAACACATTTTTATTATTTTGTAAAATTCTCAATTTTCTCGCAAGAATAATCTGTCGGAGAATATTCTGATGATGATCTCATTTTCCGAGAATATTTTCATCTCGTATCACTAAGGGGGCCACGTGATTTTGCTTAATCGTGGCTTTTTTTCTGATAAAAGCAACAATTTTTCTTCGAGCTGTACTTCTCATAGTTATGTTTTTATTAAGGTACATACAGATAAGACGTACTTTAAAAAGTTTACTGTTAATTAAAAAAATATAGCCTTTTTTATAGTTTTGTTTATTAAGGTACATATTAAGAAAAAGAACAGTTTTAAAAAATTTTCAGTTTGTTCAAAAATTACAATGCGTATTGTAATTTTTGGATTAATAGAAATTAATGAGAAATCTGACGGTGTGGTTTCGCTTGAACCACTGACTGAATATCAACGTCAGTGTCAATCGTTGAAAGTCTAAGACAGGCCTCAATAGAAGGGTTTCCCAATCGGTTGCGGATCTTAGCCTTCACACGCTTTAAAATAGAAAATGCGCTTTCGCAAATCAAAATGCTACCAAAGGGAGAAACTATTTTAGTGGGTATAAAAGTGTCCCATAATATTCTAAATTGGTCCCTATATGAGCTCCAGGTGACATTGACATCCTCACTTATTAGAACTTCAAGAGTATACAAACTACTACAAAAACTTTCAAAATTTGCTATAGAGAAATCGACCTTTTGCGCTTCTTTTCGAGAATAGTAATTGGAACCCTGAGGTTAAATCTAATCAAATTGCTGTCGCTGTTACTCAAAATTTCACAAATCAGGTTAGAGACTAGGTCATCTTCGCTCATGAAGATAAGATCTAGTTGATTATTACCCCTAGTTCGACCGTCTACCCATTGACTTAAATTATCATCCACAAATTCCAGTAGTTTTGAACCCTCAGCCTCAGCCGTTTTCTTCCCTCACTTTATTATTCGTGTTTAAAATCACACAAAATTACACTAAGCTTATTTATTGATCTGTTTAATTGATTATACAAGTTTATATCTTTATGAACGGGGTAGTGAGGAAGTTTATATACTGGAAATAAATGCACCTATTTGTTAAAATTTAGTTCAATTCCCAACATTTCATGAGCAGAAACAATATTACTATTTACCAAGTGGAGGAAGTCACTAGCAAATAAAAGTACTCCGCCTCCTCCTCCTTCCATTCCTATCTTTGTGAAATGTTTTGTACTCTACCATTTCAAATTCTCTTACAAAGTTCCTCCATTCAGTTATTCCTATGATGTCAAAGTTCTCAGTTTTGACTATGGCTATAAATTTCATTAGTTTGTTTTTAATTGACCTAGTATTGAATAACACAATTTTAAGAGATTTTACTGTAAGTTAGTTTCTCCTATTTGACCCGAGTCGTTTCCCGAAACGGGTAACTCAATTAACGCTAGGATGGGGAGGGGAGCTCGATCAGACAGTGCCTAGTGCAATGAATAAAAGTTTCAAAAGTTATTGAAAAAGTTATTCAGTGAGCTCATCCTTATATTGTTCTTGATTATTTCAATTGTAAATAAAAAATTTAGGGGTACTGCAGTTCCACAGTGCCTACCGACAAGCCGCCACTGCAAGAGTCTGCCCTCCCTCCTCCTCTGAAACATTTCATTGCCACTAACAAGTACAGTGATGGGACAACTTTTACTCATGACGTGAACGGTGTCTAATTCCGATTTATTCTCCGACTTGTGGCACCTGGAAAACATAAGTTTTCTCGTGGTCCGTGTTTTGCTCCAAAAGAGTGCATTTGATTTCTGACCAGAGAATCCCTAATTAAAAAGGATTCCTCCTTTTCGTCAGCAAGCAAGTCAAACTTTTTTTTTTTTTTATGGTGCTGGGTTCAGAATCCTTGTATTTCGGTTGTCCTTCATTTTTAACTACCTTGAATTCTTGTTCATTTGCCCTGCTTTTCGGAATACTCGCTGTGGTTTCCAAACGGGCCATGCTTTGCTCTAAACGTTCAACCTTAGGGTTCATATCCGATTTTGGGTTTTCACTCGAGCCTTGTCCAGTGGTTTGGATTTCCAGTGCCTGTGAAATGTCTGTTATAATACAGTATAATTGAATTTAATATACATTATACATGATTATTATTAATCATGTATTTTATGTTCAATTATACTGTATTATAACTGTACATTACAGCAAGTATTGCATTAAACTGTATTACATGCTTATCACAATTGAAATGTATAGAATTTGATAAATATTTAATATTATTTTCATGTTTATTATGTCTTTGAAAAATATTTTTCTCAATGCAACTATCACTACCACACCATTGAAAATAGAGCCTATGTATGCATTATAATGTAATTTAAACGTGGGTCATCCCCTTAGGGGAGTGACAGTTTTTGATACCTTTCAGCTCACGCACAGGAACCAGGAGGCCTGTTTCTTGTTGCTACCTCGCAGTATAGTGGGTGAAGCGTTATGGTATATAAAAAAAAAATGTGGATTAAATAAAATAAATACTCGTGTCTGTTTGGTGATCCCCCTAGACTACCCTCCCTGGATCCGCCCCTGACATTTATCTAATGGTAATATGATAGAATCTTATTTATTCGTTAAATTACGATTAATTTGAAACGAACGAACAATCTTGTCAATTGTCAGGGAAAGTACTTTTATCAGAATCAGATGCTCGCTAAAACCAGGAAAAATGTTGAAGTAACTTTTCAAGTAACTATTTACTTTTAGTTTGGATCGAGTTTTATGGAATGCGGTTGAGGTGCACAAGTATGATTAAATGTTGTTCAAATATTTTTTTTTCGCGGGATTATTCGAGGTTGATGCAGAAACTCTTAATATACTTTGTTTATTCCAACTAGATTAAAGTTAATATAGCCAAGCCGAAAGCCATTTCCCAAAATAACCAGAATGAAAATAACTAATTTATAACCTGCCCAACATCCCAGAGCAGAGTTGCCAGATTTATTCTAGCGAAAATTGCCAAATAGGCATAAAAAAATGGCCAAAAATGGCCAAATGTTTCTAACAAAAAAACGTATTCAGCTTTTATTGTACTTGAATTTCTGCACAATTTTATGATGTGTAATTATAAGAAAACATTTAATATCACGAAATAGATTCACCTTGACACAATAAATGATAATTGTAATGCTAAATAATGCTTACATTAGATTAGAAGATTAATCATTTTTAAAGCCCCAGATCCAACAAATTCCTCCAAGTGTAAGAAATTAAAGCAGCTCTTCAAGAAAGCCAATCTCGTCCTCATATTCCTCTCTGTTATTTACGTGTAATAACATATAATTACGTTTTGCAGCATAACCTACAAAAACTGAATCGCAAATTCATGTGTAATAAATTAATAAAAAATAATATAGGAGCATATAATATATCTTATACTTTATTCATATTTAATAAATAAATAAATAAAAATAAAATTAAGAAATAAGTTATATATACTGTATATATATTAATGGATTTTGAAAATTAAACGCTGTCATATTTTTAAATAAATTATCACATAAAATTATTATAGGGTATGGACGTTATTCTTTATCGTATCAAATAATAAATTGTTCCACTTTTACGTTAATTATCGTATATCGGGCCACCTTGTATAATGCATTCTGTGTTCATACAAACCTAGCGTTCATCTACAGTGGAGCCAAACCAGTGGGTCATAATGAACTTTACTCATTGTGATATGACCGACCGTGGGTCAGCACCTTTTTCAGAAATGGCCAAAATATGGCCAGATTTCCCAAAATGGCCAAATCTGTTTTTCTATGGCCAAAGTACTTCAAAAATGGCCAAATTTGTCTAATTTGGCCATTTCATGGCCAATCTGGCAACCCTGTCCCAGAGCAAGATCCAAAAAGTTCTCTCCTCGAGGCAGGGACTTTTGGATCGAGTGTTCCAAACTTTGGATTAAGTTTTCACACACACACACACCGCACGCTCAGCTATCAGCTGAGGCGTGGTTCCTCCACTTTTTACCCTTTATCATTCGGGGTTTTATGAGGGAGTGAGGGGTACTTTAGAGTTTAGAGGAAGCCAGATTATTGTGATATGTTACATGGTAGTCATTTATATATATATATATATATATGTGTGTGTGTGTGTGTGTGGGGTTAGCATTGCTGACCACTAATCCATCGGCCCCGTTATCAAGACCCGGTGACGGCAGGCGGCGCGCAGCAAAACCCAACTGTTCGTCCTCCCACACAATAAAAATTGGTTGGTAGACAAATGGGTACTGTTGGGTAGCCTAGTGGTTAAGATGTTGGGCTGCTGCTGATCGGGAAGTCGTGAGATAGAGTCCCGGCGAGGACTTCATAATTTCTGACCGCCCGTGGTGGGTCGTGGTTCGGACTCCACGTTAAACTGTAGGTCTAAGGTGGAGTAACAAGCTTGACCTTCGTCAGAATGAGCAATTCAGGCGGAAGCAAAACCAAGGTTAACCAAGGTCAAAGTATAATTTTTTCCCACTCTGATGCATAAGGAAACTAAAACTTTGTAACGTTGTATTCAATTCAAATATACCTTTTAATAAAACTAAAATCAAATTCAAATAACCATATTTATACAGAATATACGTTGCTAAATAGCAACCTTTAATTCACGTTGATCAGGATCTTCAAAATACTGTAGTCACAACAATTCAAAGCAAACTGTACAGGAGCAGCTAATATTAAGTATTGTAGTGGCCAGACGCGTAGCCAAGGGTGGGAGGCCACGGGGGCGAACCCCCCTCCTGAAGTATCGAAAATTTATATTTATATAATTATAATAATTAAATTATTGTAAACGTGGCTACGAAGCACGATGAAGAAGACGGATTAAGTGGATTATCTCTATTGAGACAGAGACAAAATTGGCATGGAAAATGCTAGAGATTCTGGACCAATTCACCAGGAAAAAAAAAAAAAAAAAAAAGCAAAGGCGACTGAAAATTCTGGTGTAAAATTTTGAAGTTTCGCACTAAGTTTTTAGTTGAATAGAAATTTTATATCGAAACTTATTAATGATGATTACGCTTAATGCGATTGTTGACTCAACTTCACTCGAGTAAAAAGAGGCATTGCTGAATTTTTCAATCGCAGTTTATCTAGTCACCCGTCCCGTGATGCTACGTAAACAAGTTATGAATTTCTTTAATTAAACATTGAGCTTACCTCGTGATATTTTTCTAATACTCGTACGTTTGTAGTGCATGTGGGTGAGCGGGCTTGTACGCGTGTGTAGTTGCTTTGTTTTACATTCCGTTACCAAAATAAATTAGTCATTTACAGTTAAATTATGATGCATTTTTAATGCAAGAAATGTTAAAAATGGTTAGGCTTCCGACCCTGCTCGGGGAGCTTGCAGCACTCCCCTTGGATACCCTAGCTGCTAGAATCGCTACGCTCGGCATCCCTGTGTGTATATATATATATATATATATATATATATATATAGGGCTACGTCGTGGCCAATGTCGTAACACCACTTCCCGGAGATCAGCGAAGTTAAGCGACATTGGGTCTGGGTAGTAGTTGGATGGGAGACCGTCCTCCCCACCCAGATTATGTAGGGACCCGTGGTTCGGATCCCACGTAAGGCTATAGGTCCTCTCTGTCATATGACCTTAAATGTTGCGAAGGAGTTTAAACAACCACAATAAAAAAAAGTGTAATATATATATATATACCGACCGGAAATTCCTTTCCTCGCCGTTCTCAAACATTATGGAATCAAAACAAAGGCTCTAAAACTCACACGTCGTCATGAGACAGGCCCACAGAGGAAACGCAGATTTTGTGGTATTTCCTGAAATGCCCACCAGAGAACGTCACCAGGGCCTCTCAAAATGCGGGTTCTTTCTCAAATCACACTCACGCCCTAGCCTCGCATTTGTCGTCCCATCTCGCTCTCAGCTCTTTCGTCAGTAACACCACTTGTCACGTCACCCGCTCTCCTGCCTTCGCCGGAGATCGGCCCACTGTTACCTCAAGGCCCCGGTCGAGCATACATGAAGTCTATCATCAAGGCCCTCTACAATTTCATCCCGCAAAAAGCATCACTGCGACAGGAGTTTCCGCTGGGCTCCTTTTCAACAAGTCTCTACCGGCCCTCAACACTCATCCTCTTGCCGGTAAGGCCAGTCCGCTTCAAATGCATCACCTTCGAAGCCCAGGTTCGTAAACCTTCTCGGCCTACCTTCTGTCTTCGTGTTAAGCAAAGCAACTCCCGCGTAGCCTACAAATATCCAAAAGTGTCCCAAAATCCGGCAAACTAACTTTCCCATCCACTACGACTACAGTAGGCCTGTTCAATTATTTTACTATATTCAATTATCTTGTCATATTTGCTCATTTATGTATTTAATTTTACTTGCCTAATCAGTTTACTGTACCAACACCGTACTTTCATTACCTCGTTATTATTTGGCTTAATTACTTAGTGTGTTCACTGCCGCATATCATCTTAGCCTACCTGAATTAATGTTTCTTGTAATTATTATATTCACTTAACGCTTTTTTTTTTTATGCCGGAGGGAAGGAGCCAAGGACAAATGCCCGCAAAACATCATACTGTAATGTAATGAATACTGTAATGATTATACTCTGTAAATCATTTCTCATCGCTAAGAATCAGCCATTGTAATATAGCACAATTACCCTATACAGAATTGTTAATCACTGTGAACAAATAATTAATTTATTTTTCTAATTAAACGCAAAACAAAGTAATTTTGGAATTATTGAAGAATAGGGACCCCAGCCTTCTTTAGTTGGCTTTATAAGGCTAACTAACGAAAAGATCATGACCTAACCTAACCAATCGTCAAGGGCGTACAGTTAACCTAACGATTGGTTAGGTTATGTCGTGATATTTTCCTTAGTTAGCCTTATAAGCCTAACTAAAGAAGGCTGGGGTCCCTATTCTTCAATAGCTCCATAATTTTTCTCTCCTTATTAAATATTGTTTGTTTTGGCTGTGCCCCGAACTGGTGACCCCTAATTATTCATTTCAATTTAATTCATAAATTATAGTAAGCCTACTTTCTAGGCTACTAGAGAATATATATATATATATATATATATATATATACACACGAGGGGCGGTCAGAAAATAAGTTTACTCGGCGTATAATTTCGTAACTAAAGGACCTACATTGTATCAAATGAATTCGTTAATCATTGTTGGCAACACTGCACGTCGATTCGGCTGCCATCTACTGTACATTGGTTATGAGTCAGTTAGGACATTTAAGTCCTTTAGTTACGAAATTATACGTCGTGTAAACTTATTTTGGTACTTTTGCATTATCCTCCCAACACTAATTTTTTTTTATAATGGAAGGAAAATAAAGTACGTTAGCAAAACACTTGCTGCGGGCTGTTTTTAACCTAACCTAACCTAACCTAATACCAACACTAATTTTTTTTATAATGGAAGGAAAATAAAGTACCATAACCAAAACCAAACCAACATTATATAAAAAAAATTAGTGTTGGGAGGATAATGCAAAAGAACCCTTATTTTCTGTCCGCTTCTCGTATATATACACACAAGACCAGATCAGCTCCGCCCCCGCCTTGGAGAATTCCTTCACATTTAACTTTCAAATATAATTGATAAAACTTTGCAAGTTTTTCATTGTTACTAAAATAATTTTTTCCTCTCTGCAGAGCCAGTAATCCTGGAGTTACTTTTTGTACTGCAAAATAAAGAACCAACTACTTGGTTTAAACACAATGGCTAAAATTTCAGTTGACGATAGGGTGGCCATTTCCAAATAGGACACTGCGTATGTGGCCGTACGTTAACATATATACAGTGTTGGGCACTAAAGCGTTAATCCGATAACAGTTAATTAACGAAGTTAACTTTTTTTAACGGACTATTAACGGAAGTTAATTTCCATTTATCGTTATCGGACCAGTTAACTTCCGATAACTCGATATTTAGTCTGTTAAAGTCCGTTAACACGTTAACTGCGAGGAGTCATTCACGGAAGATCACCGCTCCGCGAATGAATTCAAACCGCCATAACTTCAGTTCCCGCCATAATAATTCTCTGGTAAATTAAAATTTAGTTAATGCTTAGTGGTTACAAGGGTTTCAAAACATGTAATCAGTACATTTTTATTAAAAATAAAAAAAAAAAGTTAAGCAAAAAAGTTGCAAAACTTGATAAAAATAGTTAAATACCTATTTATTGTTGGATTTTGCATAAATAAACATTTTCTATGGTTTTTAAAGCTTTTTTCCTTGATTTTTTAAATGTTAGTAAAGAAATAGTTATCGTTAACGGATTATCGTTAACTTTGTAGTAAAATTAACGGATTATCGTTATCGAAGTTAACTTTTTGGTTAACGGTGCCCACCACTGTGTATATATATATTATATATATATACACCGGGTGCGGCAAAAGTAACGCCCTTTTAATAATTGTATCTTTATAGTTTTATACAGTATAATTTTTTAGTTTTATATTGTATCATTTTGTTATTTTTTAGTTTTTATTGAGAAAGTACTTATTTTTCTTAAAAACCTTATTATTTCTCTTAAAATGCTGTAATTGATTTATTTCCTTCAATAAAAGAGAATAAACTAAAAAGGGCGTTATTTTTGCCACACCCGTTATATATAACTGAAAGAAATGAATATTCATTTTTACTCCTTGGGCAGACTGACTGTCCGACTCGTAGTCATGAAATTGAAAACAAATGCGGCTTATCAGCAGTGTTGCCAACTACATATAATAAAAATACGTTAACGGTTATTATGGCCTTCAGTACCCGCTATTTTAAGTGTACCTGAGGTAATTTATATAATTCTTTTTAGCCAGACCCCAAAAAGGAGGACAAATTAACGTCCAGCTCAAGGTGGCTCCGGATGGAGGACAGAGTGCTCAAAAGCCGGACGTCTGGCCACCCTAGTTGACGACCACCGCCATAGAATTTTCTCTCTATAAGAAAAGAAAAACATTGAGTGAAATAGTTCGCATCACTAGATTTTCAAGGTGTGGTATCCAAAGCATTATCAAGTACAAAGAACTATCTTCTGTAATCGACAAACCCAGGACTGGAAGACCCAAAAAGCTGTCTAACAAGGATGAGCAATAACAAGATATTTTCAAGCAAGTAATAGAAATAAGACAAGGTTTGAATTGGTAACAGAACTGGCAAAGAAGGCTCGGGTGTCGTTGTCCATCCATCAACATATACGAAGGTCGCTTTTGAAATCAAGACTTAAATGATGTGTTGCAGTAAAAAAACATCTATTAAAAAAGGGCAACAAAGCTAAAATATGCGCAAGAATACAGAAATTGAACTGTTGAACAATGGTCAAAGGTGATTTGGATGGACGAGTCGAAGTTTCAACAGTTAATCATAGAGGAGGTTCAATTCAAATTTGTGATGCATCTCGAGTAGTACTGGAAAATTTACGATATTTCGAATTCTGCTTGGTACAAATTTTTGATCCACCATGCTATCGCTCGTGGTACAACTTTGCAAGGTTTATTGGTCCAAACTTTATCTTACAGCGAGATAATGATGGAATAATTAAAACCTACTTGCAAACGAAAGAGGAAGCTGAAGTCCTTCAGCGCATGGTATAGCCTCTCAAAGCCCAGATCTCAATAGCATTGAAGTTGTATGGGACTATTTGGATAAAGAAAAAGTAAAAAAGAATCCCGGCAACTTAATGATCCGTGGAAGGTCTTTGAAGAAGCGTAGAATACCATACCATACTATAAGAGTTTACAAGACACTTATTGGAAGTGTCCCTCAAAGAATTTCAGCGATTTTAAAGGAAAAGGGGTGGACATACTCGCTATTAGTTCATATTAAGATGTAATCTGTATAAATACTATAATGATTTGTAATAAATTTAATAAATGGCACCGAGAGAAATGTTCGTAATGAACATTGTTAATATAGCGTTTTTTTATATGTGGTTTTGGAAAGATAAATTTAAGATGTCTATTCAATGTAACTTCTCAGAGAATGTAACTGTTTTTATATTTTTTGTGGGTATTTCTGTTGGGAATGGGGGACAAGAGCTTCCCTTCGGGGAAGAAGTTGAGGAAAACCCTCTACAAGGGTGCCATAAGATCCTACATACGAGGAGTTGAATTCTAGATTTTGTTCAGTCAGGATCGCAGGTTTTTGTGGGTCTCGAAATTTTGTAAGTACAGCTTGTCAGTTCAATGTTAATCGCAAATCACCAGAATATATCTTTCTCGCTGCTTTTTTATGTAATAACATTCGCCCTTACCCTAAAGGCTTGATATCCTTAAATAATTCTTATTTCAATAAACATAAACTCCAACCGGTAAGTTATTTCGTCAATCCTTAAGGTTTTCAGTGAAAAGTCGGCTGGTAAAGCTGGACAGATACTCATTTACCTGTGCACTCTTAGTATATCGATCAAATAGGCCCTTTAATAAATAAAATACTACAATACGGTTATCTGAATTTGATTTTCATTTCATTAAAAGTGTATTTGCATCGAATACAAAGTTTTTCTCATCCATCAGAGTGGAAAAATGCAATATATCTAAGACTTGCAGAGCAGCGTGTGTGTGTGTATATATATATATATATATATATATATATATATATATATATATATGTAGCGGATCGACAAGAAATAGACCAACAAATAGACAGAAATACTTTTCCTTCCACGCTACCATCAAACAGTCTTGGAACACACGTGGGCAAACAAACAATGGAAAGTCTGTTTTTTCCCAAAAGGCGCGAATGTAAGCCTTTATCCACTAAAGGACGCGCGGCAAAGCGTCTTAAGATTTGGTACAGTCCTACGTCACAGGAACTACGTATAAAAGCGAGCACCCACTCTCACTCCTCACTTCGTTAGCGCTTCCATTTCGCTAGACTACTCTGTACGATACCACCTCTTCAACCGCCTACCGGCTTCGGCCGGAGGCTAGGCCTGCTGCTTCCTTCAAGGCCTACAATTTATCATCAAGTAAGATCTACAGACCACCTGCAGAAACAATCCTTCGAGGCCCAACCGGAATCAGTTCGGGCCTGCGGTTTGCCGGGTCGGCCTTCAAGTTTCTCCACGTTCCTCGAGATATCTTCCGCACCACAGGCCTACACCTGCAATATCACAAGGCCAGCCTGCACCTCGAGAAGTAACATCACCTCAGGCTTCCGAACGAAGCCTACATCCATCATCTCAAGAGGCTTAACGGACAACGACAACTCGAGTTTTCGGTAATAGATCTTTCTCCAACCCACCTTCAAGCGTTACATCGTCCGGCTAAGATAAGTACCTCCTATTCTAAGTACTCTTGTGAAGCCTACATTAGCCTACCGCCGAACGGTAGGCTATACTCCCAAAGTGTGTAATCACGCGTTCCAACTGACCCTCGTGAAAGAACGCAGTAGGCCTGTCATCCAATTCAAGTGTCATTTTTATACCGTTATTCCGCGTATCATCCGTCATTATGTTCAATTCATATTTATGTGTTAACTAAATATTCTCTTGACGTAATCGTTTAACATCACATAATGTTCTTATATATAAATGATATTTGTGCAAGCATTTCAATCCATTATTATTAGGCCACATCAATTATTCTATGTGCATCCATGCAATCATTTAGCCTACTTAATCAGTGTCAAGTATTCCATTCAATGTACCAAACGCACGTGCATTCTTTATATCATTTACTCGGCCCATTCAATGTTCCATGTCGCATGCCATTTACATACCATCAATGAGTACATCATTTATTACGTGTCAATTAAGCTATTAACATTTCATCTTATTAGCTAAGTTCTCTGTCACAAGCATAACGTAAAACTACCAATTAATTACTGTCAATTCTTTGTTATATCACAGTGAATAAATAACGGCTTTATTTTCATAATAAAATACAAAAACAAATAAGGTGTCTTTTATAACCTTAACATTAATTTGCTTGGGTGTAAACCAAAGCTGGTGACCTCGCTGCCTTTTCGGTCACTTCCAATAGTATGGTGGACCTAATCAAATAACCACTTATTCCAATCGGTGATACTGTATACCATCATAAATTATTTAACCCAGCCTTTCATTAATAAGCAATCAGTCATTGCACCAATTAATCATTGCATACAATTAAATCATTATCACCTTAAACGGTTAAAACTAGGTCCACTATATATATATATATATATATATATATATATATATATATATATATATATATATATATATATATATATATATGATGAATAAACCACGAAGGAAAGGAAACACAAAATGGTGCTCAAGCGCTTTCGTCTAATGACATCCTCAGGACGAAAGCGCATGAGCACCATTTTGTGTTTCCTTTCCTTCGTGGTTTATTCATCATAAATATTTTTCACGTTACTTTCGTGAAATAATTTATATATATATATATATTGATTAATTTCACAATTAAACACGTGAAATGAATGAATGTGATGCAAACCCACAAAGAAAAAGAAAAATTATTCCAAGGCCTTTCGTGTACTCGGAAGTACACCTCGTCATTCCCTGACGAGGTGTACTTCTGAATACGCAAAGGCCTTGGAATAATTTTTCTTTTTCCTTGTAGATTTACATATATATATTCTTGTTTATTTCCAAACATTTCGACAAATATTTACCACCAGTGCTGGGATTAGCGCCGCTAACTTTTTATTAACGGTACTATTAGCGCCGCTAATTTTCAAAGTTGTTAGTAAAACAGTAGCTGCACCAAGTTTTTAGAGAAAGTCAACCGCTAATTTTTCAAAACCATTTGTACTAAAATTTGGTTCGTTGACAGCAATCTCCATTATAAAAAACTGAGGCAGCACTAACGACGACAAGTTGATCATGACATCAGCATGTAGAGGTTTTAATGTTTTTGCTTGTTTTGAAAATTAATGCAATTCGCCACATCACTGTTTCAGTGATATCCATTTTTATTCTGTAATCTGTTGTATCAATGGAACATTCAAGTTCTGTCACTATTTTATCATTTTTTTGAGTCTCAGTTTGTGTATTTAAATGAAATAAGGTTATAAATTGAACGGAATTTATATTTCCGTTGGTTTGTTTTCCCTATTATATATACAAAAGGAAGGATCTTTTCCGTTCTACTCCAACAACAATTTCTAGTGTAGTTTTACTTGCTGCATTCAATAATATATATTTTATTTTGGAGAACGTATTCGTGCTTTAATTAGTTATGGTTATAATTATTAATTTTTTCTCTTGTAGATATTGTTATGGATGATAAATGGAATTTCATAAACATAGTTAAGGAAATAACGTTCTACCCCAGCCTTCTTTAGTTAACCTTATAAGGCTAACTAACGAAAATATCACGACCTAACCTAACCAATCGTCAAGGGCGTACAGTTGATTTAGCTAAACAAAGGAACGAGACACATTGGGGAACATCTAGAAATATGATAGATTCTTATTTATGTGAATTTCTGTGGAGGAGAAGACAAAAAGGAAAGGACATTTTTATTGAAATCTTAAATGCAATCTCTACTTTTAAATAAAATAAACGGACTATAACACTCTTGTTATTAATTTCTCCAAAATAAGATGTATATTATTGAATTCAGCAAGTAAAACTACAGTAGAAAATATATAATTTAATTTTGTTGTTGGGGTAGAACGGAAAAGAGACAAAAGGAACTTGACTCCTACGTAAAAATGTTTTCATTTTCGTCGAATATCGTGTCACATTTTTGCACCTTAGCAACCAATTATATGAAGGTGTGTGCTAATATATGCGAGTAAATTACGGAAGGCAGAACGTATATAAATTAATTAAGGTGGTTTCGGAAAAAATTAGCGTTAGCGGCGCTAAATTTTATCACCATTAGTCGATAAACTAAATATTTCCTTAAAACAGCAAAAGTAGACTTAAGTAAATACAATACAGTACATAATGTTTAAATGCATTAAATTTAAAATGCAGTACATTGAAACAAAAAATATAAATTATAATATCAAAGTATTAATTTTTAATTGTTTTAATATTTTTTAAATTTAATGCATTTAAGTATTATTTAGTTTCTTGTATTTATTTGAAGGCTACTTTACTGTTTCAAAGAAATTTGGGATCACCCGAAGACTAAAGCCCCAGTGTGATATTTTCGTTAAAATTAACGAAAATATTACAACTTAACGTAACCAATCGTCAAGGCCGTACAGCTGACCTAACCGGGCATTCAATTTAATAATTTATATATTTAGTACTATATATTTGGTACTGTAAAGAAAAAACCGGATCAAGTAAAGATAAGCACACCCAGCCTTCTTTAATTAGCCTTATAAGGCTAACTAACGAAAATATCACGACCTAACCTAACCAATCGTCAAGGGCGTACAGTTCACTTAACGATTGGTTAGGTTAGGTCGTGATATTTTTTTAGTTAGCCTTATAAGCAGTGGCGGCTCGTGACTAAAAATTCTAGGGGTGCTGTCTCTAAGAATGGGTTGAAATAATTACTGAAATAAAAGGATGAGCATTGAGCAATGAATAAAAGTTTCAAAAGTTATTGAAAAAGTTATTCAGTGAGCTCATCCTTATATTGTTCTTGATTATTTCAATTGTAAATACAAAATTTAGGGTACTGCAGTTCCGCAGTGCCTACCGACGAGCCGCCACTGCTTATAAGGCTAATTAAAGAAGGCTGGGGTGCTTATCTTTACTTGATCCAAAAAAACAAGAATACATGGGGGCTCTAATCTTTAGGTGATCCGAAATTTTTAATTTATAGACCACTGATGATTATTTGTTGAAACGTTTGAAAACAAATAATGTTTGCTATCGTGTTGATCCCCCCCCCCCCACACACACACGAGTATATAATAATTATTTGTATCATTACTTTTCAGTTACGTGACCGCATCGGACATGGACTTCCTCCTCACTTGAGCTCGGACTTCGAAATTTTAAAATGGCTCGCAGGTTAGAATTTTGGAATATTGAGGTAAACTGTATCTATTATGCGAAGATATCTGTACGGAAATGACTAGTCTTTGGAACGTGACCACGAAACGTTACGCTTCAATTTAAGGTTTTGAAATTGTACGCAGCGCAGTCCGCTTTCCTCGTCTTTACAATTAATGGTTTGGACAGTTATTGCTTCCTACTGTACATGGACGTTCCACGTACACTTCCATTTCCTAGTTGTATAATTTTAATATATTCTGCAATAATATATTCGGTGTAATTTTTTAACCATTCATCAACTGTTTACTCTTTTTTGGGGGGAATGTTCCGCATAAAAGATCTTCCGAAACTGTTAAATTTCATTCCGTGATTGTTAAAATGATACAAAATGGATTACGAAATGAGGCGTAAAATTAAAACTTTAAACTTAAGTAAATTTCGAGTAATTAATATTGCATATAAGCTTTGCATAATAGTAATTGTTTATGAAGTTTATTGTACCCTTTTCACTTAAATTCATAGAAATTAACTTAAATTCTATCAAAACTTGTCAGTCTTGCGTTTAATAATTACCTCCTCGCGCGCGCGAAGAGGTGTGTGTGTGTGTGTGTTCTATGGGATCGTGACAATCTGATACACACAGCCAATCGAGACACGAACGTGCGTATCACGACAATAAGTGTCGCGGTGGTATATCTTTACAAATGCTATACTTTACCATGAAAAATGAAGATATAATTAAAGTTACGCAAGGTTAAGTGAGGTTTGGTTAAATTTATTAGGTTTTTAGACTGGGTAAATGTCGCCATACAGAAGTGAATATGCGGAAATATCGCGGTTCTGTAAGGTAACAAAATATATGTATGCGAGTATATATCTACACGGGAAAAATTTAAAATTACAAAATAGTCCAAAAATTTATTACATAATCTGTTCAAAGTGTCCGCCGTTGTGTCGCACACATAGTTGAAGACGCAATCTCCACTGCGACAGCACTTTCTGAATCACAGTCGCAGAAATTTCTTGACACGCCTCCACAATGCGTGCTTTAAGGTGGAAAATGTTCTGAAGTTTGACCTCGTACACTTTGGCTTTCAAGTGGCCCCACAAATAAAAATCATCATAAAAAAATAATAATAATATAATAACAACATAATAAAAAAATATATTATAAATCCCTATGGGTCCAGACTTACGGGACACCCTGTATATACAGTAATTTAAAATTTGTGTGCGTGTGCGCACGAAAGAAATTTAGAGGGAGAATAATCACTAGTAAAATGGCGAACGCAACATATATGGTTGAGACCTTGATAATGGTAAATGACAGCGCATTTAATTTTTTTAATGCAGGAAGGTGGTTCCAAGGGCAAACGTCCGCAAAAATGTCCCCTCCACAACCATCACCACCACCATAGAGGGAGAACAGAGCCAAAATCAAGGTCCAAGGTTTTCAAGATGACTGAACACTGCGTTTGAAAGACTGGACATCATAGACGGGGGGGAAGATGGATTAAGGAACATTGTTCCAGAATTGCATTTTGCAAATTTTTAGAACAGTTTCTATGACAGGAGAGACTTGTTTCTCGGAGATGGACTTCATTTAATGACGTTGCAGCTGCTCGTCTAGGAAGACTACTTCATAATACGGTCTCTTCTTTTCAGGCTGCCGTGACTCGACCGGCCCCGGCGTAATTTCCTTAAATTACAGGTCAAAAAATATGAATTTACCTTGCGCGCGTGCGTGAAGGTAACGTGGTTTTAACAAATAATTTGAAGGTTTATCTTTAAAATAATGCTCGTAGCCTACGAAACGAAATAAACGAATTTTTTTTCTTTAATTGCTTGCAAAGACTGATTTAATTGCGATAAATGAATCGTGGCTTAGCACTCAAAACACGTGACTTTGTAGGGGAGTATCAAATTAGAGATTATAGACTTTCTTAACACCACCTCCTCGGCTACCTATTCTGTTTTTGTTGTATATCAAAGATATTGCGAACGCTACAGAATTAAAGCGCAGAATTCCAGAACCGATAGATTCGATTATAACAGAACTTAAAATGAGCGAGTTCAAACTTCTTGTTGCCGTTATATATAGGTCCCCTAATCACACAGCTGATACGGACGAAGCGTTATATTGTGAACTAAAGAGAATAACAAGTAGTGAATGGGCTTAATTATGGGTGACTTTAATTGCGCTAACGTGAATTACGATACAATGCAGGGAGACGCGGAAGGTAACGTTTAAGTTAATTTTCTTGAGGATAGCTTTCTTATTCAAAAGGTTGGGGAACCTACGAGGTTGAACAGTATTTTAGAATTGGTAATAACTACGGATGATAGGCTTATCACTGATCTTCAAGTAATAGAGTCGTTAAGCAATAGCGATCACAATATGGTAGAGTTTGTCCTCTCGGTAAGTCACTCGAAAACAGCTAACTCGATTAAAATTGCTGACTTCCAGCGCGCAGACTTTTGTAAGTACCATAAATTTAGAAATGAATTGTCACGCGTCGAATGGGAAAACGTAATGGTGTCGTGTATTGTTTTTTTAAATAATGTCTAATAAAAATTAATAATGTTTTGTTCATAAGATTTAATGTTTAATAAGAAATTTAATTATGATTTGTACGTAGAGAAGAAATTAATAGTTTGAAATTAAAAATATAAAAATATGAATTGGCAACACATGAAACGTGCTGCGGCTGAAAGCATGCAGAAAATCGCTAAATCTAGCGACTACTTATGCTTCTTAGCGACCATTTTTAAGGATTTAGCGACCAACGACATTTTAGCGATTTTTCTAAAAATTTGGAGACAAAAATTTAGCGACTTTAAGAGTTGTAGGAAAGTCTTCTATACTAGCCTATATAAAGGGTGGCCAGTGGCAACTAGAGTTGCAGATTGGGCGACAAATCGCAAATTTGGCTAATTTTTACTCTCTGTGCAACTGATATTTGTCTTTGGGCAACACGGCTACTTTTGGGCTACTTGAGATTATTTTCAGGCGATTTCATTACAAAAAAAATTGAAAAAATGCGATGTAATTTAGTATAATTTGCGTACACGAAAACCATGTTATTTCCCTAAAATATATAATTTTTTTTAATTTACTAAATACTCGAATGTTAATTATGAAATTTTATTTTGATTACTAATTGTTAATAGATTGAAACAGAAACACGAAATAGGCTACTCATAACTTGGTAAGCCGTGAAAAAACACGTTGAGATACGTTTAGTTGCGCATGGGCTGATAAGCAAGGCCACTCAAGTGCAGCTGCTGCAGTAAGCCCGCAAGAATATTTAATTGATGACTGGACCATCGAACTAAACGATTTCGTTTAGTTATATGTAGTTTTATCGTCAGCTACTTTTTACGGCAAACGTTTTTTAATTTAGCGACTTTTCTGGGTGCTTTTAGCGACATTTTATAATTTTGAGTTGGCAACCCTGCTGAAATGCCCTAAAAATCCAGTCTTCGTGCAGGTTTGCTCCGATTAAGTGTTTTTCATATTACGGGAAACACACTAGAATCCGGCACCCTTTGGGTGCATGTGCCGGATTTTAAAATATGCTGTTTTCGAGAGGTCATTTTATAATAATAAAGTACAGGGTAAACAAAAAAATTAACATGAACAGATAACAATGTTTTAATAATCCAAAGATCGTAGTTATAAGAGCCAATGGGCCAGTAATGTGTTGTCGAACAGTGCTTCTTAAAGTGGTGAATGGTTCACCCAAGGGTGAATAAAAATTTTGTTGGGGTGAATGAAGTAATAAGGGTGGATAAGCTAAACTAGACTGAAAACTGCCTAACCGGGTAAATATAGACTAGTTGGCAGCTGTGCAGACTTGCTTATTGCCAGCGATAGCGAGTTATTAAATTTTACCTAATTATAAAATAGAACTGGTAATTTGTGATAGTGTTAAGTTATGTTATGCTGTTAATATTAAATCAGAAATATAGCGATACATTTGTAAGAGTTTCAAGTAGTAATTTAGCTTAACTTTATTATTTTATTTACTTTCCAGATATTTGACAAAGCATTTCAAAAAGTTTATAATTAAATAAATCATAAACTGAGGTAGAAATGATATATTAGTAGGCCAAAGATATTAATAAAGCGAATAAAGAAAATAGATATATTATTTAAGATTTTATATATATCAAACTGATTCAGTCAATGATGATCATCATCAGATTTAGAGTAATAAAGATTGCTTACAAGGTAAGTAAAATGTAAGAATTGAATGATTTTGGAAAAAATTGTATTTACTACTATAAAGTCCAAATGTTTGAGAGATTCAGACTTATACAAATTATAAGGTGAAGTCGGGGGTGAATGAAATTTTGTAACAATAACTGAAGGGTGAATGACATTGAAAAAGTTTAAGAAGCACTGTTGTAGAACACCATTATCAATTAAACTTGATTAAGGAACTTTATTTGAAAATTGTATTCTAAACTTAGTCTAAAAACATTATTGTTGCTATGTCGACAGAATGGGCCCAGGAACAGCAACACCTGACCTTTTTAAAGCAAATCACACTCCTAAAACTTTATCAAGTTGATCTAATTTAGGTTTAGGGAATGATTTCTGCCCACGAATGAATTTATTAGTCAGAAGCAGCGCGACTTATCATTTTCATTATGATTTTAAAATTAGTGATTTCAAAATCTGCCGGATTTTGAAGTGCCGAATTTTCAAGTCTACTGTACTATGTTGTTGTAAATTTAAAATATTAAATTGTCTGTCTCCGCGATTAAATGTTAATGATAGTCCGCACTCGTGTATACCCCGTTTGTTCAAATTGTTTCAACATAAATAAAAAGTCAGTAAATAAAAGCGTGTAGTTATTCCCCGTCCCCTTTCATTGTCCGAAAGTTTAATGCCGGTCACGACTACCCGTCTGCCCGTGTTTTATAAAGTACAGTGAAGCGAGTGTAAAGAGAAGAAAGATAAATGATAAAAAGAAAGTAATAAAGTAAATAACGACTAAAACAATGAATTAAATGAGGTACACAAAAATAATGTGGAAATCGTTTGAAACAGTGTTCAGGACCATAAATGAGAAATGTGTACCGTACAAGAATAAGCGTGCGAAAGTAAATAAAAAGTCCTTGTGGTTTACTTTTAGAGTAGGGAATATTATAAAGAGCAGAGATAGGGCTTTATAGGCTACACAAGTGCGATAAAGACAAATGGTGGTTACGAAATAACTATATATCTTTAAGGCGTGAAGCGAAAAGTATAATAAAGTCCAAGCGCGATTTTGAAATTTCCATAGCTCGTGACGGCAAAGAAAACCCCCAATGTTTTTTTCAATACGTTAATAACAGGAACCCGGTAAAGAGCGTGTTGGGACCGTTGAGAAATTCTGACGGTGATCTAGCTTCCGAGAACAAGCAAATGGCTAATCTGCTAAACGAATTTTTTACGTTAGTTTTCACAATGGAAGATGTAACGAATATCCTGACAGTCCTAGACATAATACCTTTCGATAATGGTAATACTTTGGATAATATTGTGGTGAGTGAAACGGAGGTACTGCACTATGTTTGCAAAATGAAAATGCTTAAATCACTCGGGCCGGATTCCATATATCCCATACAACTAAAAGAATTAAAAGAAGGCATTGTTGTATGTTAACAAAGATTTTTAATGAGTCTGTTTCTGACGGGTGCGTACCAGATAATTTCAAGTTAGCAAATGTAACTCATATTTTTAAGAAAGGCAGTGAAGGTGTGGCGAGAAATTATAGGCCAATCAGTTTAACGTTTGTTGTAGGTAAATTACTGGAATCGATAATTAGGGATCATATAGTCGAACACTTAGAATTGCATAACTTGATTAGAAATACGCAGCACGGTTCTAGGCGAAACAAATCTTGCTTAACTAATCTTTTAGAATTTTTCCAAAGCGTAGTTGAAGTTTACAATAGTCATCGGGTGGTAGATGTAGTGTATTTATATTTTCAGAAAGCGTTTGACACCGTACCGCACAAAAGACTCGTTAAAAAAACTAAGGCTCATGGGATCAGGGGTGTAGTAATAAATTGGATAGAAGAGTGGTTGCGAGGTAGGAAACGGAGGGTGGTCGTTGATGGAACGGGGTCTTCTTGGGCTAATCTATCGAGCGGCGTTCCTCAGGTTCTGTATTGGACCCCTTGCTTTTTCTTATATATATTAACGATTTAGATGCTGTCCAAGTCAGTATAGTTTCAAAGTTTGCGGATGACACGAAGTTGGGTGGTAGGGTGATAAATAACGAAAATAGTTACATTCAGGAAGATCTGAATAAAATCGTTGATTGGTCGGTCACATGGCAAATTAGATTTAACGTCGATAAGTGCAAAGTTTTACATATAGGTTTGCGTAACGGTAATTTTGCGTATAGTATGTCAGGGAAGGAGTTGGCAAGCATAGATCAGGAAAAAGACTTGAGAGTTATAGTCACTGGTGATTAGAAAGTAGCGAAACAAAGTACAGCAGCGGTCAATAAGGCGAACAAAGTGCTAGGTTTTATAGCTAGGAATTTTGAGTACAAATCGCGCGATATTATTGTTCCCCTTTATAAATCATTAGTTAGACCCCATTTGGAGTACGCGATCCAATTTTGGAATCCTATATGCGCAAGGATATAGACAAAATCGAACAAGTTCAAAGACGAACAACTAAGATGATTCCGTCGCTTAGGTCAAAGTCGTACGAGGATAGGCTTAAGGAGTTAAAACTGACTACACTCAAGACTAGGAGGCTAAGGGGTGATGTAATCCAGGTTTTTAAAATTATGAATGGGTTCGATAACGTAAATAGTAATAGCTTTGAGATAGCTTTTCGAAATAGCACAATATAGTAGAACTAGAAATAACGAGTGTAAGCTGACTAGTAGAAGGTTCGAGACAGCAGTTGCCAAAAACTTTTTACGCATAGAATAGTAAATAGCTGGAATAGTTTGCCGATAGAAGTAATTAGTAGCATGTCTATAAATGTTTAAAAATCGATTCGATGCATATGTTGATAGATTAGGTATAGTTTAAGGTAGTAAAATTAAGGTTTTTGTAGTTCGGAACCCACTTAAAATTGTAGGTCCCCTCCGCCACCACGGATGACATGCGCAATACACAATTACAAACACGGTTAGGTAGACCAGCCATGAGTGGATCCTAGGGTCTTTGTTGGTCTGTAACATTATAACAATTGACCGGTTGAGTAGATGAAAGATTGAGAGTACCGATTAACTCTCATTAGGGAACAGAAAAGGAATGAGTGTGAAGTCCGGAATTACATCCTCTCCTTAAAGGAGGATGCATGCAGTTAGTGTGTTCAGAAGAGCATTGTCCGTTATGATAGCGATAGTAAAGACAGATTGAAGACAGTCAGTAACAGGTGAAGAATTGACGAGATAAAATGCCTTTGATTCCATCTGGTCAAGTTGAGCTGTGTAGGTTGAGCCAACCCACATACGAGAAGCGTACTCCATGCAGGTGAGGACAAGACTCCTTTTACCAGAGACAGCAAATGAGTGGGTGTGAAGAAACTGTGGAACGGATACAACACGCCTAACCTCTTAGCTGTTTTAGAAAGAGAGAGTATGTGACCTTTCCAGGAAAGATCACGAGAAAAGGAAAAATAAAAAATGTTAAGAAAATATGAAGGATTGAATTGTGTATTGGTGAAGATAAGAGATAGTCGTGTTGAAGCTTGCGTTGAGTAGACAGATGAAGGGACCGAGTTTGTCAATGAAAGCCACAAGGTTTTCTCTGCCCCAATCAGAGACAGTAGAAAGATCAGAGGTCAAGTGCACCATAGCTGTCCTACGCGAAGCATGAAGTGACTGTTGAGAGAGATGCTTTGTGAAGCGGGTGGAGAAGTGAAGAGTGGAATAATCGGCATAGGACTGGATAGGGCAGAAGTGCGACTTAATAGATTATTGATAAATAAAACGAAAATAGTGGGTGACAGGACAGAACCCTGAGGATCCCCACTATTAATAGTTTTAGAACGGTATCTATCCACAACCGCAACTATAGATCGGCCAGGAAAGGAATCGGAGATGAAGGCACTAAAAACCGAAAGAGGGCAGTTTGGAAATTAAGGATTTGTGCCAGACTATCAAAGGCTTTTGATGTCTAGCGTAATAGCAAAGGTTTCGCCAAAATCCCGAGAAGAGAATGAAGAGTCAGAGATATGCAAGAAGATCGCCAGTCGAGCGTCCCATGCGGAACCCATACTAACAATCTGAAATAAGAAAGAAAGGTGCTTAAGAATCTCCTATTTAGGATAAATTAAAAAAATTAAAAAGACAAGAAATTAAAGCAGATGGACGATAGTTGGAGGGTTGAGAGCAGTCGCCCTTCTTTAGGACAGGCTAAATGAAAACGAACTTCCATCAGGAGGGAAAATTACCGAATGAAAGGCAAAGATAAAAGAGTTTTTGCCTAGGAAGGGTGTCAGCACAGTTCTTGAGAGCAAAAGGAGGGACACCACCAGGACCGTATGCCGCCTTAGAGTTGAGCCCAGATAGGGCAGGTTAAACATCTTCGGAGATGATTCTAATTTGACATAATTAAGTCAGAGGGAGGAGGAGATGGGGGAACAGCGCCAGAATCGTCGAGGGTTGAGTTGGAAGTGAAAGTTTGAGCGAAGAGTTCAGCTTTATTAGAAGAGACGGCAAATGAGCCGAGGGAATGGAAAAGAGGAGGGAAAGAAGTAGTAAAGTTGTTGGCGAGGTTTTCGGCTAAATGCCAGAAAGAACGAGAAGAATTAGAATGTTAGGTTTTTACAGTTTTGTCTGATGAAGGAATTTTTAGTGAGTCGAAAAACAGATTTTACATTATTCCGGGAAGAAATATCATAAGCTGAGTGAGAGTCAGGAGTTGAATTGCGACGATACCTTCTGATAGCCTCCTCTCTGTTGCGGATAGCATTAGAACAAATAAAGTTAAATCAAGGGTTTTTTGTATTAGTAGTAGGAATAGAATATGGAATGTACGCCTCCATGCCCGAGAGAATCGCCTCTGTGATGCGCTCTGCACATTTGGAAGCATTCTCTCTCTTGTGGATAGCATTAGAGTAAGCAAAGTTAAACCAAAGTTTATTTGCATTAGTAGTAGGACTATCATGTGGAATGTACGCCTCCATGCCCGAAAGAATCGCCTCCATGCTGCATACAGCATTAATCATTCCATGGGAAATCAAAGAAGTCCTGCCTAAGGGGCCCCCAATCGGCGGTGCTAAAGTGCCAAAGGCGCCTTTTGGGAGGATCCAAAGGCCAAATTGGAGCGATAGGACAGGAAACTGATATCAGATTGTGGTCGGAGGAACCTAACGGAGAATAAAGTTTGACAGAGTAAGAAGGATGAGTGGTGAGAAATAAATTCGGAATGTTGGGCCTATCTCTATGGCGACCTGGGATACGAGTAAGGTGCTGTACAATCTGCTCTAGGTCATTCAGGATAGAAAGTTGTGAGCTAGTTCAACAGGGATGTCAGTGAAATGGGAGGAAAGCCAAAGGTGGTGGTGAACATTGAAATCTCCTAAAATGGAGATTTCAGTGAAAGGAGAGCAAGATAGAATGTATTCTACAGTACTTTGGAAGTGAGGTAATCAAAGAGTTTTGGATAACCAGTAGTATCAGGAGAAAGGTAGACAGCGCAGATGTATTTAGTTTGAGACTGGCAAGTAAGCTGTAGCCTGAGGGTGTAGAATTCGAAGGATTCAAGTTCGAGAATACTATAGCAAGTTAGGTCATTGCGTACATATACACAACACCCATCTTTGGAATGGAATTGATTATAGAGAAAGGAGGAGGGTACATAAAATGGGTTGCTGTCAGTCGTCCCAGACACCAGAGTTTCAGCGAGATTGAGGAGAGGTAGTAGTAAACAGATTGAAAATTTAAGGAAAGGCCACGAATGTTGCAGAAGTTTATGAAAAGTGAATCAGGCGAAGGCCCAGAACATCTCGAATGAGCACTAGCAGAATCAGCCCTGCTGCTCGGGTCTGCATTCGCGGTATCAGCAGCGGGGGAACCATAAGTGCGGACATTTATGGTTCCCTCCCCAGGGAGCTCCAGGCTCTTGAAGTCGTTGCCATTTTTTTATTTTAAAGCTTGTTCTGTGAAGATGCATGTATGTGTACTGAAGAATAGGGAGAGAAGTGTGTGTTTGAGAGCATGCTGGAATGTTCACAGGGTAGCTGAGACACTGAAAAATATCAGCTAAGGAGGACAGTGAAAGGAGAAACTGGAGTTCCAGTACTCCGTCTTCTGCCTAACGTCCTAGCCTGGAATATTTCCCTGGTCGATTGGTGTTTACAATCTTCTATATTATGATTATTATTTATTATTTTTATTTATTTATTTATTTATTTATTATTATTATTATTATGGAAGCCCTCCAGGGCCCACCCCTAAACCAGTTCAGCAACACTTTTTATATTAAATCAACACAATACTGATGACAAGAATAAATAAAACACCTGTCCATCCTTAACGATTGCAGTTCTATTAATATAATCAGAGCTTTTTATAAAAACGTCTAGGCGTTAAATTTTTTAAAAAGAGTAAAATATTGCTAGACCCCTGCACTTGCTTTCCATTCTTTTTTCTCCTTTTTTTCCTTCATTTTCAAAACGATACAAAACATTACAAGCTTGACAAATGTAAAACAATTCAATGAATGGAGGGCAGTATTGTGTAGGTCAGATGCCGCCATTCAGCCTGGAGGTCTTCAGAATAAAAAAAAAACTCAACAACAGTGATTTAGAACTTTTTTCCGTTGTGGTGCAGAAACAAGAGCATTTCTCCTCTTTTAGGCAATATTCGGGATCGCCTTGCTTCATAGATGTTTCCATATTCAGAAAACATTCTCTCTGAAAATACAGAGGATGCGGGTGTGCAGAGAAGCTTTGAAACAATAGTTTTAAGGAGAGGAAATCGGTCCTCCTGCTTCCAAATTTGAACTGGACAGCGTTTCCTATCTACAAGAGGTTCAGATGCATATCGGTCTAACTCCTGCAATCAGTAGAACAGGAGCAGTCTTTTTTTCAACCTTTCTTCTCTTGTAACTTACTTCCCCAGATTGCTCTCCTTTTGTGATCTCCATAAAACACGCTTCAAGAATGTCCCCTTCGTTTTTCCTCTCGCATAGGAGAACTGGAATTTGAGCTTCTTTCGCTTCCACTTTCATTACCTTCACTTTCATTTTCATTAGAATCATTACCACCACCGTCATTTTCAATACCTATGACTTCTTCAATCAGCCAGGATTTAGCCTGCTCTTTTTGATCTTGTTGAAAGAAAGATAACTTATATCGCGGATCTATTGCAGTCGCAGTCACATAAGCCCTGTTTTTCATGATGTTCAAAGACTTCCCATTATTACTCTCCGACAAGAAACGCGCTCGAAGAGAAGTCAGGAGTTCTCTCTGTCGTTTGAACACCTTGGTCATCATGGCCAATCTTTGAAAGAAATCTTTGTAAAATACAAATCCTTGGGATTACGGAAGACAAAATTGATTTTTCCGAACTCATTTCCTGAGTTAGTTGGAAGAATAGTTTTAATATTCTAAGGAGATTTCGTATCAGTGTCCACTCGAAGGATGTGATGGTAGGTAATTCACTACGATCAGCCAAATACAGTTGCGCTGGAATTTTTAATTTATATAATTTTTCTAGCATCAAATATACACTGTTCCAACGTGTTGGGACATCTTGAACCAATAGGAGAGGCTCAAGATTTTGCTGCACTTGAATGTGTGTGAAATTGTTACAAGCCAAAGGAGAATGATTAAAGTGAGTTGCAAGGCGGCGACTTTTTGCAAGGATATCAATTACACTCCTCTGAACCATAATTGAGTCACTAATAACCAGTTGGAGTAAATGAATGCTGCAGTGTACTGAAGGTATTTCAGCCAGGTCACTACCAAGAGCCATATTACTAGCTCCATCCCTCACCAATAAATTCCTCTTATTTGCATCAAGATCCCAACTATCCCACATAGAGCGAAACTTTTCAGATATATTCTTGCCAGTATGCAACCCTGAGAAATGAGAGGCATGTAGCACAGCATCGTATCTTTCAAAATCTTTACCTATCCAGTGACCGATAATGATATAAAACTTTTCTTGAGAGGTTGTGCATGTCCATATATCTGAAGAAAAGCTGACATGCTTTACTTCTTCCAGCTTCTGAGCAATTTTAGACTTGAACTCATTATAAAGACGAGGAATTATAGTATCAGGGAAGTACCTTCTGCTCGGTAAGAGATATCTGGGTTGGAGGTAGGCCATTAGATCAATAAAACCATCATCTTCAACTAAAGTAAATGGCTGGTTGTCCAAAGCCATCATCATGCCAATTTTACGGTGAATCATCATAGACCTGGAGTCATTGATGTCCCATATTTTTTTAGATGAAAAGCTTTCCTCTTTTGAGATCTGCTTACTCATTTGGTCCATTTTCTTTTCTTTCAGAGTACTACCAGTAGGAGTTGATGGTCTAGCCCGTATTCTATCTATACCTATTTCCTTTGATTCAGTCGCAGCTATTCTTTTTTTGTCATTTTCGTTTTTGGCTTCAGCATACTCTTTTGGGTGATTAATCTTCAAATGATTATGAAGAGGTGTTGTGCTAAAAGACTTTTGGCCACCTTTCTCCGTCCCACGTTTGATAATCTTTTGGCAAATATTACACTTTGCAGTGATATCGCCAAGATTATTTATTGTATACAGTGACCACACACAGTGGCGGTCCTAGCTTACATGACGCCCTGGGCGAACCTCACCTTCAGCGCCCCCCCCCCCTGTTCGCCAACATACACACATTCGAATCCCCCAAAATAAAGGACAGACATAACTCTTTCACAAAATAACTTTTATTGGACTAATTGTTGGAACTTCAGAACCAAAACAAAGACTCAAATTTCTGAATTTTACAAATCCTTCATCACGTAAATAGAATAACTCACTTAAGAGAATGTAATTATGATACTATGAACAGGAAAGATACAAATTAAATTGCACAACTGCCATAAATAAACTAGAGAATCAAATTTCTAAATTGTACAAATGCTCTATCACATAAATAGAATAAGACACTTAAGAGAGGGTAATATTATGCTACACTTTGAACAAGAAACAAAATAAATTGCACCACAGCACAACTGCCATCTAAAGCCTGACTCTTCTTACCTTCCTTGATGCAAAGTCATGAATTAAATCATCATATGAAATCTGCTCAGCAATTGTATGATTTATACTGATGATGGCCAGACCGGTAAGGCGTTCCTGTGACATAGTTGACCTCAGGTAGGATTTGATGAGCTTCAGGTTTGAAAAGCTCCTCTCTGCTTCAGCAACAGTGACTGGAAGAGTAAGACCAATTCTGAGAGCAGTCCACAAATTTGGATATATTTCAGAGAGCTCCCTTTCATGGATAAATGTCAGCAGTTCAAGCAAGGATATGGTCTTTGATGGCAAGTCAGGCAAGTTCTTCAGCTCCTGTGCAAGCTCTCTGCCATCCAAGTCAGATTGTCCCTTAAAGTGTAGTGTAGTACTAAGGTTCACACATTGTTCTGTCAGCTCCTCAAATGTGAGATTTTGGAAATGTGTCAGCACTCCAAACTTCTCTCCCACAATTTCCAACGTGGAAAATCTTTCCTGAATGGCTGATGTTGCAGCATCAACCACTGCATTGAAAAATGTCACCTCCAGCTTCTTCAAAGCATCAATCAAGGGCTCATCAGATGCTTCATAGGAGAAGTGCCGCTTTGTGGACCTCAGCCGTTTTTGTTTTAACACAGCCTCCACATTCATTTGTTCACAGATATCTGTGGCTGCCATTTGTGCAGCCACAAAACCTGTTGCCCTGTAATTGCGGAGACCTCTCTCTGTTTTTTTAGGAGATTTACTGCAACATCAACGTGCATGCTAGGAGACTGCATCTGCTTGCTCACATGCTGAATTTGGCACAACAGGTCATGCCACACCACTGAACAAATGGCGAAGCGGTATGACCCAACCTCTTCTGACAGAGATTGAGCCTCGACCTTTATTACAGAGTCTTTGGTGTGGTCCCTCACCTCGATCAGTGCATCTCTCACTGCAGCTGCCTGATATCTCAGGGGCTCCACACTCTTGATCTTGCTTTCCCACCTTGTATCAGACCACATCTTCAATGTGATGTTCACATGTTTTTCAAAATGGCCCATCGTTGTGTGGAGGCTGAAAACAAGTTGTAAAGCTTCTGCAAGATGCCAAAGTAACTTGTGGCATCAATAGATCCCTTAGCAGCATCGGCCACAAGCAAATTCAGAGAATGAGCCCCATGGAACAAACAGAGCTCTGGGATTAATTTCTAGGAGCCTGGATTGAACACCCTTGTTTTTTCCCCTCATGTTGGCCCCGTTGTCGTATGATTGTCCTCTACAGTCCATGAAAGGAACTTTTAGCTCCTCCAGTCTCTTCAGAATCAGAGATGCCAAATGTTGACCAGTGGACTCCTCTGCCTCCAAAAACCCCATGAAATGTTCCTTTATATGGGGCTTCCCCTCCAGTGACAACCCGAATCACAACTGACAACTGTTCAGTGTGGCTGATATCTGGAGTGCAATCTAGAATTATTGAAAAAAACTTTGATTGTTTGATGTCGCTCACCATTGCTGAAATGGTCTTGCTGCTCGACAAATCAATGAGTTCGTTTTGTATGTGGTGGCCGAGGTAGCTGGTGTGACTGGAGGTCCCTTTTTGGACACGGTTAATGTGCTCTTGCATTATAGGATCAAATTGTGCCATCAGTTCAACTTCTTTCAGAAAATTGCCATTTGATGGTGAGAACAATTTTTCTGTATGTCCCTTAGTGCCAAATTCCTAACTGCCAGAGAATGCACAATAGCAGTGAGACGTGTCAGCACCGCTCTCCATCTCAACTTCTCAGCCTCCAGAAGTGCCATCTCCTGCTTGTCAATGGTCTCCCCCTTTCTCATCCTCACTGCCAGTTCTTTCCAGATTTTCATAGAATTTAGGTGTTCTGAACTGTTGTCATGTGATGTGAGCAATGAGCTTGCATGCTTCCAGTCCGAGAGTCCCAAACTTGTTAAATTTATTTTCCTCTTGGAAAATAATGTACAACAGAAACAGAAAAGGCTGTTGTTTTTTAAGGAATAGACCAACCAACTTCTGGTTATATTTTCCCCACTAACCAATGACTTCCTGAAGTATTGATGGTGGAAACTTCTTCCGTCACTGTCGTTTCTAGGGAATACAAAGTCAGATGGTACTTGACTTGGTCCCCTGGAAACCAGTTGTGTCCGAATTCTCTCAGTCAGAACTGAAGGCCAGTTAGCAGGGTCGGTGGACAGAGACTCATCCTCAGGAGGCGATTCTGCTCCAGGCATTTCTAATAGAAAGAACAAGAGCATTACTCATTAGTATACACACCTAAGTTAGATAACACATTATTCACAGCACTTTGTTATGGTGGTGGTGTTATGGAATTATGGTGGTGAAACACCACACTTACCCAGTAACCCAGACCCAGTGATAATAACATTATAATTTATAACTGTTTGCAAAATGCTTTGCAGGGATGCACACACACACACACGCACACACTCACAGACATATGTGCACACAAACTCACCTGAAGAGTCCTGCCGGGGAGAAGTAGAAGCAAATGGGTCTTCATCCTCAGGATCAGACTGCATTTGTGGAGACATATGTGAGGCTGAGGAGGTAGATGGCTCCTCAGCCTCAATAATGGCAGAAGTAGACGGCTTCTCATCCTGGCTAGTGGCAGAGGGTGTTCCAAAATATTTCAAAAGTGCCCCTGCAAATAGTAAAATAGAACATAACAGACCAATGCATGAATAGGCTAGTACAATTAATTTAACATGTTATTAAGCACAATTTATTAAACTTTTAGAATAGGAAACAAATGAATAATACAACCTCCTTGGTTAATGGCTAATTATATACATAATAGTACACTTCAAATGACTCAGAAAGCTATATCACAAAATAGCAGTGCAATATAGCAGTGAAGAGTAGATGACATAGCTCTATACCTTTATCTTTTGCTCGTTTCTCCTCTTCTTCTTTCCTCTTTTTTCTAAACTGAGCACCTGATAGCTTTGACCTCTTCTTATCCATTTGCGGTTATTTGACAGACCTTAGTGGCTTAGTGTGAAGATTCGTTCTGTAATAAATAATATACATTTCACTATTTAACCAAACCCAGAAAAATAACATTACATATGTTAAAGTATGGGCCTTTATTCCCAATAATATTAATCTGGAAGCATTTTGCATTGTTTAGGTCTTTTATGGGAAGGTTTATGGAAAATGCAATAGATGGTTTTTTATTAATAAAAATATATTTATTGATCTTTTATTATTTATTTTATTTTTTATTTTTATTTATTTCTTTATTTATTTATTTTTTTTTATTTTTTTTGCAGGCGCTCATGCCGCCCCTCCACAAATGCCGCCCTGTGCGGCTGCCCATATGAGGAACCGCCACTGACCACACAACTTGTCATGATTAATACTTAATAGTTCAATACAACACAAGAACCTGAAAGAGAACAAAACAATTAAACGTCTGAATATACTTAAATTATTATTTATCTTATATTTGGGGGGGCGCTTGCCCCCAATGCAAAACAAAACAGCAATATGAGTGTAAAAATAATACGGTACCTAATAATATATATCCGGCCGGATAGATATGGCCATATCCGGTATCCGACCGGATATGAAAAATTCATATCCGGTGCACCCCCTACTATATATTTGCCTAAAATGTTATAATCTTTAGGAGTTTCATTTTTGTCGCGTGCTATAGCTCGAAACTTACGGGTTTCTCGACCTGTTTATATGGTCTTTTTTCTTTACTTTTGTCTCAAGAATACACCCTGCAATTTATGAGCACGTTTTTGTATCACCCTGTATAATATTAGCGTACATAAAAATATTTTCAGTTCATATACTGCACATGTACGTTACCAATGACTACGCGGTCATGATTTCGGCTTGCATTCCGTCGAACCTGATTTTCTATTACTTCATACGTAGTTTGTGTCAAGGTTTTTACTACATCCCCCCTGAACTTTCCTATTCCTTCCCCCCCCCCCTATGGATTCTACTCAACCTCTACCTAGCTTTTACAGATGCCTGTCTTTGGAAACACGACAACTGACTGGAGTGAGACAATACCAGTAATGAGGTGGTTTCCATGTGATCAGAATAGAGAATTTGAATAAGGAATAGAGAATTTTAACACAAAGTGGAATATGCATCATAGACGAATGAATGAAGAATTTGACTTCAACTTCTTTTTCATCATCACTAGTGGCTCGACCTGATCTTTGTGCAATCTTTTCTGGAATGAAAGAAGTAGGTATTCATCTCTTGTTACTCCCAGTCGCAGCAGCTAAAGTTGAATAGAATTTTGTGTTGTGGAAGAAGTCACCTTCTGCCTGATCATGTGAATGAACATATCAACTGAAGGACTGAAATTACCGGACACCCGGGAAGCCACCAGAGATGAACACACTGCAATTGAGTTCACTGACAGAGTTGCGCAAAATTACAAGAAGGCTGTAGATGTAATGCTTCTTAGAAGGCCTGAGTAGTGAGTAGCCAACTTTAATTTGTATGATGATTTTAAAACACGAGTTTAATTTAATAAAATGGTCGTGAAACAACGTAGCTTCGCCTCCATGGTGTTACTCCTCGGCCTTACCCACTTGAAAATTCGAACACCCCTTATAATTTCAATTCTTGGGGAAAGCACTGGTTTGTGTAGTAAATGTAGGGATTTCCTCTTGTGAACTAAGATCTTTATTTTAACGGAAGAAGGACCTGTTTAAGCTTTTTTTATCCGAAGCGCTCGGGATGTACTTGGTGACCTCGCGGCAGTTTCATGCGTCAATACCTCATTGCGTGCAGGTGAAGTTCATTGTTCATTCTCCCCCCCCCCCCCCTCCTATCTCTCTCCCCCTTATATATGATTCAAACCCACAAAGAAAAAGGAAAAAGATTCCAAGGCCTTTCGTGTATTCAGAGCTACACCCTTACATCCTTAGCCTACCTTACCATGTTAATTTTCAATATCTTCGGACTTAAAGCAATTGGCATCAATGTAGTCTTTAAGTATAATAATACTGTTAAATCACGTCTAATAAAGAATAACCCGGATAATGTTGTTGGTTGTGTGTATTCGATGAGATGTACACAATGTAACTCAGTATAGTATATAGGCCAAACGGGTAAACCGTTAGATATTAGGGCAGCATAAATATGCGTGTAGAACAGCTAATAATTCCAGTGCATTGTTTAACCATATGTATAGATGTAATCATAGTATCAAGTGGGATAGTTCTAAAGCGCTTGTTGAAAACAGAGATATAATAGAAAGAAATATTCTAGAATGTGCATTTATCCATTTTAAAAACAATTTCAATAACAGTGCGGAAATGTATAAAATTGACTATTTTGTTAAAATTCCTTTTGCCTCATTAACTTTTAAGTATGTGCTAATTGTTTTGGTTTCCGCTACGTTGTATATATTTATGGGCATCTTGCCTTCTCTCTTCATTCCCTAACGAGGTGTAACTCTGAATACACGAAAGGCCTTGGAATCGTTCTTCTTTTTCCTTGTGGGTTTACATCATTCATTCATTTCACGTGTTTAATTGTGAAATTCATATATATATATATATATATATATATATATATATATATATATTATATATATATATATATATAACACTGATCTGAAGTTGTTAATGCTTTTATTAGTACGGTACCGATAACTACTAATTGAATCAAAACCTGTAATCCTTTAAGTAGCCGGTGACGCCTGACACACTCATAATTGACAGATTAAAAGAAAATTATTTTAAAGTAGTAATAAAAGAGCATTAAGATTTAATGAGTAAAAATGTTAAAATTGAATTGAATAATTCTATCGGAAGTGAAAAACCAAAATTATTCCAGCATTCAGAAAATATTCTAATGCCATTTAGATATTACTCTTTAAGACGCATAAAACTACCTATGAAGTAGTGTTTCATCTTTAATTAATCTGAGAGCCCAGTAAAGCCTAAAGCTTAGGGCCAAATTAAATAAAACAAATAGTCCAATTGACATTTTTGTAATAATAGTAACAATAATAATTGTAAGTGTAATATTTATTTTATAAATGTTTATTCGTGCATCCATTATTCATACGACACGAGTATTTCAGAGGTGTGTGTATATATATATATATATATATATATATATATATATATATGTTAAACACAGGTCGGGCTAACATCATGAAAAAGAAAAACTATGGTATTTGTCATTTACCACTACTTATTCGGACTATAGTGATTTAATTTTCCCAGAAGAGTTCCTTGTTCCATGCACGGTCTGTGTTTAACATATAATTTTCTCAGGGAACCATTCTGAGTTTGTGTATATATATATATATATATATATATATATATATATATATATGATGCAAACCCACAAGAAAAAAGAAAAAGGATTCCAAGATCTTTTGTGTATTCAGAAGTACATACACTTCGTCCGGTCAGGGAATGAAGGGAGAAGGCGAGATGACAAAAATATACACCTATGTACAGCGGGACAGGAAAATAAAAAGATTAGCACATGATTAATAAGAGTTAATTAGAGGCAAAAGGTATTTTAACAGGATATTGTCAATTTTATACATTCCCGCACTGTTATTGAAATTATTTTTAAAATGGATAAATGCACATTCTAGAATATTCCTTTCAATTATGTTTTTAACGAGCGCTTTAGAACTATCCCACTTGATACTGCGATTACATCTTACTTATGGTTAAACAATGCATTAGAATTATTTGTTGTTCTACACGCATATTTATGCTGTTTTACCCTAATATCTAACATTTTACCCGTTTGGCGTATATATACCGAGTTACATTGTGTGTTCAGAAGTCACGAAGTGAAAATTGAGGAAGGTGCCCCCCAAGTTGCGTAAAGGGGGTGAGGGATTTTGGGGGAATAGGGAGAATGACCTCCCCCCAAAGGAGTAACCCTAACGTGCCGAGCAAGAACTCAGCACTGGATAAAAAAGGAATGGCCACGCAGAGTCAACCTGACACGTGGTTCTAAAAACATTCAACATGAAAGTTTGGTTGACACGAAGAAAATCCTTTTACCTCCGCTTCACATAAAATTGGGCTTGATAAAGCAATTTGCTAAGGCCTTGAACGAAGATGAAGATTGTTTTAAGTGTGTGTGGTAAATTCCCAACACTTTCGCAAGCAAAATTGAAAGAAGAAATTTTCGTTGGACCCCAGATTAGAAAACTGACTTTGGATGAACACTGTGAAAGAACAATGAACAATCTTGAAAAAGAAGCGTGGATTGCTTTTAAGGATGTTATCAGCAAATTTTTGGGGAACAACAAGGACCCAAATTACCAAAATATTGTGAAAACATGCTAAATAAGTTCAAAGAGTTGGGTTGTAATACGAGTTTAAAATTACATTTCTTACATTCACACTTGGATTACTTCCCTGAGAATCTCGGAGCACCCAGCGAAGAACAAGGAGAACGGTTTCACCAAAACATCAAAGAAATGGAGGAGATATATCAGGGAAGGTGGGACATCAGCATGATGGCTGATTACTGCTGGATGTTGAAACGGGATACTCCAGAATTATTACATAAAAGAAAAGGAACAGCGCGTACCTTTGAGACTAAAAGGCTTAGATCTCGCAAGAAAACTCGGGACAAATAAAGATGAATATGTAATTGACGTTAATAGTCTTTTCTTTTTAAAGTTGTTTGCATTTGTAATTAGTAGAACAAAGCGAAATAGGTACCGAATGTAAATTGAAATAAATAATATTTATTTATGTTGTTTTTTCCCTTCCAATTTGCAGAAAATCCTTACGTGATAGAAAAAAAATGGACCTTATTCGAAATCAGCGTAGTTGAATTATATAAAATCCGTTATTAGTAAGAAAACCACTCTTACAAAGTTCTCATTCGCAGGCCTGTGTAATTAATGGTAATACCATCTATGATGATAATTCCATTTAAAGCAAAATTGTTTTTGAATGATCATAAGTAACCGTTCTTGTGCGGAACGTTCTTCTACACAAGCGTCGTTCTTTATATAATATATATATATATATATATATATTATATGAAAGTAACCCCGAAGGAAACAGAATGGTGCTCAAGCGCTTTCGTCTAATGACATCTTCAGGATGTCATTCCGTTTCCTTTTTCCTTCGTGGTTACTTTCATCATAAATATTATTCACGTGTTACTTTCGTGAAATGTTAACCCCTCCGTCTATGGTCTTTGGGCAGTTCGAGGTTGACGGGGCTTCTGGTTAGATGGCAGCAACGGATTTCTCACTCTGGAGTAGCTGGTACTGTGTAGGAAATCGCAGTAGTTTATCATATACTACTATTCGATTTCTTCTTGTGGTGGATCGGAGGATTCTGTGAAACATACTAAATTATTTAATGGTTCCCCGATTCTTCTTGTAGCGTATCGGGAAATTATTTTTTTTCTATTTTAAGACTAAGTTCTCTGAAGAAAGCAGGGCTGAAAGGAGAAAACAGATATTCTCTTACTGTAGTTTACTGCTTCTGAAATGTTACAGGTCAGATCAGAATAATCAAAATGAAAATTTGAAAAATTATGAGTTTATATATACATATTTTTGGTGACATTATTATTATTATTATTATTATTATTATTATTATTATTATTATTATTTAATGTTGACCTGTTTTGTTTTTTATTCTCAATACGCTGAATTTTTTTTTCAAAATATTTGAAGAGGTAAATTTTATGGCTGTAACAGCGTCTGAACAAATAAGCAAGATATTTGAAGATGAAATCATATCTTTCTTTTAAACAGCATAGTGACAGATCTGATGTTATGATTTGCCGAGTTAACTAAAAATGGAAATTGAAATGTGCATTTTATTGTGGATTAAAATTAAACGTGCATATGGGACAAAATTAAGTGTCAAGCAAGACATGACTTCATCTTTTACAACTAAGAGAGATTGTGTAAAAAAATTAATATTGCAAAATTTAATACTATTACATGATAAGCTAAATCTAAAAAATAATTAATTTAAAAAAGAAATAATTCATCAATTATTTAGCAAAAATAAAATAAAGAAAATAATTTTATTTTCCAAAACTTGCGTTTCATATAGTGTCACACGAGTTTGGACTTTATATGCAAAAATGAATACAAGAATTATTCATTTTTATTTATTTATTTATTTATTTTTTTACAGCAAGTAATTTCGATGTGAACCAAGCTGAACAAAGGTTATTGAAGGTAATTCTTTTAGGTCTGCTTTTAATTTTACTAGGCTTTAAAATGTACAATATATTTACTTCATTGCATTAATTTCTTTAGCCAACGGAGTATCATAGTATCGGACTTAATATTTTCGTTCCTCTGATTGGTCAGCTTTTGAAAGAAATTAAACATAGTCCTTGAATGAACAGTTCATACAATTCACAATTTACCCAACCTTCTGAATACACACAAGTGAGAGATGTACAGTGCTTACAAGAAGTCTCGCGCCTCTGTTTCGTCCCAAGCTAGTCTGTTAGGTATAAAATGGGCGGTCCTTATGGCAGCGGAGGTGTGTTCGGATTGGTGCACATAATTGCTCTAACCCCATCAATGACGTCCACATTATCATTGTGTTGATCACACTATCTATTTATATATAGAGACATACTGTATATAGATATATATAGAGCATGCAGGAGATAACGTGTCTCAGTCCCAGCTATGGTAGTTGTCTTACATACAATTAACAGTCCCAAGTGCAAGTTACGTTAACACCTCCACATAAACTACCCTGGACTAAAATAACATACGTGAAGCCCTTTCCCATAAACGATTTAAAAGGTATGATTTAAAAGCTCTCTCTCTCTCTCTCTCTCTCTCTCTCTCTCTCTCTCTCTCTCTCTCTCTCTCTCTCTCTCTCTCTCTCTCTCTCTCTCTCTCTCTCTCTCTCTCTCTCTGATCACACCGCATGGCAATGTATCCATATAACGTTAATAATAACCGAAACTCGAGAAAATATACTCTCTGCCTTCCGCTCTACTCCAAATCCTTTTCTCTTAGTGACCTCTTAATACAAACTAATCTATCATATTTTGCGACTTTTTAACTCTGGTAGGATTCAATTCCATTCCTATAGTGTAAGAGATACTTAAATTCATGTGTGTATTATGCCATATGATGTGCGTAATAAATAATCATTTTTAAATAGTTGGAGCGTTCAAGGTCATCTGTAATAATCTATAGACTACCCCTCAAGCCCACTCTCAACACTTAGATTCCACTAAGACACAGGCGTCTTCAAGTAACATGAATGCGTAGAGATCTAAGGTGTTAGATTCCATATTATATAATTTATGTGCTAGGTTTAAGAACGCTGGCATTGTAGTGAACGCTTTTATTATATCTTTTTATCTTCACTATTTACTTACGCTTCTTGCTACTTTACTATATCTCTATTGCTCTTTCTTTAATTTATCACTTTCTTCGTAGTTCCCGGTAGCCACGCCGAGTTCTGACTCTAAAAGACCGTTAGAAAGCAGAGGGACGGGGGAATATTAATACTCTTATTTAACACTTGTTACGTTTTATTAATTTCGAAAATGGTTTAGTTAATTAGGGGATATGCGAGTATGAAATATTACTAAATATATTTCGGTCGGAGAGGGCGCAAAACAATTTAACTTTAAGATCACATGGCTCTAAATCTTACGCGTATCGCGTCTACCTCAAGACTGAAAAACCGTTATAGGTATAGTCCACTCTCCGGGCCTATTTAGGATTACCAACCCTACCCATTTTAAACAATTCAAATCTAACAACCATGCTTTATCGTAATCATCACAATTTTTAGTAAATTTATATTAAACATTATCTTATTTAATTAAACAAATTAATCTTCTTAACTAAGCATTACTACAGCATTGAAGGATGGAAGGAAGGGACAGTAAAAGCGATAATAGGTTTAATGAAGGAAGTGGAATGAGGATGGAGGTAAGCGTTGCTATGTCGAAGGAAACGAGATTGGGTGGGGAATTACGAAGGGAGGAGGAAATGCTAAACACAAACTCAAATATTTATTTTAATGCCCTAGACCTAGAAAGACAAAGATCAAAATACCTTAAACTAACAATGAATTGACAGAAACAGAAGAGTCTGGTCTTAGACGCACTGATAGTTTTAACGTATGTGGCTAGAGGCCGCCACTCAGAATTACCACTACTACCTAAGTCATAATAAGGTTATTTACTATGACAGAGTAGTCATGAGTAGTTATGGAAATAAAATATGATTATACTGTTGATGGCTGACTATATTCAGTTGGGATATAAACTATTGCTGACAATCTTTGGATCCTTGGCTTTTAAGACGAATTTTTTATGCATAGGTTCAACAAAAAGGAAATTGGCTGATTATTATTACCATTCGAAGGGTTGGCACCCTTCACAACCGAAATCAATTTCAGAAGGGGTGCATGGTATTCTCATTTCCTTTATCGTCCCAGCACGCTTCACATAAGCCATTTACACAAAGATGGAAAGGCCGTCTGTGCACCACGAGACGACCCAGGCAATGCGGGGAGCAATGGTGACATTGCATGAATATGGTTTGCCAATAAGAGAAAATCAAGACGACTAAACGTTCATCGAAGCACTGTGGAAAGGTGGATTCATCGGTATGAAGCAGAAAACTCAATCGCTACTTTGCCGAGGTCTCGTCCTCCGCATTCAACATCTGAAGAGGAAGATGCTGCGATTGTTAATCATGCCAGAGAGCATCCGTTTGTTCCAGCGACGCATATTTACAGACACCTGAACCTTTGTTGTAGCGCAAATACAGTGAACAACAGACTTCACGAAGCAGGGTATTTTTCTCGCCCTTCCAGCTATAAAACCTGCATTGACGATTGAGCATAAAGAGGCGCGGATGGGATTTGCCTTGCAATACTTGCCGCAGGAGGAAGAATTCTGGAGAAAAGTTGTGAACTGTGACGAAAAAACATTTTCAACAGATAGTCATGGTTCCCTGCATTGTTGGAGGCAGCGCGGAAAACGCTATGAAGAAGGAAATGTTTTCCCGAGCAAACGTAGTGGTCACATCAATCTCGGTGTGTGGGGCTGGATGTCTGGCTATGGTGTCGGAGAATTGACTCAAGTAGATGGACGCTTTACTGGACAGCAATATTGCCAGATACTGGAAGAGGTGCTGCTACTCAGTGTTCGTGCGTATCTGGTTCCAGCACCGGAACCATTTTACTTAATGGAAGATAACGGTCCCATTCATAGGAGTAACGTTGTGAGAGCGTGGTACGAAGATCACCCAGAGATTATTAATCTAATTCTGCCACCACGTTCTCCTGATTTGAATCCGATTGAAAACCTTTGTGCAATAATGATTAACGAATGGGAGCAACGCAATGAAAGAACATTTGAAGCACTTTTAGCTCACACGAGGAATAGTTGGGAGAGCTTACGCCGAACACCAAACATTCCCTACAATCTGGCCTCTTCTATGTCGCAACGATTGCAAGAAATTATTGATGCTGGAGGAAGCTATACGAAATACTGATGTTAAAGCCATGACGTAAATGTGCATCGAATATATATTTATGTTAATACAGAATTTTATTATATTTTTATGTTTGACATCTATAAAAGTATATATTGTGACCATGAAAGAACTTTACTTATCCTTAGTTAGAATCTTTTCTTGCAATGTCTACGCTCGTGGAGATGATGATATATGCATTGTTGAAACAAACTATGAGAAGGTAATAGTTTCAGGAAAAAAATAAAAACTGGCACCATCGAGGTCATCACATGTTTATGGGAATTGTCATATAATATGCTACCAATAAACTCTTATATAGTACTATATACAGTATACTCTATTACGTAATAATTACGATGAACAAATCAAATGCAAATTTCTCTGATTCACGGCCCACCAGTCTTGCTTTAGAGTTTAGACTAATGACTTTCATAAGATGGAATAGGTTTAACATAGTTCGTTTAATAGGTTACCACTTAAAACAATGGATAAACTATCTATTAGTGAGACGACCGTGACTTCCTCGAAATGCGAGCGCGTGAGAGGTTCACTGAGGAATTTGGTCATTAGATTCTTCACGTAGGATATATATCACAAACAACAATATTGACAGCAATTCCCAACAATTACTTAATATCAATAATTGCATTTGAGCAAATAATTTAGACCTGCGTCAAAATAACTTAGGTATCATGCCATGATTTGGGATATTTGCCGAATTAGTCGTTCTCTATAGTCTACACTCTACAGTATATATTGAGACGATATAATGTAATGCCCAGCTAATATTATGATTACTAGGATTGCTCCATAACCATCCCAACATCCCGAAACTTGCTCCATTCTGCTTCTTAATCATTTGTATTTTAAACACTAAAATGTAGCAGAAGTGACGTAATAATGGACGTCATTGCTTGTGTTAGAGCAGTTATGTGCACCAATCCGAACACACCTCCGCTGCCATAAGGACCGCCCATTTTATACCTAACAGACTAGCTTGGGACGAGACAGAAGCGTGAGACTTCTTGTAAGCACTGTACATTGTACAAGCTCTGCCTCATAGGCGGAGATTTCTGGCTAAGTGACAAACATTTTCAGACGTCAATTTCTTACTACTGTACTCCGTAAGGATATATATTTATATATATATATATATATACATACACACACACACACACACACACACAATGGTGTACTTATGAAGCCAGTGAAATAGTACTTTCTAAATATAGAAAACATTAAAAACTAGGTGAACCTAATTTCTAATGTATCAGTTTTAATGGATAGAAAAATAATATTGTTTAATAAATTTCTCATAATTACTGGAAACTACCCAAATCCAGGAGGTGTAGAAGTTTCACGCTGGCAAAGAAAAACCCTTCCTTGAGAACATGTATAGTAAATTATCTTATATTTTTAGAGTTTGGTGTGGAGAAAGGAATGGGAAGTAGACAGTATTTTGAACTGGAAGCCTCCAGAAGTGTTGACGAAGTATTACCCAGCTGGTCTATCAGGGTACGACAAAGGAGGAGCACCAGGTGAAATATAGAATTTTAAATGTAGACAGTTACTTGCCACTACACCAGGAGAGAATAAGTTAATTCCATAGTATTTTTAGCCTACTGCCTACTGGCATGCATTATTGTATTGCTTTCTACCAAGTATCCTTTTCGGATAGATTGTGGCGAAAAAAAAATCCAGCGGTCCTAAGACCTATACAACACTTTTCATACCAAATGGTTAGGTTTTTAAATGTATAAATATTGCTGTACAATATAGATTTTGGTGGAGCCATTGTGATTCTTCTTCATACTAAAATATGAACCCTCAGTATGGATTATACCTTACGGAAGATGCGATATGCGAGGTTTGCTGCATAGTTGCCAAAGACGGGATTACATACGTTACACTATTCAAATTTTGGAAAAATCTCTCGAGGACATGAGGAACAGATCCAAGGATCTCGTCGTCCCAATAAGGAGACAAAGTTGTATATTCGATCTGGACTACTTTTCAATCAAACACATCACCTGGAAACCAGGTGAGTCTTCCAGGAATCCAACCAAGTTTGCGTTATATCTATTTACAATAGCACATCTGTGGAGAAACTCCACGCACCATAATATTAACTGAAAATAAAAATGCACACGAAGCATCATTCTGAAATTTGAGATGTTAATTTTTACTGCCGTTTGTTGCCGTTTTTCAAACTGAATCGTGACCCACTTTAAACAGATTAAATCTGTTTATTTATAAATCAGCAGTAATCAGAGCTCGAAAATTTTCAAACTTTTGTCGCTAAAGACCAATACGGTAATACATTAGATACACTTTCAAACTCCCATTGTTGCCGATTAATGTGTAGATGGCTCTAATCCGTTTCGGGAGAGGCACGATTCAGCGGTAAAAAATAGCCACAAACGGCTGTGATATGGGTTTTAGTACGAATTGCGAAAAATATCAATAAGGTCTCTCCCATTTTAACGCAAATCATTTAATGCAAAAAAATAATTTTCATCATAATTAAATGCAACGCAAACAATATCAAGTTTTAGCTCGAGGTAATGCAGTGCCCGGCACTTTGGATAGTCAATCAGCGTTGCGCTTACCGCCGCGCTGCATCATCCATTGTCTGTGTAGCTTGTTTGGTTGAGAGCACTTTCGCATCATTGCATGTGTACGCACACTTCTCCGTCTTCTACTGCAAGATGTCACCTAGGCGCCCAAGCACTTCTGCTCTGCCCAGTGTCACTTACAACTTTTGTATTATTTAATTACGCTTCGTGCTTTATTCACGCTAGAATTTATTAAAATGTTGTTTTCTATATAATTTATGTAAACTTGTAGCCTTGCAGTAGTTCCTTGCGCCGCTCTCATTGCTCTAAAATCAGGCCCTACCTCTAGAATTGGCTTGGTGAAAGAGAGAGTTGCTTTCTCGAGCTCTCCACTTCACATAGCCGGCTCATCTGAGATTGCTCTGAGCCAGGTGTCTAATCTTTTGAAGACTTCTACATCAACACCATTCGTGTTCCGGAGATTTTGGGGTAACTGGTTAAATAGTGTTGGCCCCCTGACGACGAAGCTATTTTCCTTCAGGGTTGAGAATGTTCCTTGTCTAGCCTTTAGTTTGGGAACGCTACACATTCTGCCTTTCATATTTTCCTATGCTATTTGGATGATTATAGAATCCCGTTTAAGACTGGGAACTAGTTTTTATTATTTTCCATGGGTAAGTTATGGTGTACCTCTCCTGTTTCGAACAAATATAGATTTAATTTAGGTAACCTTTCCAAATTTAGTTTACAGCCAATGATCTTTGTTGTGAATTTCTTTTATTCCCCCCCCCCCCCTCTTTTTTAATATGGGGACGTTAATAGAGCAGTATTGCAGTTTCGGTATGATTAGTGTTTACAGCAAGAGAATCGTTACATTCTCGTCCCCTCTTTTAAACTTTAAAGGTTCTCAGTATATGTCCAATTATTCTTTTCGCTTTTGTTTATTGCTATCTTGTTTTGTCTAAAACTTTGCATCGTCGGTCATTATAAACCTTAAATCTTTTTCTTTTGAGTTTCTCTGCATTTCCTGTTCAGTTTGGAAATTCAAAGAAACTCAAAATTATTTTCGGGTAGCCCATATAAGGTTTCCAAAATTCGCCGGAGCGAAAGCGTTAACAATATGCAACGCGAGCTATTTTAACAAACTCCTCAGGAACGTAACCTCGCAATGAAAAGGGAGAGACCGTTTTTATTGCGTTCGCCACTCTGAAAGTACTCCCTGACAATCGTTATTTTCACAGCAATGGATGTTATCCTTCAGTTAGTTCAGATTTACGAAGCGAATTACCCAGAACTCCTGAAATGTGCCTTTGTTATTAATGGTGAGTTACGAACATTTTATTTCTGAAATAATGAACCTTCTGACTTCAATCCTGAGTAATATAAAGCTCATTTTATCTCGTTTTTATTTCGTAGCTCCTAAAGTCTTCACGATCGCTTATGCCTTGATTAAACCATTTTTGCACGAAGTCACCCTAAGCAAAATTCGAATATTTGGCCAAACTGGATGGAAGGAAGCCATTTTGAAAGAGGTTGCTCCAGATCAGCTTCCTGTACATTGGGGGGGATCCTTGTGCGATCCAGATGGGGATACGAAATGTCCCTCGATGGTACGACTGTCATAGTACTATATTTCAAATTAAAGGTTTGGTATTATCGGCGCACTAATAGTTTGGACTTCAGTAATTTGGTTAATAGATGTTAAGTTTTCGATTTGTTTTGCTTTTTACTTTAAAGTCGGAGGACCTCGGGTTCATCAGCATTTTAAAATGTGAAGTTTGCACTTCGACTCCGCACCCCTTGTGCGAAAAAAAAAAAAAACTGCGAATATAATGTTTAGTAATAGAATCAATTTTGCTGTCAAGGGTTTTGTAAGTGATTCTTATAGAGTTTTTCCTGCTGATTTCGAATCTGCAATCCGCTTTTCTCAATCAGCTCAGGTTATCCGGCTATGGCCTCATAAGTAAAATAGAATTTTTCGTGATTTTGTCAAAGCGGAATTGGAACAGTAACATCTGTCATCACTTGTTTCACTTGTATATCTTTTTTTACTTTTCAGGCATATAGATAAAATATTTCATAATGAATAGAGCGTGTAAAAATGATCCCAATAGATTCTGCTACATATGTGGGACGGTTACCATGCCAAATAACCAGTCCCAAATCACTAAATTTGTGAAGACAATGTATAGAGCATACTTTGGAATTAAGCTAGGGGACCAGGACAAAAATTTCGCCCCTCATATGTGCTGCAAGACGTGCATTGAAAATTTGAGAAGATGGAGCAAAGGCAGAGCGAAATCTTTGCCTTTTGGAATTCCCATGATTTGGAGAGAAGGAAAGGATCACGTGACAGATTGCTATTTCTGCATGACAAACCTCCAAGGTGGGCTTATAAATTTATTTTTCTTAAATATTTGAAATCCTCGTATGAAACTTGACATAATATTCACCATAATGTAATATTCACCATATATAGCATAATATTCACCATAATGGTAATCATACATTTACATATACATATTGTTATAGAAAATACATTTACACATACATATTGTTATACAAGTTACATTTACATATACAATGATTGTATATTTTCTTTCTTTTTCATTCATATTGTCCCCGAAGGGACAATATGAATGGAAAAGAAAGAAAATATACAGACCGCAGCCTTCCCTCACGAGCCGCCACTGTCTGAATGCTGCTTCTATTTCATATGCAAGTTTTATATCCATGTTTCTATTTTCAGGAGTTAACAAGAAGAATAAACACATTGTTGTATACCCTGACATTCCTTCTGCTATGAGATCTGTACTCCATGGTCCTGGAATTCCAATACCCGACCCACCTCAAACCCTGGACTTTGATGATTCTGATGATGAATCAATGACCAATGCCAAGTCCCAGTCGTATATACCTCAAAATACCGCTTCAAATGAGCCGAGGCCTCTCAACCAGGCCAAACTTAATGATCTTACCAGGGATTTAGGACTTTCCAAATTAGCTGCCGAGATCTTGGGCTCACGACTTCGAGAGGACAACTTGCTGGCTCCGGGAACAACATTCTCCTGGTATAGGAAACGAGAGGAAGAATTCCGCAAGTTTTTTGCAGTGCACGAAAATACCTCTTCCTTAGTGTACTGCTGCAATGTTGAGGGGCTAATCGAATCCTTGGGCCTGCCATATAACGCATCAGAATGGAGGCTATTTATAGACTCGTCTAAACGAAGTTTGAAAGCAGTACTCCTCAACATTGGGAATAGGGTTGCATCAGTCCCTGTAGCACATTCCGTACAACTTACTGAGAGCTACGATAACATGAAAATTTTACTGGATGCTCTCGTATACGACCAACATAACTGGAGGATCTGTGGAGATTTGAAGGTAATACTAATATCATAAGTAAACTATTGCTATTGACTATGTTGTTTTTCCAAAGGTTATTTGAGAACGTATAAGAACACTTAACTTCCCCACAGAAGTGATACAGTCCAATGCATAGATTTTTTTATCTGATAGAACAAATTCTCTAAATTCTTTAAATATTTTCATTTTTTTTCAGACTGGCATTTGTATTGGGAATGCAAGGGGGATACACGAAATACCCATGTTTCCTCTGCAAATGGGATAGCCGAGCGGATGAGAAGCACTATGCACAGCGTGAATGGGCATCCAGAGAGAATTTTGAACCTGGGTCGCATAATGTCGTTTCAGTGCCCCTTGTACCACCAACAAAAATTTTGCTCCCACCACTTCATATTAAGCTGGGCTTGATAAAAAATTTCATCAAATCAATGAATAAGGAGGGTTCAGCATTCCGATATCTCGAGAGTAAATTTCCTCATATATCTGATGCTAAACTAAATGCTGGGTTTTTTGATGGTCCTCAAATTCGAACTTTGATCAAGGATACTCGGTTCAAAAACGCAATGACTCCAACTGAGAAGAATGCCTGGCAGGCATTCAAATCAGTTGTCACTGATTTTCTTGGCAAGCGTAGAAGTCCAGAATACGAGTCCGTTGTCGAAAACTTGATGGAAGCTTTCAAAGCTCATGGGTCGCGCATGTCCATAAAAATGCACTTTTTGTGGTCCCACTTGGACTATTTTCCTGAAAATTGCGGAGATTATAGTGAGGAACAGGGTGAAAGATTTCACCAAGATATCAAAATAATGGAAGAGAGGTACCAGGGAAACTGGGATATCAATATGCTGGCTGACTATTGCTGGTGTTTGAAGCGAGACGTGCCCGAAGAAAAACACAGACGGAAAGCCAAAAAAACTTCATTCCTTCCTCAATAAACTTTTTTCCATATTCATTGCATGAATAAAAGTATTTATTCACACAATGTTTTCATTTTTCACGAGTGTTCTTATAATATTACTCGTATCTACAGTGTTTAAGCTAAAAAAATCAATAAATTTGGGGATAAAATTGGACTTATAATAAATGGCCAATAGAGAAAAAACCTGACCTGATTGAGGAAAACCAATGTCATTTTCGAATTCAGCATGGTCGAATTATATAATATGAGTTGAAAAAACCCTCACAGCAGACAAAACAATTTCATATGCATACCAGTGTAATATAAAAGCCCTATTCCATTTGATTTACGTCATGGCTATGTCGCAACACCCCTTTCTGTTAGATCAGCGAGGTTAAACGACGTTGGGCCTGTTCGGTAGTTGGATGCGTGACTGTCCTCTAAATTCAGATGATGTAGCGGCCCAGAGCTGATTCGGGTCCCATGTAAAGCTGTAGGTAGTCTCCATTATAGGACTTTAGATGTTATGAAGGAGGTTAAACCACCTCAAGATTGTTATGGTACTGCATTTGATCTCTAAATAAAGATTTGGGAAAATAATCTTATGGAATTAAAATAGTCAAAATTTTCCTCTTCCCTTTAGATTTGCCTTGGCGGAGAGGTCCCTACAAGTTACTACCTCAAAAGAAAGATAAATGAAACCTCGGATTTTAAAACAGATCACCTTCAAAGTTTAATTCTTCCTAAAACGGGAAAGAAGATTATAGAGTTGGAAGTGAAGAATCCTGACACTGAACTCCGGTAATTTGCAGTTGAACTTTTTTGTTACATTCGCTGTGAAAATAACTGACTTAAATAGTAATTTATCGATTATTTCAGCTGGGAATTTCAATCTGATAACTTCGATGTTGGATTCGGCATATCTCGCGTCTCTTCTGCTGGCGAAGAAGTACTTCTGCACCTACAAAGGGTCAACTCTCATTTGGTTCCAGAGGAAGGCTCTCTCATCTGCACGGATCCAGGAACTTGTAAGTAATAACTCTGATTTACAGGGGAATGAATACTATGTTTAAGTATGCATATTGTAATTGTGTGCCGGGTGTGCCTGGCTGTGTGTGATGGAGATCGCAAGAAAGCGACTCGTTCTTCCATCTAGCCAAGCCTAGAGGTGGGGCTTAAAATATGGTTAAAAAGCTTTGATTTATTGTACTATTAGCAATTATTTACCAGGCTCCAACATTCATATTTTTCCCTAAGTTTTACATCCCCCCCCCCCCCCCCCCCCACCTAAACAATAACTATTTCTGGGCTTTCAAGTATGGAGATTTAAAATATAGTGGGTTACTAAGTCGGGATACCCCTGACCAGGCCCGCCAATAGCAGTCGACAAATTTTCCACCCAAGAACAAATTCAAACAACCTGGACCCTTTTCCTAAAGGGCGTGAGCCGAACCCCCAGACTCAGCGGGCCCGATATTCGTACTGGCTGTACCTCCGTTAGTGGCCTTTCATTGGGCCGTTAGATAGGTGTGACCCAGTATATCCTGACTAATAACAGATTAAACTTGCTCCTACTTTACAATCTTTTAAATAAGACAATTGCAGTACGCATATTTGTAATAGTTCTCAAAATATTTTCAGATAGAGTTACTTTTGATAACGAATACAGTTATCTTCGCTCCAAGAAACTTTATTACAACCTTCAACTCTTTCCACCGACCGAGCACACAAAACAATGAAAATCACGAAAATGAGCGTAATGAGTTATAAGGTGTCTTGAATGTACTTTTAACCTATTGTTTTAACTAAAGTTAATAAAACTCCACTAATCAAACTTATGCAACAACGTAATTCTTACGACTGAATGAAAAATTAGATATCTGAACATTTCTCAATTATGCACAAATGAAAAGGTTTATGCGCATACATAATTTATTTTCTAATATATGTAATATAATATTTTGATGCGAATAAAATTATTTCTTTAAAGATTTTCATTTGAATATAACTTCCCTTTTCATCACATAGACACCATATCGGAATTCCTACAATGAATAAACTAGCCACGAATGTTTTAATGAATCGGACGGACTTTGCTGCAATTTCACATTAGGCTCTCATTTTTCACTTACCCAATATAGTCAGACTAGAACGAAACACTCATTTACTGAAGTGCGAAGGGGAGGAAATGGTCAATTCAGTCCTTTTGAACAGAGTACCAACTATAAACATTTGGAATTGAACCTACACCCATTTGGTCGAGACGTAACATCGACACTAAAATACCACTTAAGAAAACTACGTTAGTCCGATAAAAATACTTTAATCACTAACAAGCTTACATTATTTCTTCATGCAGGAAGGAGGGGCCAAGGGTGAGCACCCGCAAAAATGAACCCACCCACAATAGAAGAGCCGAAATCGTTTTTTTTTTTTTTTTTTTTTTTAAAAGATTATGTAATATGCATGTATATACAGCAAAGAATAGAAGTGTTTTTGAGAGCATGCTGAACTCCTCGCAGGGTAGACAAGATGTAGAAAAAGATCGGCTGAGGAGGACAGTGACGGGAGGAACGGGAGTTCCAGCATTCCATCTCCTGCCACGCACACCCTTGGTTGATGAAATGTCCCTAGATTAATGTCTAACCGGTTGATTACCAAACTTTTTTTTAGTCGATGCAAGGTAAAACGGCCTCCCAGGAATTGCGACTCGAGAAAAATCCTAAAAAAAAAAATTTCGACGCAGTTTTTTTGCTTTGCAATTTAGAGCAGTAAAAATAATGACGGACACGAGTACAATTGCAAGGTATATGGAAGAGGGGATGGCTGTGGAAGGTAGTTCAGGACTAGGTAGATCACTTCCCGATCAAAGTATGAGTAGCTTAGCTCCCCAAAGAGATGGAACATCCCTGATCTAGGTCAATCCCTAATAAAAACTGATTTCAATTGCTGCACTCTCATAATGGCGAGAGAATCATGGTATTGAAAGTTTTCAGCAATACATTACCTAAGAACCTATTTCCCCATACGGTAGGTAGGGCGTTTAAGGGTACATTGAATTAAACACAGGTAAATCGGATTTATAAAATTATGAAAAATTCTATTTTTTTTTATACATTCTATGATGTAATATTTCTCAGTAACTGTTTTTGTTTAGATTTGATTCGCATATTTACAACTGATAGAACAACTACGAGTCGACATCTATCGCTGCTATACATCTACTGCGCCACTCTGTCCCATCTCCAAACAGAGGCGTCGTCACAGACGCAAATCAAGATGTTTCCCGACCTCGAAAACGACGTTTGTCTGATGGGAGAAATGCATTTGGAATGAGTAAGAATGGAGCATCGCGCCAGGGTTGGATCGCTTACGTCAAGGTCCCAAACGTACGCTTTGCCCATTTGATTACCTACGGCGAGGACCTGAAACGAGAAGAAAGTTTTGTCATTTTTAGGGTAGTTTTGGGGGGAAAAAAAAATTCACCTAGAAATCTAACTCCTAAAAAGTATAAAAATTTGCAATTTGGTCATAATTTTGTTTTGCTCTGAATATTTTGTTCCTTTTGGTGACTAATAAAATAATTCAAAATTCGCAGATCAATTAATAACTAGGCCGAATGGGGGTAAACTAGGTATGTACAGTGTACACTTTTAACTAAAGAATGAAGTGTTTACACACACACATTCTACAGTGCGCTGTTCGTTGGAGAGATGTTTAAGTTAAGAACAAGAATCAGGAGGAAAATTCCTCGACCTAAGCACGGTTTCAGTTTTAACCCCTTCATCACGATGAGGAATGAGCATACCTCAAAAACTGTACCGCCATTATTGCAGATACGAAACTGGGGTGAAAAGGTTAATGAACCCAAAACATAAAAAAAAATGAAAAGAAGAGCGCAAGCATAGAGAGATGTCTGAAAAATACGTTGAGAAAAATCGGGGCTACTTTTACCTTTCCTATTGAAGTCTAAGAGTCCGAAGAACAAGGGCTACGTTGTCGTGGGCATGTAGCAACACCACTTCCCTTAGATCAGCGAGATGAAGCGGCATTGAATCTGAATAGTAGCTGGATGGGTGACCATCCTCTACGTTTTGATCATGTATAGACCCTCAGATGGTTCGGATCCCACGTAAAGCTATATCGATCCCCTCCCAAAGATCATCCCGGAACTTACAGAAACTAATAGCAATTATTTCTAATGTATCTTCTAATAAAAGAGCAAATTCTTAAGGAAACTAATTACGGGTTTCTTTCCTTCTCACCTTTTGCCAGTAATCAAGAGAAAATCTCATAAACCAGATTTCACATTCTTTATAATCAAATTTATGAATAATCGTGACGTTGGTATCGTTGTACTTCAACTCCTTTTGATTTAACAGTCCAGGTTTCCAACAAACGATTGTATTCTCGCAACTCTGTTTAGACAACAACAAATATTTCAATACAAATACTGTAATTAGGAAAACGAATATTTTAATTACCTTGCTTATCTATTCATTTATGTACACTAGGGTGGTCCTTAATTTCAAAAGTTCAAAATTTTATGCTCTCACCCATAATAAATGTTTGTTTTTATGAAAAAATGATTGTGTTAAATTTTTATGAAGTTCAAGAAATATTTAGGTCACCCAAATATCTTGCCGAAACTTATTTTAACCAATCCATATATGTCATATTTATAAGGTTTTTGGGCGACTTCCTAATTTTGTCTGATTGAATAGAAACTTTGAAGAGAACAATTTAACTACTAAAGGAACATTTTGAAGGGGTGGGACACGTAAAAAATACACTTATTTTTTACCATTATGCCAAGGACCACCCTAATGTACATTCATACATAAATCATAATACAGGGTGTACATAAAGTCAGGATCTATTTTTGTGAGGCACTTGGAAATTATATGGAATTCAATCATAAAATGATAAAGTGGTAACATTTATTAAATAATTAAGAGTAGGATTCGACGTGACGCCCATCAGTATCCCTGCACAGCTCAAATCGTTCCGCAGCATTTCTAAACACATTCTGGAGCATTTGCGGGGTTATGTTATCTGCAGCAGTTCGTATACGTAAGTTTTCAAGACTCGTAATCTTCGTCTGATAGACGTGCGATTTGATAAAGCCCCATGCAAAGAAATCTAAAGGGGTTAAATCTGGTGATCTCGCTGGCCAAGGTCTTTTGTTGCTTCCGCGTCCGATCCAGCGATTTGGAAAACGTCCATTTAGATAATCCTGAACAATTTTGGCATAGTGACAAGGAGCACCATCATGTTGATAGACGACGGGGATAGGATTGTTAGTACCGTCGTCTATCAACATGATGGTGCTCCTTGTCACTATGCCAAAATTGTTCAGGATTATCTAAATGGACGTTTTCCAAATCGCTGGATCGGACGCGGAAGCAACAAAAGACCTTGGCCAGCGAGATCACCAGATTTAACCCCTTTAGATTTCTTTGCATGGGGCTTTATCAAATCGCACGTCTATCAGACGAAGATTACGAGTCTTGAAAACTTACGTATACGAACTGCTGCAGATAACATAACCCCGCAAATGCTCCAGAATGTGTTTAGAAATGCTGTGGAACGATTTGAGCTGTGCAGGGATACTGATGGGCGTCACGTCGAATCCTACTCTTAATTATTTAATAAATGTTACCACTTTATCATTTTATGATTGAATTCCATATAATTTCCAAGTGCTTCACAAAAATAGATCGACTTTATGTACACCCTGTATATAATAAATCCAAGTTCAATAAATAATGTAGAACAGAAGAAGAAGAAGACGCCGGAATTTAACAACTAAAATATGGAATTAAATAGTTTACTTTGGATAAGATGAACCTCCCCAACCATCGAACACAATCCACGTAGTTTCTGTGAATGTCTCGTGTGGAAAAGTCTGGAAAATGTTGCTCCACAGTGAGGAATGGCCTGACAGATCTGCTCGGATTGAAAGTATAAGAATCTTTCATGGCCTGTTGCATCCGATCTGTTGAAAGACTCCAAACTTTCAAGGAATGGTCCATGCCGCACGAAGCTATAAATTTTCCTTCCACATCTATGTCCTATTCGCATATAATGAATAATTAACTACGAGAAAAAAAAAAATTGGAGTTATTAATTCATGCATATTGGATAAGTCTAAAAATGTTTTACAACGGAATCACTCGTGTTATATTATTTGAACTTCTGGTCTTTATTGTGAAAATTTATATCTGAGATTTGAAAATTTTAAATTAATTAGCAAATAGTTATGAAAGCTACATGGAAAAAGGCGACAATGAAATGGAAATATGTCGAAATATATAATTATAATAAATTTTTTTAAAAAAAGCCAATTAATTTTAATATTTTTTGTTTTTATTCTTCGCCAAATCATACAATGTAAACAGCAGAGTTCCTTATGACATGAAAATGTTAAGCCGTTCAGTTCCCTATCAAAATGGGTGAAGGAAAAGCTGCTCTCAGAATCAGGTTCCAAACTGGGAAGTGCATAGACACTAACCAAGAACATACTGGCTCTCATTATGACCTATACCGAAAAGGGAACCTATACGGTCAATGTCAAGAACTATTTATTACTTGGAACGTTAAAGTTACAAAAAATCCATTAAGTACTTCGACCTGAACACTTTAGGAACTTCACGGTTTATAGCGTGCCTGGGTAACTGCCCTCGCCATCATTTTAGTATGAGAAAAACCCAAATGATCTCTTTTACTGTAAAATTTTATTTGATGCGAGTAGCTAGGTACAAGTGGTGTAGTAGTAAAGCAAGACCTTAATGGATGACGGCTATTACAGTTACATTCACAAGCCTACAAATTATCACAAAATCAGAAAACAAACATACGGTACATAACTAGCATACTTACAGCACTTAGTACTTCATCCCTATGCGCTTCCACTCCTCCAAACACAGCTACTAAGATATCAGTGCGAATATTCCACAGTCTTAAGGCATGGTCTTTACTAACAGATAAAAGTAGATTTGGATCCCTGGGATGGAACTTAAGTTCATTGATAGCATTTCCATGACCTAGAGAAGACAGAAAAAGAACTTTATACACATATATATATATATATTTGATTTTAATAAAGTTTACATTAGTTCCTGTTCCAAACAACTTAATCTTTAGTTAAACTACGTTTGTCGTACTCCGTTTTGTTTCAATGGACCCTTCTGTTGTCAGAAAGGACCTATTCTCATTTCGCTGACGAAACAGCCTATCGAACACTCTTATTGCCCTAACCTAGCGTAACGTAACTGAGTGTAACCTAATCTAACCTAACCTTAAATAATATATTCATGGAGGTCTGAAAAGAAGTATTTATGACATCGTAGATCAATCCGTAGTCTGGTATAGGTATGTAGACGATGTCTTTGCCATTTTACCATGTATCATGATTCCAATAAAATTCTTCATAATTTAGGTATCATCAAACCCTCTATTAAGTTTAAACTGGAAACAGAGAGAGATTAAAAAAATCTTTTTCTGGACATCCTTACGAAAGGATTATCTTTCAAGTGCTCTCTTTTTTATTGGTGGAAGGACAGTCACTCAATTCCAATTCCACCAAAAGAACTACTTTATTGGAATGTTCTTACACGCACTTATAGGATTTTTAGCCCGCAATTATTGGATTTAGAAAGTCAATTTATCAAGGTTGGTTTTATTCAGTTGCGTTATTCTGTAAATTCATTACTAAATCACTTTATTCGGCCACGAAGAAATTTTATAATAAAATTCCTCGGTAAATTCTATTAAAGGTAATTTACTTATGGTTTTTCATGGAAAAAAAAAAAAAAAAAAAAAAAAAAAGTTTGGATGATTTAAGGGCTGTTTCCAGAAGGACTTATGCTACTCGTAATTGAATCGCGTAGAAATAAATGAAATGTGGATTTAATAACGTCAATATCTATAAAATTCCCTGCAATAACTAACAATAATTACATATGTGAAACGAAATGACTTCAAGAAACGATTATACCGACATAAATGTTGTTTAAGGATTGGCGATCCTGCTTCGGCCTTGCATTCATATTGAAAAGGGAACACACGTTAGGCAAATCTAGTAGCGATTCATCGCTCTACAAATAAAGTTCAAAATGACATATACAGGGTGTTAGCAAATTATATTTCATGAATTAGTATAGTACATATATTCAGGACTCAAAGTGAACAAAAAAGTTTCTATGAACATAAATCTGCAATCGCTTCGTTTCCAAGATGCATTGTTTTTTTGCCGAAAACGATCCAATTAAAATGAAAGTCATTATAGTTTATCAAAGTTTATTTACAAGTGCTCAAAATGGTTTCCCCGCATCAGAATACATGCTTCAACGCGTCGTTGAAAATTTTGCCACGTACGTTCGAAAACACCTACATGGTTGCGTATTGTTTCTGAACAATCTTGAACACGTTGCCACAATTCATCTATGTTAACTTCTTTCGCATGAACAAGATTTTTTAAATACCATATTTTACGCCTCATAAGACGCACCCTATATTTAGCAAAGAATATTTAGGAAAAAAATATTTCGAAGATTTATCAGCCTGACAAAAAATATATTCCCATAACTTTATTAAAAGAACATTAAACAAAATAACATATGAGCCATGAAGTGATTTTTGGAGACGTTTTTCAGGAAAAAAGTAGTCTTATGAGGCAATCCGGTAACTCCCACACGAAAAAATCAATTGCATTTAAGTCTGGAGACCTGGGTGGCCAAGAGACGGGACCATGCCGCTCAATCCACCGCTAAGGATAGTCTTCATTCAGAAAATTTTTAACAGCAATAGTATTTTCGTAAACTTTAATGACTCATTTTAATTGGATCGTCCTTGGCAAATAAAAACTGTATCTCGGAAACGAAGCGATAGCGGATTTATGTTTATGCGAACTTTTTTGTTCACTTTGACGTCCTGAATAAGTATACTAATTTATGAAACAATTTGATACCACCATATATATATATATATATATATGCCTCGGTGTAGTGGTTAGCGTCGCTGACTACGCTACGAATCCATCGGCCCCGGGTTTGAGACCCGACGGCAGCCGGCGCGCAGCAAAACCCAGCTGTTCATCCTTCCACACAATAAAGAAAGTGGTTGGTAGATAAATGGGTACCCTAGGTGGCCTAGTTGTTAAGACGCTGGGCTGCTGATGGGGCGTGGTTCGGATTCCATGTTAAACTGTAGGTTTAAGGTGGAGTGAAAAGCTTGACCTTCGTCAGAATGAAGAATTCGGGCGGAAGCTAACCAAAGGTTTTATATATATATATATAAATTTTATTTTTTGGTCAACCCCACTTCGTTCATACAGATTATTCTTTTATTGTTAATTTGTGCGCTGAAAGTTTAAAATTTTTGGTTTGGGTCTCATCGTAGCCTCTCCACCTACTCGAGAAGCAACTCCAAACGGCGATCAGAATGTTTTACTGACAGGTTGCAGTCATACAACGCGTTTCCTTCATTACAGACACGATCTCTATCTCCGTTTAGCATCTCTCGCGTCCATGTGCAACTACTGTATATTTTTTAATGCAGTGAATGTTTTCTTATGTATACAGTATACATTACCCTCTTATGCAAGGTGTATAGAATGTACGGAACTGCTATCATTATTTTTACTTTTTTGTAGAAAGTGGCGTCTCTCAGAGGGCTACGGTTTTGGTATCCAGTACTAAATTTTTGAGGGTATTGAAATATTAAGTATTTTTCCATGCATATTTTAAATCATGGGCGAACCTTTTTTTAATGGACAAACATGATACAGCAGTGTGTCTCATACACTTTTTTTTATCCTTTACATCTTAAATCTTAAAACTACACCATCAAATGCTCGCAGTCTACTTAAATTTCATTGGATTAGAAAGTAGTTAAGACTCGTGAACCACCATCTTAGTATTGTTTCATCAGAGAAATAGCGAATAGTGTTGAAAGAAGAAAAAATTTAAATGAACCCAAAAATATGTCACATCACTAACTCTACGTATCAAAGCACAATCAAATAATTGAAAATCTACTTCACTAAGCTCAGATTGTAAATATCTTCTGATATATTCACCTTTATTCTGTCACCCAAACAAAAGACATACCTACAAAATGTTTAATACACTGAATTGTGGCAATGGAGAAAATTCTGATGAGACCTCTTGAGCCAGCTGCTGCCAAAAGAGGGCGTCCAGTTTCTGTGTCATAACTCCAAGCGACTGTGTAGAAATTCTCATCTGGCTTTTGTACATAAATAAATAAATAGCTAACAACTTAAGCACCTTAATAAAGGGTAAAATGTAGGATAAAAAATGTACTCTCATTGGTAAGGTTTACATTACATACATACATTATCAAAAATCTAATTTCCCAAGAATTTGGGGTGAGAAGGCAGAAAACAACCCGGATGTAAAGTACAGAAGTTAGTGAAAAGGAGGAAAGGCAGAAAGTAAAGCGTACAAATCCATTCACACAGGTTTCCTGGTGGACCAGTGACCTCCACATAGCAAATTTCCACACCTGTAGTACTTCATACGCCATGCATGTTGGGACCTCCAGACTTTGTCAAAAATAAGAGACAGAACTGAACTTATACATTTCTAACAAACCTCCTCCATTGCAACTGACTTAGACACTTCTCGTGCATCACCCAACTCAAGTCCACGCTTGCTCACTTACAATCATTCACCATGTTCGTCCATCTTCTTGGCCTTCCTCTCCTCCTATCTTCACACTCTTATACAGTCTTTTCACAACTCTGTCATCTTCCATTCTTTCAATGTCCAAACATTTCAAGGCACCTTCCTCAATTTTCATTTCGTGATTTCTGAACACATCTTTCCAGAACCACATGATTTCCGATTCTATCAATCCAACACATGCCACACGTACTTCTCAAGTTACCCATCTCGACCACTCTTACTTTTGACTTCTCCGTTTTATGCCATATCGATGTTTTACACACATACAAAAGTGTTGGTACAATACACCTTCATGTAAACATCTCTCAACATTTCGACCCCGTCTCCACTTTCTCATAACCACCTTCAGCGCACTCGACACCTTTCTTCCTTGATTCACTCTAACTTTATCTGCACTCGTACCTTTTTTATTTAACACATATCCCAGACACTTAAAAGACTACCACCTCTAGTGTTTCAACATTCACCATCACATGACAGTCCATATTTCCTTATCCCTCCACAAACAACAACTTGCTCTAGCCCATATTTACTTTCAACAATCTTCTCTCACATACTTCCACAAAACTGTTAACAGCTTCTTGCATATCACACTCATTAGGGGCAAAGAGCACATCATCATCTGCACACAACAGATTCGACAGGTCCTACCTATTTCCCCCAGACACCAGATTAAATCTTCTTTCTAGCAGTTGCACTTTGAACAGTGAAGGAGATATCACACAGCTTTGATACACATCAACACTTGAATCAAACTATTCACTCAGTTCTTTATTCACTATCACATATGCCACACTCCCATTATAAAAACTCTTCACCACATTCATCAGTCTATGTTCAACTCCATATATACCCAAAACCTGCAACACTACTTTCTCTGTTCACTTAGTCACATTTTCTCAAGTGCGATACTTTGCAATCCCCACCAGATACTTTCTCCGTCAATTGTTTCACTGCAGACACTTGATTCACACATCTCTTCCACCTCAGAACCCTCTTTGCTCATCACTCACCAAACATTCTCTAATACCCAAAATTCTTTCTATCACTATCCTACCATACACCTTTCCCACTACTCAACAGATTTATACCTCTAATTTTTTTTTTTTTATGCAGGACGGAAAGGCCAAGGGCGAGTGCCCACAAAAAATGCCTGCCCCTCCCCACAGAAGAAGAAGAGACGAAATTAAGGTCCAGAGTTTCCGAGGTGCCTGGACAGTCTACATTTAAAAGACTGGAGGTCACAAACAGGGGAAAGATAAACTGAGGAAGATTGTTCCAGAGTCGACTGGTTGAGTATATGGAAGACAGAATACCAATTAACCTTGCATTAGAGGGTTGGACAGAAAAGGAATGAGAATGTGTTAAAAGTCTGGTACTGCGTGTGCTCCTTAAAGGAAGAAGCATGCAGTTAGAGAGTTCAGAAGACTCTTCTCCGTTATAATAGCGATAGTAGAGAGAGTGAAGCAACATTACGGTGAAGAGAGAGTGATTGAAGACAGACAGTAAGAGGCGGGGGAATTAATGAGACAAAAAGCCTTTGATTCCACCTGGTCAAGTAGAGCTGTGTGGGTTGAGCCACCCCACACATAAGAAGTGTACTCCATACAGGGGACGGACAAGACCCCTGTACAAAGATAGCAACTGAGTGGGGGTGAAGAAACTGCGGAGCTGGCACAGCATACTTAACCTCTTAGAAGCTGATTTAGAGAGAGGGTCTGTGTGATCTTTCCAGGAACGATCACAAGAAAAGGAAACACTAATAATGTTAAGAGAGAAAAATGATTGAGTTATGTATTGTTGAAGTTAAGGGGATAGTTATGTTGAAGATTGTGACTAGTATACAGATGAAGGAACTGAGTTTTTGAGGCATTGAAAACCACAAAATTTTCTCTACTGCAATAAGAGATAGTAGAAAGGTCAAAGGTCAGCTGCAGCATAGGCGTCCCACGCAAACTATGGAGTAACTATTGAGAGGGATGCTTTATGAAGCAGGTGGAGAAGTGAAGGATGGAATCATCAGCATAGGAGTGGATATGACAGGAAGTGCAACTTAGAAGAACATTAATAAATAAAAGGAAGAGTGGCTGACAGGACAGAACCCTGAGGAACACCACTATTAATAACTTTTGGAAAAGTACAGTGGCCATCTACAAATACAGCTATAGATCAGCCAGAAAGGAAATCAGAGATAAAGGCACAGACAGAAGGATAGAAACTGAAGGAGGGCAGTTTGGAAATCAAAGATTTGTGCCAAATTCTATCAAAAGCTTTTGATATGTCTAGTGCAATAGCATAGGTTTCACCAAAATCCCAAAAGGAGGATGACCAAGAGTCAGAGAGAGATGCAAGAACAGAGCGTCCCTTAGGGAACCCATAATGACAATCTGAAAGAAGACTGAGTAGCGAGATGTTCAAGAATCTTCCTATTATGGATAGATTCACTTTAGAATGACAAGAAATCAAGGCAATTGGACGATAGTTGGAGGGTTGAGAATGGTCACCCTTCTTTGAGACAGACAAATGAAAGCAAACTTCCAGCAGGAAGGAAAGTACCAAATGAAAGACAATGATGAGTGTGTTTGCCTCTAGAGGCAGGGTGTCAGCACAGAAGCAAAGTTCTTGAGAACAATGGGAAGGACACCATCAGGACTGTAAGCCTTCTTCGAGTTAAACCCAGATAGGCAGAAAAAACATGACGGAAGAGATTCTAATTTCAGTCATAGTTAAGTCAGAGGGGTAGGAACAGCACGAATCGTCCAGGATTGAGTTAGAGGCAAAAGTTTGAGCAAAGAGTTCAGCTTTATCAGGAAAAGAAACCAACTGAACCGTCAGAATGGAAAAGAGGAAGGAAAGAAGAAGTAAAGTTGTCGGAGAGGCTTTCGGCTAGGTGCCAGAAAGAACGAGGAGAATTAGAACAAGATAAGTTTTTACATTTTTGTCTGATGAAGGAATTTTTTTGCGAGTCAGAGAGATTTTGCACGATTCCAAGCAGAAATATAAGCAAAGAGACTGGGATGGAGTTGGATGGCAATGGTATCTTTTGAAATCCTCCTCTATTGCAGATAGCATTACAACAAGCGAGGTTAAACCAACGTTTTTTGGCATTTGTAGTAAGAAAAAGAATATGGAATGTACGCCTCCATGCCTGAGAGAATTACCTCTGTGATGCACACCTTCCACCCTTAAACACTTGCACCACTTCTGCTCTCATTTGCTCATCATTTATCCCCCTTGCATTTCACACACCTACATGTGCCTGCCTGCAGCTATGTGGGTGGTCCGGGCAGGCCCGGCGCTCGCATCTGAGGCTCCATGTCTATGGAGAAAAAGGAAGGAAGCATAGGTTCTGAACCCAATACTTCCTCTCCTGTATTGTGGGAGATGCGGAGCTAGCCACACATTTCAGCAGGTGATAGGGTCATTACATCCCTACACTTAAGGCTTTCTCATTAGAATTTAAAAATTTACTCCTTATTTAGTTTCTTGAGTACAGTTTGTGACTAGTTAGCTATTAATTCAATTGAAGAAATATTTGTAAGCCAAACATAGCCATATAAAAAGAGGATGGCCTTAAATCAAGGATAATATGTATTTCTAACATTAATTTGTGACTTTACTTACATCAGGATCTGAATAGCACTGAAGTAATTTAATAGAACCATTGTCCGTACACTCATAAACTGTAACTCTATTATTTCCAGCTGTTGCAAATACAAGAGCTTGACTTTCCCGTGGATTTTGATTAAACTGTACACCAAAAATTGGTTGACCATGATCTTCCTTTGAATAGCAGCTGAAAGGAAGATAATCTTAGTTAATAAACCATAACAAGAAATACAATCATTTAGAGTCGTATAAGTATGTCTAACAGTGAATAGAATTAAAAGGCCATCAGGATGGGTTCACAAGTGAACACATACATTAGTTAGTATTGTACTAAAGCTTTCAGAATACATAATAAACAACCTAATCCCTAAACTTACACTTGAGAATGATGAATATTCACTGTTACAAATTTGTTTAAATTGCCAAACAAAAGCATAATTTAAATTTTCAAAAAATTTGTACACACACACACACTTACAATTTTTCCAAATATGCAATAATTTTTTGTTTAAGCAGGAAAAAGGGTGACTGCCAGTCGCTGCCTGCATAAATACCCCTCCCACCACCACCAAAGAAGAAGAGACAAAATCAAGGTCCAGGATTTTTGAGATGCCTGGACACTGCATTTGAAAGAATGGTTATAGACATGGGGAAACATGGATTGACAAAGATTGTTCCAGGGTTCATCAGTTGAGTGGATGAAAGACTGAAAATACCGATTAACCCTTTTGTTAGAGAGTTGAACAGAAAAGGAATGAGAATGTGTCAAAAGTTTGGTGCTGCATGCTCTCCTTAAAGGAGGAGACATGCAGTTAGAGAGTTCAGAAGAGTAGTGTCCATTATAATAGCAATAGTAAAGTGAGAGGAATTGAAGACAATCAGTAAAAGGTGGGAAATTGATGAGACAAAAAGCCTTTGATTCCACTTACTCAAGAAGGGCTGTGTGGGTTGAGCCACCCAACACATGAGAAGCATACTCCATACAGGGGTGGACAAGACCCATGTACAGAGACAGCAACTGAATGGGGGTAAAGAAACTGGGGGGGGGGCTAGTGCAACACACCTAACCCCTTTGAAGCTGGTTTAGAGAGAGAGTATATTCAAAGGAAACACCAAGAGTGTTAAAAGAAGAGGAAGGGGATAGTCATGTGGAAGATTGTGACGAGTAGACAGATGAAGGAACCGAGTTCTTCAGAGATTGAAGGCCATGAGGTTTTCTCTGCCCCAATAAGAGATAGTAGAAAGGTCCAGGGGTCAGCTGCACCATAGCCATCCCACGCAAATTATGGAGTGACTATTGATAGGGACACTTTTTGAAGCAGGTAGAGAAGTGAAGAGTGGAAAGGACAGGAAGTACAATTTAGATCATTGATAAATAAAAGGAAAAAAATGGGTGACAGGACAGAACCCTGAGGAACACCACTGTTAATAGATTTAGGGGAAGAATAGTGGCCAACTACAAATGCAGCTATAGATTGGCCAGAAAGGAAATCAGAGATGAAGGCACAGATAGAAGGACAGAAACTGAAAGAGGGCAGTTTGGAGATTAAAGGGGTGTGTGTGTGTGTGTGTGTGTGTGTGTGTGTGTGTGTGTGTGTGTGTGTGTGTGTGTGTGTGTCAGACTCTATCGAAAGCTTCTGATATGTCTAGTTCAATAGAAAAGGTTTCACCAAACTCTCAAAAGGAGGATGACCAAAAGTCAGAGTTATAGGGTATGAAAGAAGATCGCCAGTAGTGTGTCCCTTGTGGAACCCATACTGACAGTCTGAAAGAGGATTGTGAGAAGAGAGGTGTTTAAGAATCTTTCTATTAAAGATAGATTCAAAAACTTTAAAAAGGCAAGAAATCAAAGTACAGTAATTGGACAATAGTTGGAGGGTTGAGAATGGTCATCCTTCTTTGGGACAGGCTGAATGAAAGCAAACTTCCACACGAAGGAAAGTATCAGATGAAAGAAAGACAAGAGTTTACCTAGGCAGGGTGTCAGCACAGAAGCACAGTTCTTGAAAACAACAGGGGGGATACCATCAGGACCATCTGCCTTCATATAATTGAGCCCAGATAGGGCAGACAGAACATCTTTGGAAGAGATTCTAATTTCAAACATAATTTAGTGAGAGTGAGGAGGAGATGGAGCAACAGACAGCACCAGAATCATCCAGGGTTGAGTTGGAGGCAAAATTAGAATGGTGCCTCTTTCCAATTTAAGGTATTTTTCATAGAAGTTTGATGATGATGAAAATATTATTAAAAACCTTGTTTTGACCTTTGATCTTTAAACAAAACTCTCACCTAAATTTATATCCCATTTTCAGAGGTGGGGGAAGAGGAACCTTCTTTCTGCCCCTTTTACTCTTTCCTCTGCGTTTTAAAGTTGGAGTTCCACTTCTAGAATTGTCTGCATTAGACCCACTTCCTACACTCGATGTGTCATCCTAAATAGAGAAGAAACTGAAATAATCTGATAATGAATACAAGTACACAAAGTCAGTCAGTCTCTCTCTAAAATATCAAATGTTTTCACATATATGGGGTGTGCACAAATTAACTACGAATACACTTTCATCTTAAAATCTAAGTGAGTAGCTTCAAGACATTAATACTTCAGAATGCAAAATTTTTCCTTCTACAGTTTATAAAGTTCATTGTAACCTCCACCTTTAAGACAAATTTAAAAACAGTACTCAATCTCATTCCGTGCCTTGGGAAGATCATCTTTGTGAAATCTTTCAATTTCAATTTTGGAAGCAAAATACGAAGGAACAGGAAAACAAATGGGTCTTAATAAACAATCAGAAATAAAACCACATTTCATGCAGTTACAAAATTACTGAAAGGAATCCTGCCAAGGTGTAAAGTGAAGTCAGGTAACATTTTCAGAGCTGTTGCTTATGGGAGGAAGCCATGCAAGTTCTAGTAGACTTGACTAATTGTGCAGGGAAATAAAGCTTAGTGAGTCCTTCAGTTATATTACGGAGTATTATTATTCTACTTCCTCATTTATAATTTAGCATGTTCTAAAAGTGTATTCAGTATATGTATGCACAATTTGTGGGTAGCTAAGGCTAACTTACAAACCTTAGAACTTAAGCAAGCTCAGTTAGGTGCTTAGACCTATAAGAATAAATACGGTAAATAGCCATATAATTACCAATAAAAATGTTTTATCAGATATATATCATATTTATCTAAAACATAATTATGTAGGTGTCAATGCTAATAAAATATAGGGATAGTATCAGTCAAACTTACCAATTCATCACACGACTCATCCATTAGAGAATTGCAATCACCATTGTGATGATTTGACATTTTTCCTTTTAATCACTTATGAAAAATGTATATCAAGAAATTTCTTGGCCTCTGTTTAAATTTATGTTTTAATAAAATTAAGCACGTTTTCTTTGCTATGACTCAGTCTGAAGTAACTGTTAACCAAATTCAAACAGACTGAAAACCTGGAAATTTGATCTATTTAATACAGAGTTAGATAGACCTATGCCTGTTTTAAATAAAGTTCATAGGCAAAACACAAAATTTTAGCATGTGCACTATAAGAGTTTCTGTAGGAAAATATAGACTCTGGCATCTAATTAAAGATTATAATCTGAGACAAATGATACATTTAAAATCCTTTTTGAAGTCATTCCATATCAACTTAGTGGGCCAAAAACCATCACCAACTCCAATTTTTATGAAACTTGGTACCCTATACCAGTAACCAGACATGGAGTCTATTACTGGGTTTCTATTACTATTACTGTTTACTTTTGATTTCTTCTATTACTATTACTTTATTTTTCATCTATTACTATTACTAATTACTTTTGTATGTGGGCTACTTCACTCATTTGAAAAGGATCTTTATGTCTATTTAAATGCAATTAGAAGCAGTGTTAACAAATATTTGTTTCAACCAAATCATTACAATTTCAGAGACTGTACGACTGTACGTCTTCATAAATTTTACTTTATTGAAGGAAAAATTTGCCACAATATTAGTTCACATACTGTACATGTATATTTTAGTGTACAGGGTGTCCCATAAGTCCAGCATCATAGGAGAAATTCATATTTTTCTATTTCTACAAACCATAATTCATATTTTTCTCTTTCTACAGGCCATAATGTCTGTGAGCAAGGAAGAATGAATCCAGATAATTCTACTCATAGGAAATTGGAGTCAGAGAGAGGCCGCTGCTGAATTTAACAGACTGCATCCAGACCGCGAGCCAATAACACATAGTTGTTAGCAGACTTGTTGCAAAGTTTAAGGAAACAGGATCCATAAAAGATAAACCACGCAGTGGACCTTCAAGGAGGTCCACTGACAATGATACAGCGACTGCTATCCTGGCTCATTTTAACAGAAGTCCCAGTAAGTCTCTTCGGCAATTGTCCACCAAGACAGGAGTATCAAAAGTAGCATCCATCGCATTCTTCAGGCTCACAAATGGCATCTATATAAACTTCAGATCCTACAGAAATTAAGCAAAGATGATCCCAACCAGCAGATGGAATTTTGTGAATGGGCTACGGAACAATATGCTCAGGATGCCAATTTCCCATCCACCATTCTGTTCAGTGACGAGGCTGTTTTTTATGGAAATGGTGAGGTAAATCAACAGAACACCCGCTACTGGTCTCAAAACAACCCTCACTGGTATACCTCTTCAAAGGAACAAGGTGCATCTCGGGTGATGGTATGGTGTGGCATTTGGAAGGATCGCATCATAGGCCCCCTCTTTTTCGATGAACATGTCACTGGAGGCACCTACCTACGTATGCTCAAGGAAGAAGCATTTCCCAGTGTCTTGAACGAAGAAGGAAATTTCCCAACATGGTTCCAGCAAGATGGCGCTCCTGCGCATTACAGCACCCAAGTAAGGGAATACCTGTACCAACAATTCCCTGGTCACTGATTGAAAACAATGGTGGACATATTGAGCATGTTCTGTAAATAAAAGCTTTTGTTTTGCCTTTTTTTATTATTTTTCCTATGATGCCGGAGTTATGGGACACCCTGTAGAGTAGATTTAGTTCATTTTTTCAGTTCTTTGTTCACACAATATGTTCATTGCCACTGCAATAGAAAAGTAATAGACTATTATCTATTACTTTGCCTTCTATTACTATTACAGCCAAAAAATTATGATCTATTACTATTACTTGAAAAATCCTGTAATAGTCTATTACTATTACTCCATGTCTGCCAGTAACTAAGAAAATAAACAGTAATCCCTTGCTTTACAGAAGGGTTACATTCCATAAAATCCTTCCATAAAGGGGATTTCTGTATATCAAATCCTATTTTCCCATAGAGCCAAGATTTTGTTTGGTAGGAACATATCTCCAAATATATAGGTAATGGGAATCTATGATGTAACACTCATAATAATGCAACAAACCTTATTAAAATACTCTGTACATTATTACTGTATAATAATGGCAGGAGGGTGGAAAGGAAGGTTGTGGTGAGCACAAGCCACTGTCTGTGTAAAATTAGAATAGATTATTAGATATTTTAGTGACTGAGTTAGTGATGAATAAAACAGTTTTTCACCAGTGTCAAACCTCCTTAACACATCAAGTTTTATATCCTAAGCAATAGCTTTACAGGCTTTCTTCACACTGCTACTACCACTGTTACTCGAGGGTCACTTTCCAGACATCTTAGGCAATGGTGAAGCATTTTAAAGTATGAAAGTACGGTATATATATTTTTATTTCTTCTAGAATATTCTTCTTTTTTTTTAAAGACTCAAATTTCCATTATAATGAATCTTACTTCCGTTAGACTGAATTTTATTCCCTTATTAATAATTTCTGTTACAATAAAATTCCATAAATTGAATTTCCATAAAGCATGGGATTACTTGTACTCCAAATATTTAATTTTGCAAATTTCATATCTCCCTTATAAATAAAGTTAGAATAATGGTTAAATCTCATTTTAAAGCTCATAAACAGTCTCTCTCTCATTCTCTATGAAAAAAATAACACTGAAAATAAAGTTAACCTTGACCTTTGGCCTTTAATAAAAAAAAAATGACAAATTTTAATTTTTTTAATTTTTTGCAAAGATAGACTGTTATGTAGAAGATACTTTGAAAAGTTTAATAGTGGACACATGCATCATCATTAGAAAGATATCGACAATTGAGTTTAGTATGGTCAGGCCAAATGGGCACTGTCTTGGGTGTGGTTAATGTCTATAGTCTTATATTGGGTACTTTTATTTTGTCTAAATTATTTTTTACACTGAAAACAGGCCAGTTATATATTTATTTACATTTACTAAAACTCCCTTAATTATTACTCAATATAATTCTTATTTTACACTTAAAACATTAAAGTACTTTATCTTAATTACCTTACTAAATATAATTAGTTATATTCTTATACAATTTATATTCTATTACATCTTAATTATATTATTCACAATGAATATTCTTTTCCCACCTCAGTGTCCTTAATTTGTATGTCGTCACTCTAGATTGGCGAACTGTAAAGATTTCATTCTGGTTTAAACCCAAAGGAAACTTATGGCTGAAAATAAACTCATTATTGGTTGGCCTCCTATTAGTTTGGATGTTAGTTGCTTGTAACCTAATCTCTTTCTCTATATGTTAATCTGGTTTTGGCTTGAACCTACTTCATATGTGGGGTTTCTTTAAAGCCTACTTATAGTTTATAAACACAAGTTAGGTCTTTTCAATCCATTCATACTGTCTACTTTTAAGCATGATACTCAAGGCAAATACTTTTTATTGAATTAGGGAAAGTTCTCCAGCAATAGGCCTACCTTAATTAGTGATCAATCTTTACAACCACTACAGGGTGTTTAAATGCATAGTGTCCTTGGATCTGGTCAATTATTAAAGTTATCTTGCCTTAATTTTGGGTGTTATTTTCTTCTGTCTCCTTTTCACTATCTATCATAACATCTGCCAATTTTTTTTTTTTTTTTTTATGCAGGAAGGAAGGGGCCAAGGGCAAATGCCTGCAAAAGCATTCCCCCCATAGAAGAAGAAAACTAAAATCAAGGACAGGGGTTTTTGAGATGCCTAGACACACTGTGTTTAAAAAATGGGAGGTCATAGACAAGAGGAAAGATGGATTGAGGAAGATTGTTCCAAAGTTCACTGGTTGAGTAGATGAAAGATTGAAAATACCGATTAACCCGTGCGTTAGAGTTGGACAGAAAAGGAGTAAGAAAGTAGAAAGTCTGGTGTTGCATGCTCCCGTTAAAGGAGGCATGCAGTTAGAGTGTTTAGAAGAGCAATGTCCATTATAATAGTAATAGTAAAGAGAGAGGGAGGCAACATTGTGGTGGAGAGAGAGATATTGAAGACAGTCAGTAAGAGGCAGGATATTGATGAGACAAAAAGCCTTTGATTCTACCTAGTCAAGTATGGCTGTAGAGGTTGAGCCACCAACACACGAGAAGCATACTCCACATAGGGGTGAACAAGACCCCTGTACAGAGACAGCAACTGAGGGGGTAAAGAAACCATGGAGGCAGTACAGCACACCTAACCTCTTAGAAGCTGTATGTTAGGGTGGAGTGAAAAATTCAAAAGTGCCAGGATCAAAATTGAGGGTGTCTAGATAGTTGTATTTTGTACAGGATTAAACTTTAAAACCAATTTTGGGTGGTTGCATACAAAACTGTGACTGCTACTGGCCAATTTATACAAATCATACGTGCATGCAAACAACCAAAATTTGAACCCAGTGACCTATCTCAGGTTCTGGACATGATAGAAAGACAATTTAAAAACTGTTTATGATGTATTTCTTACCTCTGAAGCAGATTAAAACATTTGCAGAGGGCTGCACGTCAATAATGCATCAAAAAATCCATATTTTGTCATTTTTGCTCAAAAAATGCAATTTTTTGGGCCTTTTTCTCCAAATACAGGGTGTACATAAAGTCAGGATCTATTTTTGTGAAGCACTTGGAAATTATATGGAATTCAATCATAAAATGATAAAGTGGTAACATTTATTAAATAATTAAGAGTAGGATTCGATGTGACGCCCATCAGAATCCCTGCACAGCTCAAATCATTCCGCAGCATTTCTAAACACATTCTGGAGCATTTGCGGGGTTATGTTATCTGCAGCAGTTCGTATACGTGTACGTAAGTTTTCAAGACTCGTAATCTTCGTCTGATAGACATGCGATTTGATAAAGCCCCATGCAAAGAAATCTAAAGGGGTTAAATCTGGTGATCTCGCTGGCCAAGGTCTGTTGCTTCCGCATCCGATCCAGCGATTTGGAAAACGTCCATTTAGATAATCCTGAACAATTTTGGCATAGTGACAAGGAGCACCATCATGTTGATAGACGACGGTACTAACAATCCTATCCCCGTCGTCTATCAACATGATGGTGCTCCTTGTCACTATGCCAAAATTGTTCAGGATTATCTAAATGGACGTTTTCCAAATTGCTGGATCGGATGCGGAAGCAACAGACCTTGGCCAGCGAGATCACCAGATTTAACCCCTTTGGATTTCTTTGCATGGGGCTTTATCAAATCGCACATCTATCAGACGAAGATTACGAGTCTTGAAAACTTACGTAGCTACACGTATACGAACTGCTGCAGATAACATAACCCTGCAAATGCTCTAGAATGTGTTTAGAAATGCTGCGGAACGATTTGAGCTGTGCAGGGATACTGATGGGCATCACGTCGAATCCTACTCTTAATTATTTAATAAATGTTACCACTTTATCATTTTATGATTGAATTCCATATAATTTGCAAGTGCTTCACAAAAATAGATCCTGACTTTATGTACACCCTGTATTTTGTTTTTTATTTGAAATTATATTTTATATTTTTCTTTTCGGGTTCAATTTATAGAATTGATAAATACATGTATTTTTTACAACCTTATTGCCAAAAAATACTGCATAGTAGGATGTTAAGATGCAGTGACAGTTAAAATTCTTGATGGAGGTCACAGATTTTCAAGCACAGACTCATTCCCCAATGGAAAGCTTCCTCTTGGTAAAGATGTCATCAAACATGTAATGGCAGAAGAGAACTGGACAACCAGACAAGCAGCTGATACAGTTACACTAAGTCTGATTGAACACTGGATTTCGTGCAATGTCTATCCAATTTCACACCCCAGTGTCACCAGCAAGATTCAGGATCTAGTCAAAGAATTTTCAAGGTAAGACTCAAATTTTCAGTCCCTTATAAAAAGATTTAAAATATGTCATACTTTTGTAAATTTTGTAGTTACATTTATTTGTTTGTGACAGTAATTTTATTAACATAATCACGTGATTCAGTGATTTGCAAATCATAAGAATGCTCAGTAATAAATTCTGTTTTGACGAACTTAATTTAGGGTTTATAATTGAAATTTGCATTCACATTAAAGTTTTGGTAATTCTGTAGATTTGATAGATATCCAAAAAAGAGATGTGGTGACAAGTTCTGGAGTGATCTTCCTTCATTGAAAAAACTTCCAAGTTGTTTGACATCTTCTGTGAGGACTCAAATCAGAAGAGATTTGGAACATTTGTATCAACTCAAAATGACAGAAAAAGACTATGCTTTCTACGAGGACCAGAAAACAGCTAAAAAGGGACAATGCGTTGGTTTTAAGGAATGTCTTACATCAGCAGGCATCAGATACAAAAGGAGAGGAGTACAGCAGGAGCAAGCAAAAGAAAAGAATCAGTAAGTTTGATCTACAGGGGGTCCTTGTTATCTGAGTCCCCACATTTATGCAGCCAAATAATCGTAGAACCATATGGATAAATTCCCACACTTAATAGGTTTCCACAGATAATGTACATGGAACACAGAAGCACAATGGAAAACTGTTCAAATTTCCCTCAGACTCGCTGTCTCGCTCGCTTTCCCCTACCTCCAACAAACCACCACCACCACCACGCTCCACCCCCAACCCTGATGCCATGCACTCTTAGTCTCTCACTAACTGTTGCCAGTGCTGAACCCATCTGCAGTTTTCTGGTGTTTTCATTCTGATTTTGTTGATTTTTTGCACTATTGTTGCAGCTATGACTTGAAAGCACACTGCTAGTGGTAAAGCAGCTACCAGCCCTAAAAGAAAGCGTATCAGCTATGGGTTGGATGTGAAATTAGATGTCATTAAGCACAAGAAAAAGTGAACAAGTGATAGACATTGCGCTTGCTCTTAACATTCCCAAAACTACCATTCATACCATACTTAAGAATGCAGCAGATTTAGAAGCAAAAGCTATGACAATGATAAGGCACTCTGAGATTAAAATAACATGTATAATTAACCATAATTTTGAGTCATTTATTGTGTTAAGGTTCCAATTAAACCTTATTCTCATTATTTCTTACGGGTTTTAGGTCCCCACTTTAAGTGGATTTATTTAAAGTGGTGATTTCTTGGTCCCCATTATCCTCAGATAATGAGGATCCCCTGTATATAAATTAAAAAACTTTTGGTTAATGGTCACTGAAAATCTGGGTTTCTTGAAATGATTGTACTACAAATTATAAAATTTTATTTTTTCGTCTTTAGTAAACTATCTTGTATCATAATTATATTGTATTTTATTATCCCCAGGGAAGAGCTCAGAAGAGTTTTTCCAAGTTTTTCCATCAAGCTCAGCAGCAATACATGACAGTGATCTCAACAATCTCTCAGGTCAGGGCAGCCTGGAATCACATGAAACAGCTGGTGTCAGTGAACAACAGGAATCCAGGACAGAACAAAATAGGAAGAGTCTACCAAACCTCACTTGGCAGTGTGACAGGTATACTGTATAGTTTAAAATATGAATATGCTTTGAACACTCTTGTTGCTCTGTTGACAATACCTTTGAAAAAATTATTTATAATTCATGTAATGTTGCTAATATAGGGTGTCCCAAAAAAAAAACTATATACTCTTTATACCATCATATATTTTATAATTAAAAAAAAAAAAAAACTATATTGTTATAGCAATTGGCAATGAAAGGTAAATTAGTAATCTAAGTGATCAAAATATGAGAGAGAGAGAGAGAGAGAGAGAGAGAGAGAGAGAGAGAGAGAGAGAGAGAGAGAGAGAGAGAGAGAGAGAGAGTTACAAGGAGTTACAAGGAAAAGAAGTACCTCAAAAGGCCTTGCGGCCCATACCGAGGAGGTACCAATGGCAACGGTGCCAGGGAAAATTTTGTCTTTCAACTATGCTAGCAGTAGTAGAAAACTGGATAGAAAAGTAGAAGGCTCTCTCCCCACCCTCCGCTCCCTCCCTGCCAGAGGCAGGTACGGAAAAAGGTTGAAGAAAATACCTTGACCCTGGAAAAGTAGCCAAGGAAATTTTACAGGAAAGTGGAGAATATATAAATAGCTCTATATTTAGCTTGCTCACAGAGACACCGTGCAAGCGAACTCCTGCAGAGTTTTCTGAGGTTTTAATCTTAAACTATGAGTGTGTTCTGTACTTTGTCTAGCCTATTTTTAAACAGATTTACACTTTGACTGGAAACATCCTCTGAGGGAAGTTGGTTCCAGATATCAACTATTTTACAGGAAAAGAAATTTCCGCAGACTGAGGTCCTAAATGTCTTTACACACTCAAATAGTGTGCAAGATTTCGTCTAACCTTTTCTTGAACTGATCCACAGAGGAACTGTTCACAACTTCCGAAGGTAACCTGTTCCATGTGTCACAGATCTTATACGTAACGTAATTCCCACACACACTAGTCTTAAACCGTTTCAAATCCAACTTCCAACCATTGTTGCGAGTTGGGTTATCATTTAAACTAAACATACTTCTAAAATCGACATCGTTGAACCCTCGTAAGAGCTTGAAAACCTCGATCAGTTGACCACGCAGCCTCCGAGTTTCAAGCGAAAACAAGTTCAGGGCGCGTAACCGTCGATTGTAGCCCATATGCCTAACGGAAGGGATCAACTTTGTGGCCCTCGCCTGCACTCGCTCCAGCCTCTCAATATCTTTCCTGAGGGTGGGCGACCAGAACTGCACAGCATACTCCGGGTACGGCCGAACAAGGGAATTGTACAGTGAGAGCACAATCTCCTTGTTCCGAAACTGAAATTGCCTCCTGATATAACCCAATAGTTTCTGGGCTTTCTTTTCCATCTCTACACACTGTTTCGTAAACTTAAGGTCGCTGCTAATTAGCACACCCAAGTCCTTTTCTAAATCAGTCACCTCGATATTACTGCCCAACATCGAGTAGTCCGACTTGGGATTGGCGTAGCCAATGTGCATCACTTTGCATTTACCCAAGTTAAACGGCATTTGCCATTTTTCGGACCACTCTCCTATCCTACCTAGGTCCGCACGCAGTTCCTCGATCGCTTCGGGCGTCCCAACATTGGTCCCAAGCTTGGTGTCATCAGCGAATTTGGCGATCCGACTGACGATGCCACCGTCGATATCATTTATGTAAATGGTAAACAACAGTGGCCCCAAAACGGAACCCTGAGGAACCCCACTAGTGACCGAGGCCCAACCCGAACTAGCCCCTTTAATTACCACCCTCTGCCGCCTATTCCTTAGCCAGTTTTCAATCCACCTACCTATTTCCCCACCGATACCCAGCGCGCGCACTTTCGCCATTAGCCGGCGGTGAGGTACCTTATCAAAGGCTTTCTGAAAGTCGAGATAAAGTATATCAATCGCCCTACTCTTATCGTACTCACTCAACATGACGTGGAAAAACTCGAGCAAGTTGGTGAGACACGACCTATGCCGTCTAAACCCATGTTGGGAGTCCCCAAGCAGCTTGTAGGAATCCAAATGGTCAACGATTCTATCAGCTATTATCCTTTCTAATAATTTACCTACAACTGAAGTGAGACTAATAGGACGATAGTTCCCTGGACTTTCGTGATCCCCTTTCTAAAGATAGGGGTCACGTTGGCCTCTCTCCAGTCACCAGGCACCTGGCCCATCTCCAACGATTTGTTGAAGACTGTAGCCAGGTGGGAGCCACCTGGTCGCGCACTTCTCGCAAAACACTGGGGAGAAACTGGTCTGGCCCAGGAGCCTTAAACGCGCTCAGTTTGTCTATTCTATGAGCAACGACTGTCGCGGTACATCTAACACTATCCAGGTCAGCACCTTCGTGCCTCACAGCTGGCTCGGGGATGACGCGGGTATCCTCCCTGGTGAACACTCCCGCAAAGTACTCATTAAGCACCTTAGCGATGTCCGCGTCGGAGGTCCGCAGAACGCCGCTTCCGTCCTTTAAAGGACCTATCATGCTTCTAATAGGCTTTCTACTATTAACATAACTGAAGAACTCCTTAGGGTTCCTCTTGCAGAGGCTTGCCACCCGTAGTTCTTCGTTACGTTTCGCTAGCCTAACCTTCGCCTTCACTTCCCTACACAGGCGGACATACGCTTCAGTGTTCTCGTGGGAACGATTGGCCTTCGCCCTCCTATACACTACTTTCCTATTTCGGATAGCCGAAGCGATGCCACGATTGAACCACTTAGAGAGAGAGAGAAAAGGGAGAGTTACAAGGAGTTACAAGGAAAAGAAGTACCTCAAAAGGCCTTGCGGCCCATACCGAGGAGGTACCAATGGCAACGGGTGCCATGGAAAATTTTGTCTTTCAACTATCCTAGCAGTAGTAGAAAACTGGATAGAAAAGTAGAAGGCTCTCTCCCCACCCTCCGCTCCCTCCCTGCCAGAGGCAGGTACGGAAAAAGGTTGAAGAAAATACCTTGACCCTGGAAAAGTAGCCAAGGAAATTTTACAGGAAAGTGGAGAATATATAAATAGCTCTATATTTAGCTTGCTCACAGAGACCGAGCAAGTGACCTCCTGCAGAGTTTTCTGAGGTTTTAATCTTAAACTATGTGTGTGTTTAGTACTTTGTCTAGCCTATTTTTAAACAGATTTACACTTTCACTGGAAACAACCTCTGAGGGAAGTTGGTTCCAGATATTAACTATTTTATAGGAAAAGAAATTTCCGCAGACTGAGGTCCTAAATGTCTTTACACACTCAAATAGTGTGCAAGATTTCGTCTAACCTTTTCTTGAACTGATCCACAGAGGAACTGTTCACAACTTCCGAAGGTAACCTGTTCCATGTGTCACATGTGTCTCTCACAGAGAGAGAGAGAGAGAGAGAGAGAGAGAGAGAGAGAGAGAGAGAGAGAGAGAGTTACAAGGAAAAGAAGTACCACAAAAGGCCTTGCGGCCCATACCGAGGAGGTACCAATGGCAACGGGTGCCACGGAGAATTTTCTACACACTCAAATAGTGTGCAAAATTTGGTCTAACCTTTTCTTGAACTGATCCACAGAGGAACTGTTCACAACTTCCGAAGGTAACCTGTTCCATGTGTCACAGATCTTATACGTAAAGTAATTCCCACACACACTAGTCCTAAACCATTTCAAATCCAACTTCCAACCATTGTTGCGAGTTGGGTTATCATTTAAACTAAACATACTTCTAAAATCGACATCGTTGAACCCGCGTAAGAGCTTGAAAACCTCGATCAGTTGACAACGCAGCCTCCGAGTTTCAAGCGAAAACAAGTTCAGGGCGCGTAACCGTCGATTGTAGCCCATATGCCTAACGGAAGGGATTAACTTTATGGCCCTCGCCTGCACTCACTCCAGCCTCTCAATATCTTTCCTGAGGGTGGGGCGAACTGCACAGCATACTCCAGGTGCGGCCGAACAAGGGAACTGTACAGTGAGAGCACAACCTCCTTGTTCCGAAACTGAAATTCCTCCTGATATAACCCAATAGTTTCTGGGCTTTCTTTTCCACCTCTACACACTGTTTCGTAAACTTAAGGTCGCTGCTAATTAGCACACCCAAGTCCTTTTCTAAATCAGTCACCTCGATATTACTACCCAACATCGAGTAGTCCGACTTGGGATTGGCGTAGCCAATGTGCATCACTTTGCATTTACCCAAGTTAAACGGCATTTGCCATTTTTCGGACCACTCTCCTATCCTACCTAGGTCGTACGCAGTTCCTCGATCGCTTCGGGCGTCCCAACATTGGCCCCAAGCTTGGTGTCATCAGCGAATTTGGCAATCCGACTGACGATGCCACCGTCGATATCATTTATGTAAATGATAAACAACAGTGGCCCCAAAACGGAACCCTGAGGAACCCCACTAGTGACCGAGGCCCAACCCGAACTAGCCCTTTAATTACAACCCTCTGCCGCCTATTCCTCAGCCAGTTTTCAATCCACCTACCTATTTCCCCACCGATACCCAGCGCGCGCACTTTCGCCATTAGCCGGCGGTGAGGTACCTTATCAAAGGCTTTCTCAAAGTCGAGATAAAGTATATCAATCGCCCTACTCTTATCATACTCACCAACATGACGTGGAAAAACTCGAGCAAGTTGGTGAGACACGACCTATGCCGTCTAAACCCATGTTGGGAGTCCCCAAGCAGCTTGTAGGAATCCAAATGGTCAACGATCCTATCAGCTATTATCCCTTCTAATAATTTACCTACAACTGAAGTGAGACTAATGGGACGATAGTTCCCTGGACTTTCGTGATCCCCTTTCTTAAAGATAGGGGTCACGTTGGCTTCCCTCCAGTCACCAGGCACCTGGCCCATCTCCAACGATTTGTTGAAGACTGTAGCCAGGTGGGGAGCCACCTGGTCGCGCACTTCCGCAACACTCTGGGGAGAAACTGGTCTGGCCCAGGAGCCTTAAACGCGCTCAGTTTGTCTATTCTATCGGCAACGACTGTCGCGGTACATCTAACACTATCCAGGCCAGCACCTTCGTGCCTCACACCTGGCTCGGGGATGACGGGTATCCTCCCTGGTGAACACTCCCGCAAAGTACTCATTAAGCACATTAGCGATGTCCGCGTCGAGGTCCGCAGAACGCCGCTTCCGTCCTTTAACGGACCTATCATGCTTCTAATGGGCTTTCTACTATTAACATAACTGAAGAACTCCTTAGGGTTCCCCTTGCAGAGGCTTGCCACCCATAGTTCTTCGTTACGTTTCGCTAGCCTAACCGTCGCCTTCACTTCCCTACACAGGCGGACATACGCTTCAGTGTTCTCGTGGGAACGATTGGCCTTCACCCTCCTATACGCTACTTTCCTATTTCGGATAGCCAAAGCGATGTCACGATTGAACCACTTAGGCTGCGTTGAAGCAGGGGTGACCGGTTTTGAGGGTATGGCAGCAGACTGCAGCACCATAAACTCGTCCCGGAATGCACTCCACACTCCCTCAACACGCCGCCAACCTCTAACCCCATCTCTCCTACGCTATCCCTGAGGCTAACAAAGTTCCCGCCGGAGATCGAGCTTACTGCCTCTCGAGTTACTACGCTTCACCCGAGGGACACACACACGGAACCTAATAAGACGTGATCACTCCCGCCCAATGATTCGTCAACGGTGAGGCCAGTGACGAGGTTGTCTTCGGTTTGAACACTAAGTCTAGAACGCTTTCGCCTCGTGTAGGCTCGTTGACCCACTGAGTGAGGAAGTTCTCATCAGCAAAGTCAACTAGCCTCCTCCCTTCAGCATCGGCAGTCTGTTTTCCCACTTTATGCCGCGACAGTTGAAGTCTCCTAAAACTACACACACCCTATCCCCTAGCAGGCTACTGAGTTCGGTGTACAGGCTGTATCCTCCTCGAGGAGGAGATGCGGAGGTCTGTACACCAAGATTAACCTATAGTTCGTCCCTCCCACGTTCAGATCGACGCCAAGCAGCTCCCGTTCCGACCGGAACTGGCAGTCAACCGGACTCAACGTGTCTCTGACGTATATTAGTACCCCACCCCCCTCCCCACGGGTGCGGTCTTTGCGAAATATTCTATACCCGGGAATTTCGAACTCCCCAACGTAGTCCCTACGATCAGTATGAATCCAGGACTCGGTGATAGCAACGATATCCTGGTATTCTGATGCTAAGAGCGCCGTAGCTCGCCAAACTTGTTCCTGATCGACCTAGCATTAAAAAGCATTGCAGGGAGGGAGCCTCCCCTATTCTGACCGCCCCCTAGCACGACCCGTTTCCTGAACAGCCAGGGCTGTCGGAGTTGAAGAGCCCCTCACTAACAAGGGGACAATCTCCGCAGGAGCCTGAGCCCCCTCCAACGTGGAAGGAGAGTCACTACCTGCTGTTGGAGGGGACTACTACTGGGAGGGGACTAATACTGGGGAGGGGGACTAACTACTGGGGGAGGGGGACTAACTACTGGGGGAGGGGGACTAACTGCTGGGGGAGGGGACTAACTGCGGGGAGAGAGAGAGAGATTACAAGGAGTTATAAGGACAAGAGGAAGCCTCAAAGACCTTTGGTCCACTCTGGAGGTTCCTGTTATTAAAAGTTTATTTTTCTTTCAACTATCCTAGCAGTAGTAGAAAACTGGATAGAAAAGTAGAAGGCTCTCCCTCCCTGCCAGAGGCAGGTACGGAAAAAGGTTGAAGAAAATACCTTGACCCTGGAAAAGTAGCCAAGGAAATTTTACAGGAAAGTGGAGAATATATAAATAGCTCTATATTTAGCTTGCTCACAGAGACACCATGCAAGCGAACTCCTGCAGAGTTTTCTTATGTTTTAATCTTAAACTATGAGAGTATTCAGTACTTTGTCTAGCCTATTTTTAAACACATTTACACTTTGACTGGAAACAACCTCTGAGGGAAGTTGGTTCCAGATATTAACTATTTTATAGGAAAAGAAATTTCCGCAGACAGAGGTCTAAATGTCTTTAGTTCCAGTTTAAACCCATTATTTCTTGTCGGATTGGCATTAAGTGAGAATAACTGTCTGTAATCTACCCTGTCTATTCCTTTGAGCATCTTGAAGACTTGAATAAGCTGACCTCGCAACCTCTCGTCTCTAAGCTAAACAGATTTAGGCGCTCCAATCTCCGTTTGTAGCTTTGCATTCTCATTGAAGGGATCAATTTTGTAGCCCTTGCTTGTACTCTTTCTAACCTTTCTATGTCCTTCCTGAGGGATGGAGACCAAAACTGCGCACAGTATTCCAGTTGAGGTCTGACTAGAGAATTATAAAGAGACATTACAGTCTCCTTGTTCCGAAACTGGAACTGTCTTTTAATATAACCTAATAATTTTAAGGCCCTTTTTGACTTCTGCGCAGTGCTTCGACGGTTTCAGATCGTTGCTGATATAGACTCCAAGTCTTTCTCTAGATCGGTCTCAGTCAAGTTCCTTCCAAGAGAGAGTAATCGGTCTTGGTTTTTATAACCTATGTGCATTACCTTACATTTGTCCAAGTTGAATGGCATCTGCCAAGTAGCAGACCATTCGCCCAACCTGTCAAGATCGTTCTGAAGCGTTCTTACGCCTCCTCAGTACCTACACTACTTCCTAATTTGTATCGTCTGCAAATTTGGAGATTGCACTTAGAAGCCCGACGTCTATATCGTTAATATAAATGATAAAAAGTAAAGGACCCAGCACGGAACCCTGTGGGACACCACTGGTGACGGCGCCCACTCATTTATTACCACTCTCTGCTTTCTATCTTTTAACCAATCCTCAATCCAGTTGGAACGAGCCCAGTGATTCCTAGTCCTTTGACTTTAGCTATCAATCTAGCGTGAGGGACTTTGTCAAAGGCTTTTTGAAAGTCGAGATACACTATATCTATTGCCCTACTTGCATCGTACAGTGTATGCATATTATGGAAAAACTCTAACAGGTTTGTCAGACAGGATCTATGTGCCTAAATCCATGTTCAGAATAAAAAATTAGATTGTTAGATTCAAGTGATACACAATACATTTTGTAATGATGGATTCCAACAGTTTGCCGACAACTGATGTTAAACTGATCGGGCGATAATTACAAGGATTTTCCCTATCACCCTTTTTAAAGATAAGTGTTACATTTGCTAACTTCCAGTCGGTTGGAACTTTCCCTAACTCGATTGATTGTTTGAATATGGTTACTAAGTTGTCAACAACATTGTGGCTAACCTTTTAATACCCTTGGAAGAAATAAGTCGGGGACCAGTGATTTGTATATCTTATCAATTAATTGCTGTACCTCATTTCTCGTAAAACTTATGGTCTCTACGGGCTGGTCACCATCATATGTAATCCGAGGACTTGGCACTTCTATTGTCTCCGTGAAGACTGTAACAAAGAACTCGTTTAACAATTAGCTATATAGAGAGAGAGAGAGAGAGAGAGAGAGAGAGAGAGAGGAGAGAGAGAGAGGAGAGAGAGAGAGAGAGAGAGAGAGAGAGAGAGAGAGAGAGAGAGAGAGAGAGAGAGAGAGAGAGAGAGAGAGAGAGAGAGAGAGAGAGAGAGAGAGAGAGAGAGAGAGAGAGAGAGAGAGAGAGAGTTACAAGGAGTTACAAGGAAAAGAAGTACCTCAAAAGGCCTGCGGCCCATACCGAGGAGGTACCAATGGCAACGGGTGCCAGGGAAAATTTTGTCTTTCAAACTATGCTAGCAGTAGTAGAAAACTGGATAGAAAAGTAGAAGGCTCTCTCCCACCCTCCGCTCCCTCCCTGCCAGAGGCAGGTACGGAAAAGGTGAAGAAAATACCTTGACCCTGGAAAAGTAGCCAAGGAAATTTTACAGGAAAGTGGAGAAATATAAATAGCTCTATATTTAGCTTGCTCACAGAGACCGAGCAAGCGAACTCCTGCAGAGTTTTCTGAGGTTTTAATCTTAAACTATGAGTGTGTTCAGTACTTTGTCTAGCCTATTTTTAAACAGAGAGAGAGAGAGGAGAGAGAGAGAGAGAGAGAGAGAGAGAGAGAGAGAGAGAGAGAGAGAGAGAGAGAGAGAGAGAGAGAGAGAGAGAGAGAGAGAGAGAGAGAGAGAGAGAGAGAGAGAGTTACAAGAGTTACAAGGAAAAGAAGTACCTCAAAAGGCCTTGCGGCCCATACCGAGGAGGTACCAATGGCAACAGGTGCCACAGAAAATTTCTACACACTCAAATAGTGTGCAAGATTTGGTCTAACCTTTTCTTGAACTGATCCACAGAGGAACTGTTCACAACCTCTGAAGGTAACCTGTTCCACATGTCACAGATCTTATATGTAAAGTAATTCCCACACACACTAGTCCTAAACCATTTCAAATCCAACTTCCAACCATTGTTGCGAGTTGGGTTATCATTTAAACTAAACATGCTTCTAAAATCGACATCGTTGAACCCATGTAAGAGCTTGAAAACCTCGATCAGTTGACCACGCAGCCTCCGAGAGAGAGAGAGAGAGGAGAGAGGAGAGAGAGAGAATATATATATAGATATATATATATATATATATTAGGGTGCTTGACTTTTATCAAGTTCTGAATTTCACTACACTTTGTAAAGCATATGTATCAAATTTGAAGCAAACTGAACACCATTTAGAGGTTGCACACTTGTGTCTCTATTCGACAAGCAAGCACTTCCTTCATTGCAACTGCTGAAAGTCTCGGACAAGATGTATCGCAGATTATTATTTCGCCATCAACTGTTCATCGAGCATGTGCCAAGTATCAAGAGAAAATGGCCAAACAACTTGAGGAGTCGATCTTCAAAGATCCACCTCTCTTAGTTCTGCACTAGGACAGCAAGCTACTACCCCAAGCTGCTGGTGGAAGCTCTAGAAGCTTGGAAGACAGAGTAGCTGTTGTGGTAACAGGGAAGGAGTTCGAGCATCATCTTGGAGTGCCTGTTGCCCAGATGGTACTGGTGAACAAATGGCTCGAGCCATCATCCAGGAGCTGCAATGATTTGGAATTCAGGACGCATCATTGGCATCTCATGTGACACTATGGAGTCCAATACCGGACTTCTGCATGGGGTATGTATGAGGATTGAACAAGTCCTTGGTCGGTCGCTCTTGTGGTTGCCTTGCCATCACCACATTTATGAGCTCATTTTGAAGGAGGTCTTTCATAAGTCCCTGGGGCCAACAAGTGGTCCTGAAATCCTGTTGTTTCAACAATTTCAGCAGCACTGGGACTTTATTAACAAAAATTGTTTCAAAACCATGATTGATGAAGAAGAGCAGCACTAGGTACTTGGAAGATGAACGAATCAGGATGGTGAGTTATCTTCGTGGAGTCATTGAAAGTTCATGTCACCTGAGAGAAGATTATGAGGAATTCTTCAAGCTGTCGCTCCTTTTCCTTGGAGGCTGGGTGGAGCTCAGTTCTCCTTCAGGACTCCAGGAGCCCATCATCAAGCCAGGTGGATGGCAAAAACTATCTATGTGCTGAAAATGGTTTTGTTCCAGGAGCAACTGGAACTCACTGACTGAGAGGTGAAGGGATTGCACAACATGGCCCTTTTTACGTTTCATTTATGTCTGGTTCTGGCACGAGGCAGTGGTCGGTAGTGGGCCTGAAAAATGACCTAGACATGATTCAACTGTTGATTTCATATCCGAACAAGGACCTGGACCAAGCTGCCTTGAGAGTTGCCAAAAGGCATCTATGGTATCTCTCGGAGACACTAGTCGGCTTGGCTTTCCTTGATGAAGGGATATTGCCAAATGAGAAAGAAAAGATGTTCCAGGCTGAAACAAACCTGTGTCAAGGAAGGAACTCAACGACTCGTGAAAAACCTGACTTTTGAAGGCAAGGATCTGAGCAACTTCGTCACTCAAAGGATGAAGACATTCTTTGACAACTTTGATATCAGGGATGTCAACAATGTAGAGGAGTACACCAAAAATGGACGGCTTGAGAGAGTCAGTCAACATGCTGAAAGTCGTAAATGACAGCAGAGAGGGAATTGCATTAATCAAGCAATTCAATGAATCGTCAAGGACAAGAAGCAAAAACAATTCTTGTTGCGGATTGTTGAGCATCATCGAAAGGAGGTGTCAAAAAGAAGCAAGGCAGGAACATCCTTGTACCAATTCAAAAATTGATTCAGATTTTCTGATTTTAATACTAGAGTTCTTTATTTTCTGTGCTTCCAAGGGAGAATTCTTTTGTAACACTGAAGAAAATTTTGTATTACTAATTGTATTGTATTGTGTAATGTGTATTGATTTGAATTTTCCAATTTTATTATTAGAGTTTTTCATTTTCCATGGTTCCAAGGGAGAATTTTTTCATAACATTGAAGAAAAATTTATTATAAAAGGTTCAAAATTGGTGCACATCTTTCTTACATGAAAAAGAATAAAAGCACAAGCAAAGTGGAGAAAAATATTGACCTTTGATATTTTCCTCTGTACGAGTGAAACACCCTAATATATATATACACAGGGCTCCAATAAACCTCAGCCCCCCCGCCCATGGCCTAAACCATTAGAGGTACAGTAAAACTAAACATACCTTACAAAAGAGAATTTGATCCTGCATTTAATGAGAAACAATTAAAACTTGGTGTTCCCGCCATTGGCTTCCAAGACAGCCTGAATTCACTTTGGGTAGCTTGCCAAAAGTGACGTGAATAGATCTTGATCATTACGCAAATTTGCTAAAACAGTTTCAATGTGTTGCGTCATTGTATCCTTCGAAAATCGATTTGCTGCAGGTTCTTGAAACAAGAGACATTCAACCTTGTCCTTTATAACTGATCCAATGTGTTCACAGACATTCAGGTCAGGAGAATTTCCTTGCCATTCTTCATTTCCAAAGAAATCAATCTCATGGTTCTGCAACAACTGTTGAGTGGCTAATGCCTTAAAGCAGGGGGCCTTATCTTGCAGAAGTGTGACCTGATCGACATCCATAACATTGTTTGGGTTTCTTAGAAAAGGTATGACATGCTGGGATAGAATACTATCACAAAAATACTGTCCATCCCAACTCTGACCATTTGGCTTCAGCACCCACATGAGCTTCTTTGCAGTGAACAAAACAAACACACCAACACAGTCTGGACTTTTTAATAATTTGCAATAATGTTCATTGTCATCGATTTCATCTGGTGTTGTGGCCCACACTCGATCATTTTGGTAGTTAGGCCGACATGTTATGTAAACAAAAAATTCATCGGAGACAGCTAAATGCATGAAATCATCCACATCCCAATCTTCAAGATAATGGGCAAACCACATTCTGTCATCGATGTTAAGTTGAGTTTTTCTTGGCTTTGGAAGTTCATGCCAAGGCTTTAAACCTTGCCTTTGATGGTACAGTCAAATGATCTCACCACTAACGATCTTTCCTCTCAACACTTCAATCTCTCTAGAAAGTTTAGCACAGCTGTTTTTCCACTTACGCGTACCGCTTTCAATGATGTCCTTTGTTTCCTGAGAGAGTGGCAAATTTGGGCACCCAGATTTGGTTGTATCCATTTCACATTCATCCAAAGTTTTATTCCAATTTCTTTTGACGAAGTCCTCACTTCTTCGCAACTTTTTGGCAACCCATGAACATGTTACAAAGGTGGCTCCAGCATCACGAGCTTCCCGAAATGTTATTGCTCGTAGGCGATCTATCACACATTGCCTCTCCGAATCACCAATTAATTGAGAAGCCATTATATTATAACTTTATCAGCTAGAGTAATTTTAATACCTGCAATAAATAAAGAATTTTATATATTTTTATAATCACTAAACACTCTTTCGATATAAGTAAACATGTAAGCTGCAAATGGGGGGGGCTAAGGTTTTTTGGAACCCCTTATATATATCACTATGAGACACACACGCACACTTGATTATGGCATTGTGTCACTTAAAATCAAGTTCTTCCAAATGACAATGTACCAGAGTAATAGTAATTTTATTTACTATATATAATACTTAGTTTGTTTTTTCATCAAAATCATATTTCTCATTATGAATAATAACTTTTCAGCATTTTTGGGAGCCAACTTATTTCTATTTTCTATTTCTATTTCTGGCATGATCCTCTGGGTCATTCCAGCTCAATTGGTACAGGGGTGGTCAGGTGACCATCTCCGATTTTCTTCAAATTTTCAGGGTTGATTCATACACCATTCAATAGCTTAAATCTAAAATTTTAGCTTCCTCAGTCAAAATCTTTTAATTTTATGGTCGCTTAAATGGCCCCCACCTTCGACAAACAATGCCCATGTTGGGCTTGATCGGCCAATGCCTTCATTTTGAGAGGCCTTGAAAAGTGTCTTCTAATAGGAGTAGAAGCTTCAGATTTGTCATGCCAATACAACTTCTGGTGGGCTTTTCAATTTTGCAAGCAAAGAGGCTGTGGAACAAATAGTTTCTAAGTTACAAGGGCTTAAATATGGCTCCATTTTGAAGCTTGCATCAATTCCTCCCACTTTTAAGACTCTACCATTTTCAAAAGTTTTAGTTCTACATCAATCACAGCTGTTTTAATACTCCTAATAGTCTCTATGGGTTGTAAATTTATGAGTGAAATAAAAAAATAACCAAAAAGGATTTATTTCTATTTTTTAAAATTTCCAAAAGTTGATATTTTCACAAAATTTGCAAAATTAACATCAACTTTGGGGGTTAATATAAAGGTGTCCAAAATTAGTCAGGGAGTTGATACTTCTAGTAAAGAAAGATACATATGTGTAAAAAAACATATATTAAGGAATAGATCTCAACTCAACTCCTCCATATAGTTTTGGTGATTCAAAGAAAAGTGCTTTTTGTGAAAAATCTCAAATTTTTGCAAAATTTGTAAATTTTTAAATTTCTATTTATGACATTGAATTGTAATTTTACTTCCATTTTATTACTTATTAGTTGATTTACAATTGTAATAATATGTAAATAAGTCTAAAACATACAAGAAATTTAATGTCTATCAAAACAACCAGCGACTCGAAGGGCTCTGGGTAGCTCATTTTGCTTTGTATATTCTTATAAATGTAAAACATGATGGTTAATCATTAATGTCCAGGCCTATTTTATAGATCATGATCTTTTATTTTCAGAAAATTTAACTAGAGCAATTAACTTAATTTTACTGCCTGTAATAATGGCTTATTCTAATCAAGAATCAAAGTGCAGCTTTGGTATGTACTTGGATGATCCATGTCATGAACACAGACTCACCAGGAAGGTGGGTATGTATACCTTACATGAGCTGACAGATGAAACAAGGAAACTGCTATTGTGGAGAACAAAAGCAACTGTAATCAACCCAAATAGTGCTACTGTATGCTACCACCATGAAAAAAATGTTTGGAATGCATTACCAACAAATGCAACGTAGCTGCCAAGATCCATGGAGAAATCATCGAAAGAAGATAACAAGTAAGTAAATATAGGTACTAATATATTTATATTTCATAAAGAAGTTTATATTGTAAATTGTAACCTAAATTAGCTATTTAATTTTAATAGGGTAGGCTATATACTGTGCTACTGAATGCATATGTTTTGAATATTTTATACGAATAGCCTATAACCAAATGTTGAGGTTTTAAAATTATTTTCCAATGTGTTTAGAGTTTACTTTATTTGCAGAATCACTACAAATTATTGACAAAGACATAGCAACTAGACTGAATCTGATACCAGGACAGAAACTTTGCTCAACATGCTTCTCTAGAGCCAAGACGATTGAAGATGAAAAAGACTCAGGCAGTGATGAATATGTTCCAGAAGAAATAGTTAAGGAGACATTTCATGAAACGTTAGGTTCACTAGAATGCTCACCCATTAAGTATGTAAGAGCAAGAGATTGAAAGTTTTACGCGAAAAGGAAACTAAAGCAAATTGAAACATCAACAAAATCAAAGCTATCAAAAGTACTTCATATGAAGCCTAGCATTTTGGATGAGGAAGCGGAGAAACCTAGATAGAGAGTGAGGAAGAAAAGTGTTATCAGCATATGATAGAGGAACTGAAAGAAAAGTGTAAAACTAGTACCAGACAAGAAAAGATACAAATTCTAACACTCCTTCCAATTGGTAAAACCTGGTCCAGAGAAAGAATTATGAAAGAATTTGAAGTGTCAGCCAGAATTGTTAATGCTGTGAGAGCCTTAAAGAGAAAAGAAGGTATCCTTCCTCTAATGAGAAATAAAAAGAGTAGCAAGGGTATAAGCGATGAAATAAAGGAAAGTGATAGAATTTTTCCAAAACAATGAATATACTAGAGAATGCCCTGGTAAAAAATACTACAAATCAATAAAAACACCACAAGGGAAGGTTCACAAGCAGAAAATACTGTTGGTGACAAATATCAGAGAATTATATACGCTTTACAAAAATAAATACAGTGGAACCTCAATATATGAATGCATCTCTATTCGAACAAATCGGTATACGAACAACTTTTTCGAGAAAAAATTGTCCTTGTATACAAACCATTCCCTCATATCCGAACCGAAAGAAGCCGGTCAGTTTCTCTCCAGCCAGCTACTGCAAAGAGACGGAAAAGAGACAGAACACCAGAAGGGGAGTTACCTGATGTTTTTATGGAAGGTGACTCCCCTTCCAAACAATAATCTCCCTCCTCCACCCCACCTTCCTCTCCAGCTTCCACTTAGGCCATCATCACTCCTCAGCAAAGGTAAAGTTCAGGTTAAATTTTCATTTATTTGTATAATATTGCATTATTTATTGTTGTTACAGGTTTCATGTATGATTTTATGCATGAAAGTCTTATTTTACAGGTTTAATTAACCAATATTTTGACTTAAAAATGTTTCGTAAGGGGTAACTTTTGGGGGTCTGGAACGGATTAATCCAATTTACATTATTTCTTATGGGAAAAATTGATTCAATATACAAACAATTCAATATCAGAACAACCCTCAGGAACGGATTAAGTTCGTATATTGAGGTTCCACTGTATCCAAATGACAAAATCTCCAAATCAAAGTTTTTTGAACTGAGACCAAAATGGTGTATGGGTGTGGGGAGTAAAGGATCACACAATGTATGCATTTGTGAAATACACCAGAACTTTAAACTTTTATGTGAATCACTCCCCGTCAAAGTAGAATTAAGTGTGTTACTAGGGAAAATAGTCTGCAACACTGAAACCAGAAACTGCATGATTAATAACTGCAAAACATGTCCTGGTTTAAATGAATTACGGGATTGGCTTCTTACCATTTTTGAAAACAATGATTATGACATGGATGATGGTTTCCTTTAAGCAGTGGCTTCATACAGACCATACCCAACTGGTCACAATGACAAAAAGTATTTCAAATGTGAAAGTGCAAAAAAGTTGAAAGTACACCATTTCATAGCAAAAGCCCAATCAAAATATTTGTCTGACTGTAAAGAAAGCCTCAATGATTCTACAGCATTAGTGCTTGTTGACTTCTCTGAAAACTATAGTTTTATAATTCAGGATGCCATACAAGAGCATCACTGGGACAATACCCAGGCTACCTTGCATCTGGTAGTCTGCTATCAAAAAGTTGATGTGAACTAAAAGTTACAAATTTTTGTGTAATATCAGATTCACTTACACACAACACAACTGCAGTTCATTCTTTTTTATGTGAAGCCTTGAAATTACTTAAAAGTCAGAATCCTAAACTAAAACATATTTGTTACTTTAGCGATGGTGCAGCAAGTCAATATAAAAACTATAAAAACATCATTAATTCAGTGTTACATGAAAAAGATTTCCAACTAACATGTGAATGGAACTTTTTTGCCACCTCTCACGGAAAGAGCCCCCGTGATGGTGTTGGTGGCACCGTCAAAAGGTTAGTTGCCCAGGCAAGTCTACAAGCAACAAGTAAAGGTCACATCACCAATCCAAAAGAGATGTTTGATTGGTGCAAATCTAATATTAATGGTATACAATTTCTGTACATTGATTCAGCTAAAATTGAGGAAAATGCTAATTTATTTGAGTTAGAAAAAAGGTATTCCTTAATTAAGACAATCCCAGGAACCCGTTCATATCACTGCTTTAGACCTTCATCAACAGGCATTAAACTGTACAAAATTTCTAGTGATGAAAATTTCTTTAACGTACAACTTTCCTTCCTCAATGCTACACAAGAAAATGTGGCTTACCAATATAAACCTGGTACATATGTGGCCTGTTTCTATGAAGGTGACTGGTTTGTTGGAAACATAGTTGAAGTGTGTGATACTGAGAAGGATCTATTAGTAAATTTCATGAAAAAGAATCCTTTTAAATGGCCTGAACAAGAGGATGTTTGCTGGATTCCATTCCAACATGTTTTGTGTTCAATTGAACCACCTACAGTTACTGGGAAAATGGGGAGACAGTACAAGTTATCAAATGATTGTTTATCTAAAATTGAGGAGTATTTTAAAAAAGCCTAAGTAACTACAGACCTGTATCAAGCTGAATAATAAATTGCCAATTTATGGCTGAGAGGCCATGGAGTGTTGAAGACAATCAGACTTAAAGCCTGAGTACAATAATAAATTCCTGAGTCAGTGTCTAAACATAAGAGTTATTAGCTATATATAAGTTTACATACGAATTTACATAAAACAACACATATTAAAAAAAGAATATGAACTTATAGCCAATAATTCACATGCTTAAAAACTCAGGAATTCATTATTGTATATAGCTAAGTACTGTACACTTGTATTAAGGGAAGTAATACAACAAAGCTACTTAAATTTAAGGTTTTGTACTGAAAATGGTGGTTACTGCTAGTTTATCTGCACTAACTGCATAATTTAAATTACTAGGAAGTGCTTAGAGCAGTAGAACACGGTTCTACATGATTTACTTAGGTAGATCCAAGTATTGAGCCTACAAGCTGGTCCATCTGTTGTGTTAACTGCAAATGTAGTAATAATCTAGGTATATATTATGTCTTTTTTATGAGTAAAACTTATTTAGATAATTTAACATTTGTGAATTAACTTACCAAGTAATAAAATGGAAGTAAAATTACAATTCAATATTGTAAAAAGGAATTTAAACATTTCAAAATTTTGAAAAAATTCAGAATTTTTCACAAAAAGTACTTTTCTTTGAATAGCCAAAACTGTATGAAGGAGTTGAGTTGAGATCTATTCCTTAATATATGTTTTTGTACACATATGTATCTTTCTTTACTAGAAGTATCAACTCCCTGACTAATTTTGGACACCTTTATATTAAGCCCCAAAGTTGACATTAATTTTGCAAATTTTGTGAAAATATCAACTTTTGGTTATTTTTTTATTTCACTCATAAATAAAACAGCTGTGATTGATGTAGAACTAAAACTTTTGAAAATGGTAGTCGTAAAAGTGGGAGGAATTGATGCAAGCTTCAAAATGGAGCCATATTTAAGCCCTTGTAACTTAGAAACTGTTTGTTCCACAGCCTTTTTGCTTGCAAAATTGAAAAGCCCACCAGAAGTTGTATTGGCATGACAAATTTGAAGCTTCTACTCCTATTAGAAGATACTTTTCAAGGCCTCTCAAAATGAAGGCATTGGCCGATCAAGCCCAACATGGGCATTTTTTGTCGAAGGTGGGGGCCATTTAAGCGACCATAAAATTAAATGTTTTTGACTGAGGAAGCTAAAATTTTAGATTTAAGCTATTGAATGGTGTATGAATCAACCCTGAGAATTTGAAGAAAATCGGAGATGGTCACCCGACCAACTTTCTGAAATCTGTACCAGTTGAGCTGGAATGACTCCTCTTTGAAAAGTACGTCCTGCATGGCATAGGGTACCATGGTGCTAAAAATGACATGAGCCTCTTGAACCACTCTCTTTCAACCAGCGCAACTGGTTCTCCATCTAATGCCATCATTTCACCTGTCAAATTATGAAATACCGTAAGTATAATACTTATTAATTTTATTCTAGAATAGTAAAAATAAAAAGTTAACAGTCAAACAAAAAACAATGTTTTAAATATTTAATTTAATTTTACTGCTGAGTAGATGTAGCTTACTAATGATACCAGAAAAAAAGATTATCACAGTATTTAACTCATGGATGTTCATTTTACATTTCTGTCCATGATGTCAAGATTATTAAAATACCAATGATAATCCATTATATAAATCAAATGAAAAGACATGTGCAGCAATGTACTTACATATTTTTCTTGTTATTTGTTGTGCTTTGGATCTTGCAAGTCCCACATCTTGGATCATTCAAGTATTGCTTCAATTGTGGGTTGAGTTTTTTGAGATGGATCAGCTTGTGATGATAACTGTGCTTATAGTTGGGTATTGTCATCTTTTGTTTCTTGGACACTTTTATAAGTACTGTGATGCTTTTCAAATGGTTCCATAAAGGCTTTGTAGAGTAGGATTTTTGTACTTTTTCCTCGAACTATAAATTGTTGGACAGAAGTTTTATCACAAAGCAAGCATTCTGCTTTGTGTTCATTTTCTATTCCACAGGTTTTGAAGTGCTTCCATTATACTGACTTAAAAGAAACCTTTTGACCTTCAGCAAAAGTTGAAAAAATGAAATTAAGTATGTATATACTTTAGTGGTTTAGAGTATGGAAAATAAAGTAGATATAAATTACCTTAGGGCTTAGAGCATATATATGTATACAAGTAGCATAATATAATGATCAAGAAGCAAATAAAATGACACTCATTTTAATCACCAGTCAAACATTCACATTCCTCAACTGATTACATAAAGTAAGCCATGGGGCAAGGAACATGTATTCACAGAGAATTGTGTTAAATTTAGCCAAAGTAGCAGATCTGTGAAAGTAGCAGGAAAAAATCAAGAATTATCACCAAATAATGCAGAAAAAACAATAATTATCACCAATTAAATAGCTAACATCAATTGAATGCCCAGTTAGGTCAATTGAATGCCCAGTTAGATCAACTGTATGCCCTTGATGATTGGTTAGGTTAAGTCATGATATTTTCATTACCGTAGTTAATGAAATATCATGACTTAATCTAACCAATCATCAAGGGTGTACAGTTGACCTAACCAGCCATTCAATTGACCTTAGTTATTTAATTGGTGATAATTATTGTTTTTTCTGCATTATTTGGTGATAATTCTTGATTATTTTCTGCTACTTTTACAGGTCATCTGATTCTAAAATTTCTGATGAAAAATGTTTTTTTGGTGTGTTTTTAGGTGATTTGAATGATTTCAACCATAATTTCTATCGAAAATCACTCATTTTTTTTCTCTCCCTCCACCCAAAAACCCTGATTTCCCAGGGGTCCCCCAACACTGTTATGGGGGTGGGGGTAGAGGGGGGTGGCTAACTCAAAAATGAGTGATTTGCTATAGAAATGATGGTCAAATTCATTCAAATCACCTAAAAACACACCAGAAAAACACTGTCCAGTGACTATCAAAAATTGACCTTAATTAGTAATAGCCAACATAGCTTTTGAAATGGCAGGTCATGTTTGACAAACTTAATTGAGTTTTATGATAGTATGTTAAAGCATCTGGATAAAAAACAATCTGTAGATATTGTGTACTTGGATTTTGCCAAAGCTTTTGATACAGTTCCTCATAAGCGGTTGCTTGTTAAAGTTAGAGCTCATGGAATAAAAGGGACAGTAGCAAATTGGATTGAAGAATGGCTTAGAGAAGGAGAACAGAGTCCAGTTAAATGGGACTAGGTCTATATGGAGCCCTGTTCTGAGTGGAGTCCCACAGGGGTCAGTACTTGGACCTCTACTTTTTATTATTTATATTAATGACTTGGAAAGGGGTCTAAATAATAAAACCTCAATATTTGCAGATGATACAAAATTGGGACAAAATGTAAGATCTTTCACAAGTGCCATGAAAATGCAAAAGGATATTGATAAAGTAGTTGCTTGGGCAGATAGATGGGAGATGAAATTTAATGTGGAAAAGTGTGAAGTTATGCATATTGGTCATGACAATCCAGAATTTGAGTATAACATGGATGGAAGTTGGATAAATAAAGAAATTATAAGTAGGCTCTACACTTCATACATGAGGCCTCTTCTTGAGTATGGCATTCAGTTCAGTAGTCCTTATTTAGAGCAAGACAAAGACAGACAAGAAAAAGTACAAAAGAGAGCTACAAGGATGATACCATGCCTTAGACACCTTAGTTACAGAGAGAGATTGGAGCACCTAAACATGTTTTCCCTAAAGCGAAGGTTATGAGGTGATATGATAGAAGTATATAAAATAATAAATGAGTTAGATAATATAGACTTCCACTCTCTTTTTACAAAGGATCACAATGATAGGACAAGAGGCCATAGCCTTAAGTTTTTTCAGCAGAGTCAATATGTTTTAAATGACATGGGCTGGACCTATAAATCAAAATAACTTTTTATGAGGTAGTTTTAGTCGCTTTGTTCAAATTTGTCACTCATTTTTTGTGCAAATGCATATTAATGATGAACAATATGATACTAATAATATATATATAAATACACTCATTTTTGGTCCAATGAGTATAATCTTGGGCTATTTTTTTCACTACTCTGTGACTTAATTAGTTTGTTTTTCTGTTCTGGCTATTTTTTTTTCTAGATTCAGTTTTGTGGTGTTTGTGATAGAATTATGACGTGCCATTTGTGTGGTTTCGACTTTGAGAACTTGATTTGTCATGTGCCCTAGACCAGTGGTTCCCAACCTTTTCACCACAAAGGACCCCTTTTTTTTTTTTTTTTTTCCACGGACCCCATGTTTTTGAAAGATTCCGTCTACCAAACAAACTGTTTTTATTAACTAATAATTAACTCATTTTCTCATTTTTCACTATCAAATAAAGGACATATACGAGAGTATGCAATTAAAATATAGCATATTAAAAAGTATTAATAATTCCAGCCAAGAGCAAGGAAACTTGAAATTTTAGCCTAAGCGCCCTTATTGTGGGTAAATGTACGATTTCCATTGGAGCCTCTCGAAATATTGAAAGCTCACGGACCCCCAGTACTACCTTCGTGGATCCCCAGGGGTCCGGGGACCCCAGGTTGGGAACCACTGCCCTAGACAAAGACAAAGCATTGGATGTTTTTATCAATTACAGTGTTATTCTCTCATCCTTAACTTGCCCGAAATGTGATAGTGCCTAATATGAAAAGATCAGAAGATATTTAGTTGAAATAACCAATATTAACATGTTAGGTTAATTGAATACTAGGTTAGGTTATAAATGCAAAAACTTCACTTTTTTCTACGTGAAGGTCAAAATATGAAAATAAAAACCCACTCTAATAAACAGAGTTTATTTCCACAACAGTTTTGATGCCCACTGGTTTTTCTGTATCCACCCGAGGAGGATGCCAGTGGGTATCAAAACTGTTATGGAAATAAACTGTCTATTAGAGTGGGTTTTTATTTTCAGGTTAGGTTAATTGAATGCCCGGTTAGGTTAATTGAATGCCCAGTTAGGTCAATTAAATGCCCAGTTACGTCAATTAAATGCCCAGTTACGTCAATTAAATGCCCAGTTACGTCAATTAAATGCCCAGTTAGGTCAATTAAATGCCCAGTTAGGTCAATTAAATGCCCAGTTAGGTCAATTAAATGCCCAGTTAGGTCAATTAAATGCCCAGTTAGGTCAATTAAATGCCCAGTTAGGTCAATTAAATGCCCAGTTAGGTCAATTAAATGCCCAGTTAGGTCAATTAAATGCCTAGTTAGGTCAATTAAATGCCCAGTTAGGTCAATTAAATGCCCAGTTAGGTCAATTAAATGCCCAGTTAGATCAATTAAATGCCCAGTTAGGTAACTGAATGCCCGGTTAGGTCAACTGAATGCCTGGTTAGGTCAACTGAATGCCTGGTTAGGTCAACTGAATGCCTGGTTAGGTCAACTGAATGCCTGGTTAGGTCAACTGTACACCCTTGATGATTGGTTAAGTTAAGTCATGATATTTTCGTTAGTTTAAATGAAAATGATGAGAGCAAACTTTTCTAGTTAATTTTTAGGTGTTTTGAACGTTTCCGTTTCCTGTAGTAATGATTTGTTTAAGAGATCTCTTAATATGAACATGTTAAGTTATGCTTTATTGTATAAAATGTAGTTAAATGGGAGACCCTGAATGGGTGTACAATGTACATTCAAATACTCTATACAGTCTTTACAGTCCCACCTACTCCTTTTGATATAATACAAGCTCTACAATTAAGATAAAAGTTTTATCTTAATTGTAGAGCTTGTATTATATTATGCAGGTTGTAGTAGGGTTGCCAGATGTCCTGTATTTTATGGGACAGTCCCGCATTTGATCCCAAAATCCTGTCAAAATCCTGCCAAAATCCTGTGTTCAAAATGTCCAACAAAAAATATTTTTAAGCAAATTTTTTAGGGATGAATTGATTTAGAATTTCAATATTATGTATAATAATTTCAATTTATTCCTGATGTTTAGTTATTAAATATTATTGTAATAAAATTTTTGCAATAAAATTTTTCTAATTTTGGTAATTATTCGTTTTAGTGCTTTTTCTCCTTTCTGAACCAAAACACATTTTTCTGGTGTTTTTTGGTGTGATTTGTTCAAATCTGAACTTATTTCTTTGGGAAATGAGCCGTTTTTGAGAAATTTTAAAATTGAAAATTTCTCAAAAATGGCTCATTTCCCAAAGAAACGAAGGTAATTATTCGTTTACCCTAATTTTGTTTGTTGTAACCATTGAAAAAATTTAGTTTCAATTTGAAAAAAAATTTGGTCTTAAAAAAAAAACCAGAAAAAATTTTGTCCTGCATGGGCATTTGAAAAATCTGTCAACCCTAGGTTGTAGCTATGTACATATATATGGATATATTGCTATATAGCTGTATGGCTGTATAGATAACCATGTGATGTCTACAATTAGTGCTGTAGTGGTATTGATGAATGATCCACAAGATCCAAAGTTTTGAAGTTAATGTACAGCTAGTAGATGTGTGACAGTCTGCAATTAGCAGAGATCAATTGGATCTTAATTTTGCATGTAACTGTATTTATGGTTTGTTTATATTAACAGTGGAGACACCCAGATGGACCGAAGGGTCCCTATTGTGCCGCGATAAAATTTTTACCGTTACCAAGGATGAACAAAGTACACAACACCCTGATTTTCACTCTGGGTGAATCACCCAAAGTGATGATTGATTGATTGATTGTTTAAGTTTTATATGGAGGAGCACCCAAAGTGAACATATTTATCTCCTGTAAACAGGGCTTCCACAGCCAAAATTTTCATTACCCTGGACCATTGTTGGAATTACCCTAAATTACCTCAAATTAAAACCATTGTGTGTGTGTGTGTATACAGAAAACTAAACGTAATAGTAATAGTCATCTATAGACCTCCAAGCACCCCAACCGAAAAATTTTCGGAGGCCACTGATGACATCAGAAAGCTAATAAAGGCCATAAACCCTCCATCCCCCAATATAATGATCTGCGGAGACTTTAACTTCCCATTTATAAAATACAAAAAGGTGGATAGGAATATATATATTCACCAGGACAAGGGGGGCACAAGAGAAGACCAGGAGCAAGCAAAAATGTTGATGGCTCTCACAAATGAGTTTATGCTGACACAGGAGATAACAACAGAAAATACCAGAAAAAATAACTGCCTGGATCTGGTATTCACGAATAACACGAACTTGATTGCTGATATAAAAATAACCCCAACCATTATCTCAGACCACAACTTAATCGAGATATCAACAAATATGACGACAGCATTAAAAGACAATACATATATTAAGGAAAGAAGTAAATTCGGGGCCTTTAACTTAAACTCCAAGACTATAAATTGGGAAGCAATCAGATCGCACATGGCCCAAATAGAATCGAGAACAATTTTCGAGAGTAAAACAACTGAAGAAATGCCAACAACCTTGGAAGAAAAAGCGCTGAGAATTTTAGAAAAATATGCTCCGAAATCACAGCCAAACGGAAAGAGGAGCTGGCTAGAGAGATAAAAGAGAAGACTATTCCGCAAAAGAAAGAGAGTGGAGGCGAAGTTAGGTAACTGCGGAGGTAATGACAGGAAAGCAATAAAAGAAAAACTGGAGGGTATCGATCGGGAAATACAAGCCCTGATTAAGGACTATCCAGAGAGGGAAGAGGAAAAGGCGGTAGAAGCAATAAAGGAAAATCCAAAATACTTCTATAGCTATGCAAAAAGGAAAACAAAAACGCGCGCCGCTATTGGGCCCTTAAGGACGAGAAATAATGAACTAACCGACGATCCAAAAGAAATATCTGATACATTGAGAGCTCAATATGAATCAGTTTTCAGTATCCCAAAAAGTGACAAAGCGATACATGACATAAATGCATTCTTTGAAGAGGAATTGCAAGGAGAGTATGTAACAGACTTTGATTTTACACCAGAAGATGTAACGAGAGCTATAGGACAAATGAAACCACATTCAGTTGCAGGTCCGGACAATTGGAACGCATTATTGATTAAAACCTGTAAAAATGAAATAGCTACACCTTTATACTGGATATGGAGAAGATCCCTAGACACTGGGGAAATACCGAGCATCTTGAAAAGAGCAAACATTGTCCCTGTATATAAAGGAGGGGACAGATCTCAAGCAAAGAACTATAGACCAGTGTCATTGACGTCCCACCTCACCAAAGTATTTGAAAGAATAGTTAGAGAGAAAATTTATAATCTCCTGTAGACACGGGAAAGATTCAACGAAAATCAGCATGGATTCCGATCAGGTAGATCATGCCTATCACAACTAATAGAACGCTACAACAATATCCTAGATGCATTGGAAGGCAATGACAACTACGATGTTATATACACAGATTTTGCTAAAGCTTTCGACAAATGTGACCATGGTATAATAGCACATAAAATTAAATATATGGGAATAACAGGCAACGTGGGAAAATGGATCTACAACTTCCTCAGGGAACGTCTGCAGGTCGTTAAAATTCAGTGGTGGGCACCGTTAACCAAAAAGTTAACTTCGATAACGATAATCCGTTAACCCCAATTTTTAACTCCGATAACGATAATCCGATAATTTTACTACAAAGTTAACGGAAGTTAACGATAATCCGTTAACGATAACTATTTCTTTACTAACATTTAAAAAAATCAAGGAAAAAAGCTTTAAAACCCATAGAAAATGTTTATTTATGCAAAATCCAACAATAAATAGGTATTTAACTGTATTTTTATCAAGTTTTGCAACTTTTTTGCTTAATAACTTTTTTTTTTAATTTTTAATAAAAAATGTACTGATTACATGTTTTGAAACCCTTGTAACCACTAACCATCAACTAAATTTTAATTTACCAGAGAATTATTATGGCGGGAACTGAAAGGTAAAATTAAATTTTAGGCACATTTATTAAAGACTATGACACAATGTGCTGGTTGCCCTTCAGAAAGACCAACCTTCTTACCTTCAATAAAAAGCGCGCAACCTCCCCTTGCGAGATCTGGAAGCAGACTGAAGTTATGGCGGTTTGAATTCATTCGCGGAGCGGTGATCTTCCGTGAATGACTCCTCGCAGTTAACGTGTTAACGGACTTTAACAGACTAAATATTGAGTTATCGGAAGTTAACTGGTCCGATAACGATAAATGGAAATTAACTTCCGTTAATAGTCCGTTAAAAAAAGTTAACTTCGTTAATTAACTTTATTGGATTAACGCTTTAGTGCCCAACACTGTCAAAATTCAAGGTATATCATCATCAGAATCGGAAGTACGCAGCTCAGTACCACAAGGGACAGTACTGGCCCCACTCCTGTTCATTATCATACTAACAGACATAGACAGCGGAATAAACAGCAACAGTATATAACATCCTTTGCAGACGATACAAAGCTCAGCAGAAAAATCAGCGATGTACATGACGTGGAGGCCTTGCAGAGGGACACGAACAAAATATACAAATGGTCAGAAGACAACAACATGTCATATAACACTGAGAAATTTCAGCTCTTGAGATATGGTAGAAAAGAAGAACTTAAACAGACTGCATATTATGCTCCAGATAGACAGGAAATTCAGAAAAGCACGAAAGCGATCGATCTCGGGATAATAATGACAAATGATGCGAAATTCGAAACACAAAATGAGATAGCGATAAATAAAGCAAAAAGAGTCGCCGGACAGGTACTAATAACGTTCAAGAGAAGGGACAGGACAGTAATGATTCCCCTGCTAAAAACACTGATTATACCAAAACTTGAATACTGCTCAGTTTTGACGTCCCCATATAAAAAGGAAGAAACTAATAAACTAGAAGAAATGCAAAGGCATTTCACAGCCAAGATTGATGGCTGCAAAGAACTCAACTACTGGGAAAGACTACGTAAACTAAATCTGTACTCCCTGGAAAGAAGAAGAGAGAGGTGCACCATAATCTACATATGGATAATGATCGAAAAACTGGTACCAAACCTAAAACTAAACCCAATTATCATTCAAACAACTCTGGAAAATAGGAAAGGCAGAATGTGTAGTGTTCCCAAATTAAAGGCCCGACAAGGGACCTCCTCAACTCTGAAGGAAAATAGCTTGGTTGTCAGAAGGCCAAAACTTTTCAACCAGCTTCCAAAGGACCTCAGAAACGTAACGGGGGTCAAAGTTGAAGTCTTCAAGAGAAGACTGGATGCCTGGCTCAGGACGGTACCAGATGAGCCGGGCGTGCCTGGCTCAGGACGGTACCAGATGAGCCGGGCGTGCCTGGCTAAGTACGGTGGAGAGCGCAAGAAAGCAACTCGCTCCTCCACCAAGCCAGACCTAGAGGTGGGGCCACCAGCTTGACCTCGTGTGAAGAGAGACCAACGCACGAAACAACATAAGGTTCATAAGGTAAGGTGTGTATATGATATATATATATATATATATATATATATAATATATATATATATATATATATATATATATATATATATATATATATATATGAGATTTCATTTAACAATTATGACTGATAAAGAAATTACAGTACCTATACATGAGAACAGAAATATTTATATTTAAAGTTACCATCGATACTCTCTGTAACAATCTGTAGGGTATTTGTTGAATAAAATAGACATTCAAGAAAAAATAAAAAACTTTGATAACACTGAAAACGTGTGCATCAAATCGGCATCATTTTGATAGCAAAAGACAATTACAAGCACATTTCTCAAATCCTTTAGTAGTAAGAATGACATCCCCTATGATAACTTACATGATTCAACTTACTTTCCTTTGTGAAACCTGTCCTGTAAACAATAATATCTCTTGCACAGTAACAGAACCAAATATATTCTACTTCTTCTTCTTCTCTTCGCCCGTTCCCGCCTCTATGCGGGGTCGGCGTTTCTGACCAGCCTCCTCCACACAGCCCGGTCCTGGGCTTCTTCCCCCGACAAAACCCTTCTCCCTCAAATCGTCCCTCACCTTCTCATCTCCATCCACCTTCGCTTCGGTCTGCCTCTCTTTCTCCTGCCATGCACCTCCATATTCATCGTTCTCTTACCACACATAATCTTCGTCCCCTCTCATCACATGTCCATACCATTTCAGTCTACTTTCTTGTATCTTCCTCGAGATTTCTCCAACCTTTGTTGTGCACCTTATCCTTTCATTCCTTACTCTATCCAACCTTGTCACTCCGCACATCCATCTCAGCATTCTCATCTCCGTTACATCTAGTCTTTTCTCATGATCTTTCTTTATAGCCCAAGACTCAGCCCCGTACATCATAGCCGGTCTTACCACAGTCTTATGCACCTTTCCCTTAACCCTTGCGCCTATTTTTCGGTCACACAACACCCATGAAACTTTCTTCCAATTTTTCAACCAGATTGCACTCTGTGTGTTATTTCTGTGTCCAGCTCACCGTCCTCAGCCACTATCGACCCCAAGTACGTAACTTACTTACTCTCTTTAACCTCGCTCCCTCTAAACTAATTTCTGAGTCTGATTTTCGTAGAACCTCAGATACTCCGTTTTCTTTCTGCTGATTTCAACCCTCTGTCTCAAAAGCCCTACTCCATTCCTCCAATTTTCTTTCTACTACTTCTCTCTCTGCTGTGCTGCACAGAACAATATCGTCTGCAAAGAGCATACACCAAGGGGATTGATCTTTTATTATCCCCTGGGCCAACACATCCATAATCAAACACAAAAGGTACGGGCTCAAGAGAGATCCCTGATGTAGACCAACCCTCACGGGGAACCATTCCGTTACACCTACACTACTCCTAACCTGGGTCCTTGCTCCTTCATACATACTTTGCACCAACCTAACGTACTTCTCCGGCACGCCTTTCTCTCTCATACACCTCCAAACCTCCTGGCGTGGCACTCTATCATATGCTTTCTCTAGGTCGATGAAAACCATGTGCAGTCCCTTTTGTCGCTCCCGGTGTTTCTCCATCAACTGCCTCAGTGCAAAAATCGCATCAGTTGTTCCCCTACCTGGCATAAAACCCAACTGCTCTTCCCCCACGGTTGTCTCTTCTCTTAACCTTTTCTCTATAATCCTTTCCCAAACCTTCATCGTGTGTGACATAAGCTTTATTCCCCTATAATTTCCACAATCCTGGATGTCCCCCTTCTCTTTGTAGATAGGTACAAGTGTACTATCCCCCCACTCCTCCGGCATTTCCTCTTGTTCATATATCTTCTGCATCAGATCCCACAATAGATCTATGCCCTCATCTCCCAAACAATTCCACGCCTCCACTGGTATCCCATCCGGTCCCAATGCCTTCCCCTTCTTCATTCCTTTCAACGCCACCTTCACCTCCTCCCTACTCACTCCTGAAGTTAACCCTTGATTTGGGACACCATCTTCAAAAATAACCCTTGGGTTTTCCTCATTTAACAGATGTTCAAAATAACTCTTCCATCTATCCATGATTTTATCCTGATCCTTTAAGACCACTCCCTGCCCATCCTTTACCTGTTTAATTTGAGTAAAATCTTTACTCGCCTTATCCCTAGCCTTCGCTATTCTAAGGATCTTTCTCTCTCCCGCCGGTGTCTCCAACTCTTTATATACTTCATCCATCGCCTGCGCCTTGGCTCTTGCCACTCCCTTCTTCGCCTCCTTTTTCGCCTGCCTATAGCTTTCTCTATCCTCTTGTCTACCAGATGTGTCCCACTTCTTTTTAGCATCTTTCTTCCTTTTAATCACCTCCTGAACCCCTTCATTCCACCACCACGTCTCTTTATCTTCAGGGGGTCTTCTACCTGATGTTTTGCCCAGTACTTCCTCACCAACTCTCAATATCACCCGGCTGTTCTCCTCCCACCATTCTTGTACACTCTCCAACGACCTTACTAGAGGACAATGATTATGTTTATGTTTTATTCAAGTGATTACTTATTATGCTTATTCCTTTTTCAGAAGACCGTTGTCATTGTTTGACTTTATATAAATAAATAAATGATCACAAAGAGTTGGTTCTCATTTATGACAACGGTCTTAGGTACAAATGACTGATTAATTAAATAAATAATAAATAAGTCTACATACGTGGTAAATTCAAGCAACTGTCAACCACCCCAACCTAATTAAGCAACTTCAACAAACGCTATCCACAATGCCTGCCGTAGAATGTCCTATCACAGGTTGTACCTATGTCACAGCAGACCTGGACCCAGCCATTGTAGCCGCACTTATAACAGCCCACTGCACGACCCATGTCCCAAGCCCGACAGTCTCTGCAAAGGTTGAGAAAGTAAGACGGCCAACCATTTCGGCTGCAGGTACCAGTGAAGACTGGGCATATTTTACGTCGCGTTGGACAGATTATGCGGAAGCTACAAAAATCACTGGTAGGGACAAAGTGGTACAACTACTTGAATGCTGCGACGATTCACTCCGCAAAGATTTGACAAGATCCGCAGGTGGAAGCCTAACAAACAAAACCGAAGATGAAGTCCTTGCTGCAATCAAGAAACTAGCTGTCCGTGAGGAGAACACCATGGTAGCCAGGGTTACCCTACACAATATGCGACAAGACCGCGACGAAACTGTGCGCAGTTTTGGAGCCCGTCTTCGTGGTCAGGCCGGAGTCTGCAAATTTCTTGTTGAATGCCCAAGCTGCAACAACAACGTAAATTACACTGACCCCATCCTTCGCGACGTCCTTACCCGCGGAATTGCTGACCCGGAAATACAACTGGAACTCCTCGGCAACAGTAACCAGGAGATGACCCTGGAAGACGTCTTTCAGTTTGTCGAGGCGAAGGAAGCAGGCAAGCGCTCAGCATCACGACTGCTGGACTCCCATGCCGTGGAGGCCTCAGGCAGCACATACAGGAGAAGTAAGCAAATACCCCCACAAGACAAAAATGCCCCCTGTTCATATTGTGGTAAAAAGGACACGGCAGAAGAGCCCCAGCCCACATACGCAAGACGGATTGCCCTGCGTACAACCACAAATGCAAAATTTGCAAGCGCGACAGCCATTGGGAATCCGTATGCAGGAGCAAAGACAAGGACAAGAGCCTTTCAGCCACTCCTAATAAAGCTGATGAGTGCGAAGGTGCGGTATTTGACTTCTCTGCGCCTCAAGCAACACTTCCGAGCCACATAAGAAAAGAGCAATCGCCCTCGACCATCACATTTACAATGAACTATCGGACATATGGATCAAGGAGAACTCACAACCACAGCCACACATCAACCTGACAGTCAGGACTCTCCCCGAAGACTACGAGGCGCTTGGGGCAACCCTCAATGCCCACCCAAAAACCGTGGTACTGCCTGCCATGGCAGACACAGGCTGTCAGAGCTGCCTCACCGGTATCAAGGTTATCCACCGCCTCGGGCTTCTCCAGTCTGACCTCATCCCTGTGACCATGAAGATGCACGCCGCCAACAACAAGGGCATCAAAATCCTTGGCGCAGCCATACTTCGCCTCACTGGCAAGGATGAACAGGGCCAACAAGTAGAAACGAGACAGGTAACATATGTGACGGATTCTTCTGACAAGTTCTTCATCAGCAGAGAGGCATGCGTTTCACTCGGCATTATCTCGGGAAGATTTCCTACAGTGGGGGAAGTCCAACTGGATCCAGCACAATACTGTAACAACAGTGCCAGCACGCCACACAGTGACAGCGGACTTGTAACTAACTGCGACTGTCCAAGACGCCAACATCCTCCATCACCTCCAATCGAGCTACCGCTACCCGCTGTTGCGGCGAACCAGCAAAAGCTCAAGGAATACCTGCTGGACTATTACAAATCAAGCACCTTCAACACTTGTGACCACCAAGCGCTGCCCATGATGGACGGCCCCCCAATGAAATTGATGGTGGACCCCAATGCCAAACCAGTCGCACATCACACCCCCGTCCCAGTACCAATCCACTGGCAGGAGGACGTGAAGGCTGGCCTCGACCAAGATGTCAGACTGGGTGTCCTTGAACCAGTACCCGTTGGTGAGCCCGTAACCTGGTGTCACAGAATGGTGGTGTGCGCCAAAAAGAACGGAAAACCAAGGCGTACCGTTGACTTTCAACCCCTCAACGCTCACGCCACCCGCGAAACACACCACACTCAATCGCCATTCCACCAGGCCAGATCAGTACCGCAAGGCAAAAAGAAAACAGTGTTTGATGCATGGAATGGATATCACAGCGTACCAATCTGTGAAGAAGACCGCCACTTGACCACCTTCATAACGCCCTGGGGTCGCTACCGTTACAAAACCGCTCCCCAGGGTTACATTGCATCTGGTGACGGTTACACAAGAAGGTACGACGAAATTGTATCGAGCATCCCTAACAATACAAAGTGCATTGACGACGTCTTGCTCTGGTCAGACACAGTGGAGGAGAGCTTCTTCCAGGCCACCCAGTGGCTTGACACCTGCGGCAGACACGGAATCACACTGAACCCCGACAAGTTTGTGTTCTGTCAGGACAAGGTTGAATTTGCAGGCTTCGAGATCACATCTGACAGTGTCCGACCCTGTAAAAAATACCTCAAAGCAATCCTAGAGTTTCCATCTCCAAAGAACATCACCGACGTTCGATCATGGTTCGGGCTCATCAACCAGGTGTCGTATGCCTTCAGCATGGCCAAGAGGATGCAGCCGTTCCGCCTACTTCTGAAGCCAGGAACACCTTTCAAGTGGGATGACGAATTGGAAACCATCTTCGAAGAATCAAAGGATGTCATCATCACAGAAATAGAGGAGGGTGTTAAAATTTTTGACAAAACCAAGCCCACATGCCTCGCCACAGACTGGTCGAAAACAGGCATCGGCTACTGGTTACTTCAGAAACACTGCACCTGTACACGAGTCGAACCCTTCTGCTGCCATACTGGATGGCGTGTCACATTGGTCGGCAGTAGATTCACTACCTCAGCTGAGTCCCGCTATGCACCAGTAGAAGGAGAAGCACTTGCTGTCGCCGATGCCCTTGACAAGGCGAGGTACTTCGTGCTGGGATGCGAAGACCTAATAATTGCAGTGGACCACAAACCTCTCCTCAAAGTGTTTGGTGACAGATCCCTAGAGGACATATCTAATACACGCCTCAGAAACTTGAAGGAAAAAACCCTCAGGTACCGCTTCCGGATGATCCACGTACCAGGCGCGAAACACAAAGCTGCTGACGGGGTGTCACGATACCCCACTGGCGACCCCATACCACTGACACTCCCCGATGATGTAGCAGCCATCCATCAACCATGCGAGGGAACGGCGTTCTTTCCCCCCCCCACCTTCCTAGCCGGCATACGGACATCACTGACAGATGGTAATGGCATGGAAGCCTGCGTCATTTCTGCAGCCGCATCAACACTCAACTCGCTGAGCCTGGCGTCAGTGACATGGGATCGAGTACGCACCGCCACGACCAGCGATGAAGTCATGAATAGTTTAGCCAATGTCATAGAGTCCGGTATGCCTGAATCCCGCCATGCACTCCCTGCACAGCTGCGGGAATATCACCAGTTTCGCGACGACCTCCGCACTGTTGACGGCGTGGTAATGTACAGGAACCGCACGGTTATCCCGCCGGCCCTCAGGCAAGAAGTACTGGCTTCACTCCACTCAGCTCATCAAGGTACTTCATCCATGATCTCCAGAGCAGAAGACTCCATTTTCTGGCCTGGCATCACACCAGCCATCACAGCACTACGGGCTAGCTGCAACCACTGCAACCGCATGGCACCAACCCAGCCCAGCGCTCCACCCACTCCACCAACATCACCAGAATACCCCTTCCAGTGCGTCTGCGCGGACTACTTCCACTACAAAGGAGTAAACTACCTGGTCGTGGTGGACAGATACTCCAACTGGCCAATAGTAGAGAGGTCATCAGATGGTGCTGCTGGACTCATCGCCTGCCTCCGACGGACCTTCGTCACCTTCGGCATCCCCGACGAACTGGCTTCCGATGGGGGCCCTGAATTTACCGCAGCAGCCACACGGCAGTTCCTCAAAAACTGGGGCGTACACCACCGACTCTCATCAGTGGCTTTCCCTCACAGCAACTGTCGGGCAGAAGTTGGTGTCAAGACAACGAAACGCCTAATAACCGACAACACTGGACCAAACGGCGACCTCAACACCGAAAACTTTCAACGGGCCATGCTTCAATACAGAAACACGCCGGATAGAGATACAAAACACTCCCCAGCAATGTGTGTATTCGGCCGCCCTATCCGGGACTTCATTCCAATCCTTCCCGGCCGATATAAACCACACGACACGTGGCGTGAAAACTTGGCCACCCGAGAAGATGCTCTGAGGAACCGCCACATGAGGGGTGCGGAACGCTGGTCAGAGCACACCAAGAGACTCCCACCACTAGCAGTCGGAGACCTTATACGCATCCAGAACCAGGTCGGTCCACACGCCCGTAAATGGGACAAGACAGGTGTGGTCATCGAAGTCAGGCAGTTTGACCAGTACGTGGTTAGGGTCGATGGATCTGGGAGGGTAACTGTAAGGAACAGGAAATTCCTTAAAAAATATGAACCCTTCAGCACACCTGCTCCAAAGATGACCATAGACCAACATTTGAAGAACTTCCTAGCGGTGCCCACCAACAGCCCACCTGCTGCACCACCTACACCTGCCAGGTCAGCACCAGGACCAAAGACACCCGCTTCACCCCGTAGTCCGACACGGTCCAGCCCGCACGTTGAACGAAGGCGCCCGATCCCTGAAGAGACCACACCCCCCACCCAAGAAGACATGTCAACGCCGCCCATCGACATACTACCACCCGCACCCCCTAGGCCAATGGGTACGGCACCCCAAACTGCAACTCCACTAAGGTTCGAACCGTACCAGACGCCCCCCTACCTGGCATGAAGACTACCATATGAATCAAGAAGAGTAACCAATCAAGTATGCTTTAAATTAAGGGCACTGACAAAATAAGGTTTAGTCTTTATCCGTAAACATACAAATTTTTTATTTTTTTTCTTGCCATATTATCCTTAATAATCTTCTTTATAAAATTGCTGGCTCAAAGACTTGGGGGAGAGATAGAGTACAGTACACTTTACACTTTACTTACTAAGAACTTTATATTGTGTTCCCAATACAGCTGTAACCTCATACTGTACTATTACTTTTGTCAGGAATACCGTTGTACAACCCTTATTTTAATATATGATTCAATCTCTCGCTGAACTCTCTAATTGTATTGTAATATGTTTGATTGGATATAATGTACTGTATAATTCCATAAGTATTTATATTTTAGTTTCTACAGTATCGTATTCATCATGATGTAATAGCAAAGCCTTATGTCCTCATATTACTCTTAAATAAACTAGTATCTATGTTTTCCTATTAAAGTACTATACTGTATTCACTTTATAAAACAATATAAGTCTTTGCACTACTGTACTGCAATTACCTCATATCACATCTAGTATCAAAGACTTGGGAGGAGATAGAGGACAATGATTATGTTTATGTTTATGTTTATGTTTTATTCAAGTGATTACTTATTATGCTTATTCCTTTTTCAGAAGACCGTTGTCATTGTTTGACTTTATATAAATAAATAAATGATCACAAAGAGTTGGTTCTCATTTACTTACTTCTTCCAAAACCTTCTCCTCAAATTTCCTTTTCTGGTCTTCTTTCTTCAGTCCCCACCACTTTATCCTAGGTGTCACCTGTTCTTGCCTTCTTTTCCTACCACTCTTAAACGACGAATCCATCACCAGGATTCTATGTTGCGCCGCCACGCTTTCCCCGTTTATGACTTTGCAGTTCTTAACTTCTTCCAAATGGGATCTCCTGCACATTAGAAAGTCTATCTGGCTTTCTCTTCCTCCGCTCCTATAGGTCACAAACTGGTTATCTTTTTTCTGGAAGAAGGTGTTGACTATCGCTAGATCAAACGCCATCGCGAAATCCACCACCCTTTCCCCTTCTTCATTCCTCTCTCCCACGCCCCAACCACCATGCACCCTCTCAATCACCTCTCTACTTCTTCCCACATGGCCATTCAGGTCTCCACCCAAGATCACTTTTTCCCCTTCTGGTATCGCACCAAGTTCTTGATCCAACTGATTCCAAAACACTTCCTTTTCTACACCTTCACAGCCAGCTTGGGGGGCATACGCACTCACGATGTTCACCGTCATCTCGTCAAGGCCCAGCTTAACACTCATCACTCTATCGCTCCTTCTACTCACACTCACCAGGCTATCCTTCAGCACTTCTGACAGCACTATACCAACACCGTTTCTACCCTGTTCATTCGTTCCACTATAAAGCAACTTATATCCCCTCCCAGCTCCCTTGCTTTATTTCCTCTCCACCTCGTCTCCTGCACACACAATACTCCCACACACCGTCTCTCCATCAAATCCGCCACCTCCCTTCCTCTCCCAGTCATAGAGCCTACATTCAACGTCCTAACTCTAACCACTCGGACTAGCTTCTTTACCCGAGCCCGTCCTCGACTCGGCAGCCCTCGTCCATTTCTCGCGGGGGTCAGGCGAGGCCCCTGCGCGTCGCATACGGGGTACGCCCTGGCATTTTCCGAGGCTATATGAATTTGGTTCATCATTCTTGGTTTTGGCAAAATCTTTCACGGCCGGATGCCCTTCCTGACGCCAACCCTCACCATTTATCCGGGCTTGGGACCGGCACTGACAGGAATTTTCAAATTAGAGTAACATGCTGTATTGCTGTTCCATGAAATACTGGAACTAGGTTCTCCCCTAGTTGCCAGCTACCCTCAGACGCTCACCACAATTTAAAAGGACGAGGAGTTACTGAACAGATAGACTCACTCATTTATTCCAGATTTGGGCTACAGTTCCGTATTGCACCCCCACGTTTTTTTATTAAAAAATAGCTTCGTATATATATTTTAATAAAAAATTGGTGCTTTTTGTTAGTGAAAAACAACAATGGTTTTCTACTTCTGCTAAAAATATTCAATATGTTGAGAAAATATTGGTTTGTAATAAATTTAAAAAAGTGCACTTAATTTTTCATCCTTTACATTAATCCTTATGGCTCCGGCTACCCAGGCAGGGTAGGCACATGTTATTACATTATCATTTGTATAATTTAGGTCTCGGGGGTACGGGGGTGGAGCCCCCGTAAAGATCACGCATCACAAATTGATCGGTATAAGGTTTTATATGTTTGTTTGTTTTTTTGCGGCCAAACTACTTTATCCCCCACCAGTGCGATCGTTTCGAATTTTTAATATTTTGTATCAAAATAATTTATAATCCTAATGTTCAATAAAATCATATTTTCCTTTTTATTTTGAATTTTTAATAGACTGTATCAAAATAATTTATAATCCTAATGTTCAATAAAATCATATTTTGCGTGGGGGGCAATACGGAACTGGCCCCTATGCCTGATTACAAATGCAAAAAACTTCACTCTTTTCTACGTGGTCAAAATATGATAATGAAAACCCACTCTAATAGACAGAGTTTATTTCCACAACAGTTTCGATGCCCACTGGCATCCTCCTCGGGTGGATACAGAAAAACGAATGATTCGTTTTTCTGTGTCCACCCGGGGAGGATGCCAGTGGGCCTCGAAACTGTTGTGGAAATAAACTCTGTCTATTAGAGTGGGTTTTCATTATCATATGCCTGATTACCCTAGATTTTGTGTTTATACCCTAAAAATTCTCCAATTACCCTAAAAAAACACTACCCTAAACTCTACCCTACCAAACGTCTGATTACCCTAAACTAGGGTAATTACCCTAAAAGTGGAAGCACTGCATGTAAACATCACGTTCACTGTTAGTGAATAGTGACCATCCAGTCTCTGATGAGTGATGACAGGAGTGGCTGATTGTTGTATTGTTCATAGTTTTTTTTATTTTCAGTGTTGTTACATTGTAGCCATGGTTTTTAAGTGGCGGGAAAAGCACACCACTCTGGTGTTAGACCTTCTGAAGAGCCGGGAGTGTTTATGGAACATTAAATGTGATTCTTATAAAAACAAAACTGAGAGAAATGGCCATTCAATCAGTGATTGTTGATTTAAATTTATCTGGCGTGACAGAAAGTGACATTAAAGCTAAAATCAAAACTATCCGCACACGATATTCGTCAGAACTATCCAAAGTGAAAAAATCTTAAAGCGGTGCTAGACAAGATGATATTTACGAGCCAAAATTATTCTAGTTTAAACAAGCAGACTCATTTTTGAGAGCAGTATAGTTGACTGTATTTAATTGTAATTAACTGTAATAATTCAATATGATGTAATTAATGTACTTTAATGAAACTGTAATTAACGATAATAAATGAATGTGAATTAATTAGTAATTATAATCATAGTTATAGTAAACCAAAATTACAATGCACTCAGTGATGTACTTTGTTTGTACTCAATGTACGACCCAACATTATGTCGCCAGTTAGGAATGTATACTCGGCGATATTATTATTATTTTTTATTATTATTTTTCGTTGGGATAAATTTTTTATTTGCTTTCTATTTTGCCAAATAATTGATGACTTGTTCTTTTTAAAATTTCTTAATTTTTTTTAGATTTAGCTTAATAATGAATCCTGATTACATTTTGCAATGTTCATGTTTTGTATACATTCTCTCTTCGTTATAAAAGATGGAGTCATGTCTTGCCTAAGCATTTAATTGTAAATCTTAAACCTTTAATTTTTGCTCATATGCATATTTTAGTGTAAAGATGCATAGTTCAATTTCCACTTCTAATTAACTAGGCAGATCATGATAATATCAGATCTAAAAATACGCGGTTTAAGATAAAAATATGGCTTCATCTTCAAATATCTTGTTCTGTTTAAACATTGCCACAGGCTCCACAGCAAAAAAATTTACTTTATTTTCAAATATTGTGCAAAAATAATGCAGCCTTTAGAGAATAGAAACGACACAAGTCAACATTTAATAATAATGATGTCATCAAATTATAGGTATATAAACCCACAAAATTTCTTCCATGTTCATTCAGAATTAGACTTAGAGGCTGAGCACTACCTGTACATTTTAGCAGTAAATTACAGTAAGAAAAGTCTGTCTTTATCGTCTCCTTCGAGCCTTGCTCTCTTCAGAGAACTTAGTCATTAAAATAGAGAAAAATAATTTCCCGATACGTTATAAGAAGAATCGGGGAACTTTCAGAGAACTTAGTCATAATTAGAGAAAAAATAATTTCCTGATACGTTATTAGAATTTAGTAAACCTCTCAGAATCCTCCGAACCACTATAATGTTATAATGTTATAATGTTTCAGACCAACAAAGACCCTAGGATCCACTCATGGCTGGTCTACCTAACTGTGTTCGTAATTGTGTATTGTGTATGTCCTCCGTGGTGGCGGAGGGGACCTACAATTTTACGTGGGTTCCGAACCACAAGAACATAAGAAATTTATGTAAAAACTGCCTGTACATTGGCAACGACCAATTTTTACAAAACTAAATAATTATCACTTTAAAACTAATTAATTATTGATTTAAAACTAAAGATAGAATTTCTGGATCCAGAGGATCAAGTCATAGTAGACTACTATCCACAAATATGTTACACTCTATATCTATTTATAACCGACATGCAAATATATCAGATCCAAAGAATCCAGTCAATTTCATTATGGTATCCATCAATACTAGTACCTTGCCAACCAAAAATAAGACGCGGTCCATATCGATTGCGGACTAAGTCAACATTTACAACCATATACATTACAATATATATACTTAGGAGGAAAAGTGTAGGTGTGGCTGTAAAAACTGTACAGTAATGTAGAAATGTGTGTGTGCACCCATTTTGGGTCTCCCATTTCAAGGTGTTTGTGGGGCAAGTGAAGATCATGAGGTGTGTAAGGACAGAGAGTATCCCCTAACCCAAGATGCTGCCTCCCTATATCCCACAACACTTGTGTTGAGCTGTGGGATCTGTCACCACAAAGCCTTAATTTTACTACCTTAAACTATGCCCAATCTATCAACATATGCGTCTAATCGATTTTTAAACATGTTTATAGACGTGCTACGGTGCTACTAATTACTTCTACCGGTAAACTATTCCAGCTATTTACTATTCTATGCGTAAAAAAGTTTTTGCCAACTGCTGTCTCGAACCTTCTACTTGTCAACTTACACCCGTTATTTCTAGTCCTATTATATTGAGATATTTCGAAAAAGCTATCTCTATCTACGTTATCGAACCCATTCATAATTTTGAAAACCTGGATTAGATCACCCCTTAGCCTCCTAGTCTCGAGTGTAGTCAATTTTAACTCTTTAAGCCTATCCTCGTACGACTTTGACCTAAGCGACGGAATCATTTTAGTTGCTCGTCTTTGAACTCTTTCGATTTTGTTTATATCTTTGCGCATATGCGGATTCCAAAATTGGACTGCGTACTCCAAATGGGGTCTAACTAATGATTTATAAAGAGGAGCTATAATATCGCGCGATTTGTACTCAAAATTTCGAGCTATAAAACCTAACACTTTGTTCGCCTTATTGACCGCTGCTGTACTCGGAGAGTAGTATAGAAGAAACTACTGCGAGTAACAAATTCGTTGCTGCCTCCTAACCAGAACCCCCGTCGACTTCGAACCAACCAAGGCCATAGACGGAGGGGTTAACATATATATATACATATATATATATATAAAAATCATTTTCCACTGCCAAGGCACAATCTCAGTGGAAACAAATTTCTCAGCATAAATACCTAGTATCTGGCTTGCTCCTTTCGTGTGGTTATTGCTCGAAAGATTTGTCACATTCACGAGACCTTCGCACCTCTTCTCTCGCGCCAGTCTCCTTGGTGAATTCAGCTCTCTTCCCAGATTTCTACATCAACCATCCCCTGTGGTATGTAGGGAAGATTGCTGCTAGATGTTTGTCGAAGCCATTTATGGAGAGCACAAGTAGCTTTCACTATGGTTTCAATTTTGTCCACAGATAACGGAATAGGCTTCTCGTATAATCTGAATTTTGCAGTTAATATTCCGAATGTGTTCTCAACTACCCGGCGAGCCCGAGAGCCTCTGTAATTGAACACTTTTCGCCGCTGATCTAGTGTTTCTTTTCTGCAGTATGGTTTCAGAATATTAGACTTTAAGGGGAATGCCTCATCTGCGACAAAAACACCGTTTGATGGGACATTTAGGTTGTTGCTTTCCAGTGGTGCATAGAATGTAGATATTGAAAAGACTGATGCGTCATTCGCCCTGCCATTAGTGCCCACATCAACATACAAGAGGTTATAGTTTGTGTCCACAATAGCAAACAGAATAATACTAAAGGTGTGTTTGTAATTGTAATATTCCGAGCCACTTCTAGGCGGACACCGAATGACATGTTTTCCATCCATTGCGCCACAGTTTGGAAAGTTGTGAAAGTTCCATAATGTATAGTATTCTGCTATGATTTTGGTCCACTCGTCCTGCGATTTGGGAACCTATAATAAGAAAAGTATAATTAGGAAACCAGTGTATGATATACGAAATATACTTACTTATCCATGTGTGTATATATATCAATATGCTATATATGTGTGTGTGTGTGTGTGTGTGTTTTGCATTTACATTAAATAGATTTTTTTTACTTTTAGGAGGACACAGAAAACATCATCATGGATGACGAAAAAGAACATGTTAAAGGGGACAGTGAAGAAGTTCATGCTGACCCCGAAGAGAGAGACCAGTGAGTATAAATGAAAGTGAAAGTAGTACAAAAGAATGTAAAGGTATTCGCAATTCTGCAAAACAGAAGAAACGAGCCAATCACAGTCCAGTTTCACGTCTGGAAAATGCCATGAATAAGTTGCAGAAAATTTCAGATGAAAACATCGTAAATGAAGATGAGTATGATACCTTTTGCAAGAGTCTAGCAATACAACTGAGAAAAATGCCTCTTAACCGTGCATTAGTTTGCCAACAGGAACTGCAGCGTGTTATGACTCAAGAACGTTTGTATCAATTAAATAATCCACATCAATCAACGCCTATGTCTCAGAATGGAATATCGGCATTCCATCGCCGTCGACATCGTCTTTCCAGAGTTCACCATTAACTTCACCATGCTATTCTTCATTTAACATAACCCCTACTGTACCTTGCGATACGGAACAAGATATACTGTAGATATTTTGACACACGCTGTTTCTGTACTGGAAAAATACCCCGAATGTTGAAATGATTTCATATTTTTTTGTGTTTTGAAGTGATTTCTTTTTTGGTTGCAATAATGCCATGCTATAAAACCATTGTATTATTTACTTACCTTGATAAAATTTTGTAGCACTTGATAGATAGCCGAACACATCTCCGGTAAAAATTTTGAAATTGAACACCTGGGCACCCGGTAGAGAGCTTCTAGCGTGCCAAAGCAGTCACCAGTGGTGATGTATCTGAGGACTACATACTTGCAGTTTTACTCTGGCTGGTAGAGATTTTCTCATTACTGTATCCTGTTTTTTAATTAGTGGAGTTACATTCCTAAAGAGTTCTTCAAATTGTTCTATAGACATTCTTAGATGGTTCCTCAGCATATCTTGGTCTTCAGCAGCCCATTCCTTTAATAGGCATCCTGATGCTCCAAAAGCGTCCGTGAGACTTTCACTCTGGATGATTCATCTAGATTAGGGTGGCCAGACTTTACTGAGATGGGATCTACTTTTTCCAAAGTTCTCCCTATACGATCCACCAGCCCAGTTATATATATATATATATATATATATATTATATATATATATATATATATAGCTGCAGCTGTGAGGATACCAGTTCTAGTTTTTGTTTAAAAGCATTCACTGAGGTAATCATTTCAACAATAGTTTTGTTTTTACCTTGCAACTCTAAGTTTAGCTGATTTAGAAAGCAGTGATGTCAGTCAAAAAACCTAAATCTAACAGCCACACTTCGTCTTCCAACTCTTTGTAATATGTTTCTTTTAACTTCAGAAAGTCTTTAATTTCAGGTAAGAGATCCCTAAACCTCTGCAGGAATTTACCTCTACTTAGCCACCTGACATCAGTGTGCAACAAAAGGTCAGTGTTTCTGCTTTATTTTCTTCTAGCTGAGACCGGAAGAGACACCTTTGTAGACTTCGCCCGCCCGAATAGAACACAAATCCTATGGGAAATATCCATAATTTCTTTAATATTCAACATTTTACCACACAATGCTTGTTGGTGAATTATGCAGTGATAATTAAAGAAGTTTGGAAACTCTTTGTCACTTTTGTACAGGGCGATGAACCCATTGGAGCGGCCAGTCATAGCAGGTGATCCGTCAGTTGTTATGCTCACAAGCTTGTGAAGTGGGAATTGTGTGTCGTTAACAAACTCACTGAATGCATGAAAAATGTCCTCACCTCGAGTTTTCCCTCTTAAAGGTAGGATTTTAAGCAGTTCTTCTTTTGCAGTCATATCTTTAAACACGATTCTAATTAAAATGCATAACTGTGATGTGTCGATCACATCTGTCGAGTCATCAAACTGAAGTGAAAGGAATACGCAGTCATGTATGTCTTTCTTCAGTTGTTCCACCAAATTCTCATCCATTACTTCATAACGCCGCATCACAGTGTTTCTGGATAGCTGAAGCTGGTTAATAGCAGACAATATTTCCGTTTTATTACTGAAATGCTGAAACAACGACTCTGCTGCCTCTGTAAATGCTTCTTTGAATATTTCTCCATCCTGAAAAGGTTTCTTGTGTTTCGCAAGTACACGGCTCACCCGAAATGATGCAATCGTTGCTGCTTTCGATTTTGTGCTAGGCCCTGTAAAGATAAACTGCTAAGCACTAAGTTGAGACTTAAGTTCATTGACTTTTCTCTTACGTAGTTCACTTTCAGCTGGGAAATCAGTCATACCGCTTGTGAATAGTTTTAAAATGCCTCTCTAAATTCCCCTTTTTAACGAAAGCGACACATGCATGGCAAATTAAACACACATTTGGAATATTTCATCGTAAAAAAATATGCCGTCTCCCACTTATTCTGAAAGTTGTAAGTTTTTTGTTTCTTGGCACTTGGTCCAGCACTCATTTTAACGGTGCTAATGCAATTGGACTGGAGACTGACCTTCACCACCGATTATTCCATGTGTCACTTAAGTGACACATGCTCTAACAGCTCAGCTTACCGCGGTATGAAATTTTAGCAGAAATTAAAGTTAGCTAGCGGTATCATTTTCTGTGGCATTAATTAAATATCTCTCAGAATTATTAAAGTTAAACTTTGTTATTTTTGTTAAATAACTGATAAACACAAAGCTAAAACAAATAAATGTTGCTATCGATAATGGAGATGATAACATAAAGAACGCTAATTTTGGGTAGTAGCGGTCGGGTCGTGTGCTCGTTAGTATTGTGAAATGTGAGGTCTCTGTTCAGGGCCGGATTAAGACCTTTAGAGGCTCTAAGCACTTAAAAGATTTTGGTGCCCCATATATATGTAATTCAAAATATAAACAAAAATAAACCATAAAATAACATTTTTTTTTTTTAAATGAAACAAAACTTACAGTAAGATGGAAAATAATGTTTATTTTTGTATACTTCCACTTAATTTATATTTGAAAAGTTTTCTCCCACTTTTTTTAATTGCAAAGTCTTTGATCAGATCCTCAAAACTAATCTTACGTAACACATCTGCTTCTATACTTAGTAGAGATAAGGCATCCAGCCTGCCTTGTTGCATAGTTGTTCTGTTGGTATTTTTAATATACTTCAACTGAGAAAATGAACGCTCAGCTGAGCAATTTGTGACCATTAATGTTAAAAATATACGAAAGGCAATATTTCTACATTTGGGAAGGCACACTCAATATTGTCTTCTACAATTATTTTATAAAGTTCAGCATGACTGAATCTTGTTTTTACATTTACTATAGCACACGAAATATTTAATCTATATGTATTTTTAATATGGCGCTCAAAGATTTGATATAAACAAAATAATAACGCAAAGCGTAAAGTGTGTGATTACAACGAAATATATTTATTCTCTCAAAAGGGTTGTTGTTCACTAGAAATTCAAACAATGAAAAAAAATAATTATTATATATGAATATATATAATTCAGTTTTCAACAGCTTATAGGCTATAAGCCGCGATTATAATAGTATAATAAATCCATGGTAAATCCGACAATGGAAAATTTCTGTGGTGCCCCCCTTCCCTTGATGCCCTAAGCACGGGCTTATTTTGCTTAATGGTTAATCCGGCCCTGTCTCTGTTGCTTGGCTAAGCTACTGGTCATTCTGCGATCTACTAAAAATTGCTCTGCGATCTACTAGTAGATCGCGATCGACGTTTTGGCCACCCCTGATCTAGATTCTAGGATGATCACCCAAAATGACTCGTGTAAATTCGCCTTTTAATCTATCCCTGTATTCCAATCTTCTTATGTTATAGGGATAAGCTTGGTTGCCCTACGTTGAACACCTTCAAGCATATTACATTACATTTCATTTGGAAAACATGAAGCCACTCGGGCAATCGAGTTAATACAAGTCATGAGCTACATTTTTTAATAATAATAAAATCTTGCAAGATGTCAAACTCAAGTCAGCTAATTAATATAGAACTACTTACTACCACCATATTAGCTTATATAATTGAAGCAAAGGGTAATTATTGAATGTTTCATCAACACTGAAATTAATATCCAAAATACATTTTTCTAATGTATTTTGTTCAAATATGACCTTCATATCTTGCGCAAATAAACCGAAACAAAGTTATGAAACATTAAAGTTTTCCTATGTTTTGGTTCATTTTCACTACAAATGAAGGTCATATATCAACCAAACACACCAAAATACATTAGAAAAGTGTATTAATGTATTAACAAAAACGAAACGGGCTAGGAACATACATATGTAGCGGATCGACAAGAAATAGACCAACAAATAAACAGACAAATCCTTTCCTTCCACGCTATCATCAAAGAGACTTGGAAGACACACGTGGACACGGATTCAGAACAATGAAAGAGTCTGTTTCTTCCCAATTGGCGTGAACGCAAGCCCTTATCAACAAAAGGACTCGCTCACAAGGCGTCTTAAGATTTGGCGCGAAGTCCTACGTCACAGGAACTACGTATAAAAGCGAGCTTCCACTCACACTCATTCTCACTCTCACTCACTCACTCACTCAGACACTCGCTTTCTACTTCGTCGAGCAGATCTCATCACTTCAACCGCCCTCCGGCCTCCTGCCGGAGGCGCGGCCTGCTACTTCCTTCAAGGCCTAAGATTTATCATCAAGTAAGACCTTCTACTGACCGCCTGCAGAAGCAATCCTTCGAAGCCCAACCAGAATCACTTCGGGCCTACGGTTTACAAGGTCAGCCTTCAAGTTTCTCTACATTCCTCGAGATATATTCAGCACCTCAGGCCTACGCCTGCAAGATCATTTAAGGCCATCCTGCACCTCCAGAAGTAACATCACCTCAGGCCTCCGTACGAAGCCTACATCCATCATCTCGAGAGGCTTAACGGACAACGACAATTCGAGTCTACGGTAATAGGTTCCTCTTCAACCCGCCTTCAACAGAGTTTACGTCGTCCTAAGATAAGTACCTCCTATTCTAAGTACTCTTGTGAAGCCTACATTAGCCTACCGCCGAACGGTAGGCTATACTCCCAAAGTGAGTAATTAAACGTTCCAACTGACTCTCGTGAAAGAACGCAGTAGGCCTGTTATCCAATTCAAGTGTCATTTCAATACCGTAATTCCGCGTATCATTGTGTTAATTTATATGTTTATGTGATAACTTAATTTCTCTTACTGCAGGCCTAATTCATTTACAGTGTACATTCCCTCAACTATCATTAGGCCTATCCAATAATGCACGTCATTAACTTCCATTATTATGGGGCCGCATCATTTATTCTATGTCATTACTAGGCCCATTCAATCATCTAGCCTACTTAATCAGAGTGTCATGTTTTCCATTCAATGTACCAAATGCACGTGCATTCTTTATATCATTTACTAGGCCCATTCAATGTTCCATGTTGCATGCCATTTACATACCATCAATGAGTATATTACTTATTACGTGTCAATTAAGCTATTAACATTTCAACTATTTAGCTAAGTCTATGTCATAAGCATAACGGAAAACTATCAATTAATTACTGTCAATTCTTTGTTATACCACAGTGAATAAATAACGTCTTTATTTTCTGAGGTGACGTGTATGTATATATATGTATATAGTCTAAAAGTCACTAAAGAGTAAATATCACTAAATCTAAGCTGAATGGCAAGACGAAGCCATAAACGAACCAACGGGGTTCGTATTGCTTTGGTCTGACCTAGACATGTTTTTTCCTATCTGACCTAATCTTTGGTGCTGAGTAAAATTAGGTGATGAATCTAAGGTAACAAATCGGGTAGGAAGTTGTTCGTACTTAAGTATAGTTAGGGGTAATGTCTATAGCTTCTAAATTGGTAATGTAAGAGAGAGTTAGGTAGGCTGTTGTGGGACACAGGAATAAAACGGTAGGCTTCAAGGAATACCTAATTCAACGCACCGGTAAGTGCTTTTGATTGTTTGCTAGAACCTAAGTAACCTAACTGGGGTGTCTACCCCACGCTATCACATTTGGCGACGAGGATGGGATTTGGCTCATTTGGTTAAATTTTGTTCATTGGGTTAAATTTGGCTCATTGGGTTAATTTGGCTTATTGGGTTAATTTGGCTTATTGGGTTCAAGTGGTTGTTTGGAAAATTGGATGCAGACTAGTGGGTCGTCCGATTTGGTTTGTTTGTGTGGGGAAGCTACCGTACTATAGCGTAGGTCCCGCCGCCCTAATTCTAAAACTAATTCCTACTCAGCCCTAATTCTAAAACTAATTCTTACTCAGCCCTAACTCTAAAACTAATTCCTACTCAGCCCTAACTCTAAAACTAATTCTTACTCAGCCCTAACTCTAATACAATTCACTATTCAGCCCTAACTCTAATAAAATTCACTATTCAGTAACTAGACCAAATTTAAACCTAACCTAACCTACTTCACGTGAGTTGGTCTAATTCGGTTTTGCTCTAGCATGTCGGTGATTGGCCATATAAGCCCCTACGAAGACAATGGGGAGGACTTCGAAGCTTATGCCACTAGGGTGAGGTTGTTTTTCGAGGCAAATTCCATTCCGGATGCTAAGAAAGTACCTACCTTTTTAACTTTAATAGGCCCTAAAACGTTTGGTTTAGTTATGGACCTAGTTTCTCCTAAAGCACCGGAAACTTGCACCTATAAGGAATTGGTACAGGCCCTAACCGATCACTACAAACCCCGAGTAGTTCTCATCTATGAACGTTTCAAATTTTATTCAAGGCATCAGACGGGAAATGAAAGCATTGCAGAGTTTGTTGCAGGAATAAAAAGCCATAGCCGTACGTGTAAATTTGGGGACAAATTAGATGAAATGCTAAGAGATAGGTTTGTAATGGGTCTCAAAGAGGAGTCTACCCAGAGAGCCCTATTAGCCATACAGGACCTAACTTTTAGTCAGGCTGTAGAAATAGCTACGGCTAGAGAAGCAGCTGCTAAAGATGTTAGAGCTTTTGGAAATCATAGTAGTAAAGCCCAACACGTAAATAGCTTTAAATTTTCTAGGCCTGGCAGACCTAACGAGCCTACTAGACAGGCAAATAAAAGGTATGAGGCGAATATGACTAAGCCTACTAATTCTACTAAGCCTTCCAAGCCATGTACAGGGTGTGGAAAACACCATTGGAAGAAAGATTGCCCTTTTAAAGAAGCAGTTTGCCGAAACTGTAGTAAAATAGGCCACATAGCTAAAGTGTGTTATTCAAAGAAAACAAAGGGTGAAAATTCTAATTTTAACATTTCTAGTATAAATCCTCAAAAGGGAAATACTTCGAACATTGGAGTGGAGTACCTATTCTATGAGCAGCAAAGTGGGAAAAATACAGGCCCATATATTGTAGAGGTAGGCCTAGATGGAATTACAGTTCCTCTAGAATTGGATACGGGTGCTGCCCGGACGGTCATGTCCAAGGTAGTTTTTGATAAGATTTTCAAAAACACACCTAAACTACAGGCATCTAAAACGATTTTGAAGAAGTACGGTGACATACAAATACCTATTTGTGGAGAAGCATACGTCACAGTTACACTTAACCAGAAAACTTTGTCTCATCCCTTAACCCTTTTAGTGGTGGATGAGCAAGGGCCTACTCTACTAGGCCGTGATTGGATTGATGCTTTGGAAATGCAAATTGACAAAATCTTGCCAAGGGGTCAGGCAGATGTGCATACACTTTCATATCCATCTGACATAGACTCATTGTTAAGGGAGTTTTCTTCTATTTTTGGGCCTGAAGTAGGCAACCTAAAAGGCCATCAGGTCTGCATAGAAGTAGATCCTAATGTAACTCCGAAATTTTGTAAGGCTCGTTCAATTGCGCATGCACTGCGGGAGAAGGTAGATTTAGAAATTGACAGGCTGCTAAAAGATAAAATTATTGAACCAGTCACACACGCTAAGTGGGCTGCCCCAGTAGTTCCTGTACTAAAACCGGACAAGTCCGTGCGGTTATGCGGGGATTACCGTTTAACAGCAAATAGAGCGGTCCTTCTAGATTGCTATCCTATACCCAAGCCTGATGAATTATTTAGCTCTCTTGCTGGGGGAAAATATTTCACAAAACTCGATATGTCCCAAGCCTATGCTCAACTAAGTTTAGATGAAAACTCTAAAGAATTAACTATCATAAATACGCACCGAGGCCTATATAAGTACAATAGGCTATGCTATGGAATAGCATCGGCTCCAGGTATTTTTCAGAGGACAATGGACCAAGTTCTAGGTCACATTCCAGGGGTACTTTGCTTTCTAGATGATGTCCTCATTTCAGGTTCGACTAAAAAAGAACACCTAACTAGATTAACCACGGTTCTAAAAAGACTCCGGGATGCTGGACTTAAGCTAAAGAGAGAAAAGTGTTCATGGGTCACTAACGAGGTTTCATATTTAGGGTTCCGCATAGATGCCTCAGGCATTCATCCAACGGTGGATAAACTAGAAGCAATAGAAAAGGCACCACCTCCACAAAACATCACACAGTTACAAGCTTATTTAGGTCTCCTAAATTTTTATAGGAAATTTTTGCCTAATGCATCGACTTTCCTTGAACCCCTAAATAAGCTATTACGATCTGGGGAACAGTGGAGATGAGAGAAAACTCAAAAGGAAGCATTTGAGGCTTCCAAGGACGTACTACTAAAGTCCACTCTCCTAGTGCATTATGATCCTAAACTTCCTCTCGTAGTTTCAGCAGACAGCAGTTCTTATGGAATTGGGGCAGTGTTATCTCACCACATTGATGGTGTAGATAGGCCTATCTGTTTTGCTTCTAGAACACTAACTGAGACGGAAAGACGATATGCACAAGTGGAACGTGAAGCATTAGCCTTAGTATTTGCAGTAAAAAAATTTCATTTCTATCTATGGGGTCATAAATTTAAACTAATTACTGACCATAAGCCTCTTTTAGGTTTATTTTCACCTAATAAAAATATTCCAGTTATGGCCTCAGGTAGGATTCAACGATGGGCACTGATTCTACAAGCCTATAAATTTGACTTAGTACATCGGTCAGGTAAACTTCTAGGTACGGCTGATGCGCTAAGTAGGTTGCCCTTAGAAAATCCAAATGATTGTGTACCTATACCTACAGAATGGGTTCACTTGGTGGAGTTTTTGGAATCCACTCCAGTATCTGCAGTACAAATAGAGCAGTGGACAAAATCAGACCCTATTCTGTCTAGGGTCATCCATTTCTGCTCAGTTGGTTGGCCTACTAAGGTTGAGAGTGAATTACAGCCTTTTATTCAGCGTCAGTCTGGCCTCTCTATTCAAAATGGCTGTCTCTTATGGGGCCACAGAGTGATTATTCCAAATAAAGGCAGGTCGAATTTAGTGAAGGAACTTCACGCTGAACACATGGGCGCAACAAAAATGAAAGAGCTGGCGAGAGCTTATTTCTGGTGGCCTGGTTTAGATGGAGAACTCGAATCATTGGTTCGTTCCTGTCAAAGCTGCCTAGAGAACAGAGATCTCCCAAGGAAAAGTCCACTTCATCCTTGGGAATGGCCTACTATACCGTGGCATAGGATCCATGTTGACTATGCAGGTCCTATAAATAATATTTATTTCCTAGTCATGGTGGACGCCTACTCTAAGTGGGTGGAAATTTTTCCAACCACTTCCACGACTTCGGGTGTAACGATTCGCTTACTCCGTTCAGTTTTCGCTCGATGGGGTTTACCCGTAGTCCTGGTTTCCGACAATGGTACTTGTTTTACCAGTGAGGAATTTCGTTCCTTCGTCCACCTAAATGGCATTAGACATGTCCGGTCTAGTGTTTTCCACCCATCTACTAACGGTCTCGCGGAAAACATGGTCCGTACTTTCAAGTCGGCCTTGCGTCATTCTCGTGGGGAGGAAATGCAAGTGGTGTTGGATAAATTTTTGTTCAAATATCGAATAACACCACACACCACGACAGGGGTGTCTCCCTCTAAACTTCTGATTGGCCGGGGAATTCGTTCAGTTTTTGATTTGTTACGTCCAAACGAAATGTTACAACAACGAGTTTTACGCCATCAGGAAAAACAGAAGTTGTACCACGACACTAAAAGAGGGAGAGTTCTAGAAGCGAAACCTAATGATCCAGTTGTGATTCGCAACTATGGGGCTGGACCAAAATGGGTTCCTGCAACTGTGCAGGAGAGAACGGGCCCTGTTTCCTTCAAGTGCCAACTAGAAGATGGTCGTTCTATTAAACGCCATCAGGACCAGATATGGGAACGGGAAGTGCAGAAGGACCAAGTCTTCCGGAAGAGAGAACTGATCCTCCGGAAAATGGTTCAACTTGCCCGCCTATACAGGTTGCACCTGATCCTACTACATCAACCCCGCTCCGCAGGTCGTCTAGGGTCCCTCATCCCCTGACAGACTAAACTTGTAGGGGAGGAGTGAGGTGACGTGTATGTATATATATGTATATAGTCTAAAAGTCACTAAAGAGTAAATATCACTAAATCTAAGCTGAATGGCAAGACGAAGCCATAAACGAACCAACGGGGTTCGTATTGCTTTGGTCTGACCTAGACATGTTTTTTCCTATCTGACCTAATCTTTGGTGCTGAGTAAAATTAGGTGATGAATCTAAGGTAACAAATCGGGTAGGAAGTTGTTCGTACTTAAGTATAGTTAGGGGTAATGTCTATAGCTTCTAAATTGGTAATGTAAGAGAGAGTTAGGTAGGCTGTTGTGGGACACAGGAATAAAACGGTAGGCTTCAAGGAATACCTAATTCAACGCACCGGTAAGTGCTTTTGATTGTTTGCTAGAACCTAAGTAACCTAACTGGGGTGTCTACCCCACGCTATCACATTTTCATAATAAAATACAAAACAATAAGGTGTCTTTTATAACCTTAATATTAATTTGCTTGTGTGTAATCCAAGCTGGTGACCCTCGCTGCCATATCTGTCACTTCCAATAGTATGGTGGGCTTACTTCATTTAGCCACTTTCAATTGGTGATACTGTATGACATCATAAATTACACTGGTCAACACTCATTTTATTGCCAATCATATTAGAGTGATTTTGGGGTAACTTTGTGGTGCTGATTCCGAATATGACATCGGTTTTGCTAGATTGGCTCTAATTTATGAGATAATTGGTACCCCATTGAAACACGTAAAAATGCAAAAAATTTAATGTTCAGGCGGAGCCTACTTACAAATCGCATTGAAATTGTCTCAAATCATACAAAAGTAAACACATGAAATACATAATGGCATTTTATTCGGTATAATAACAGATAAACACAGTAAGCTGATTCGCATAATTACAATTAATGTATAGTAAATCTCTGTTTGTACGATTCTCTTTTATGTGGGTTATCAGGACAATCATGTTGGAGGTTCCAGCAATAGTCTGCCATCATGTGTCTGTCCCATCTGCCTTGATACCTTTCCTCCATCACCTTGATATCTTGATGAAACCTCTCCCCTTGTTCCTCGCTAAAATCACCAAGATTATCCGGAAATCTGTGTAAGTGGCTATGGAGAAAGTGTACCTTTATGCTCATATTAGTACCCAACTTTTCAAAGTTTGTGAGCATGTTTTGCACCAGTTCTTCATAATTGTCTGCTTTGTGGTTACCCAAGAAGTTCTTGACAACTGAGACATAACTGCACCAGGCAGAAGCTTCAACACCATTCATAAATTTTGTGAAATTAGAATCCTTGATAAGTGTACGGATTTGAGGGCCATCAAAGATTCCAGCTTTTAGTTTTTCCATACTTAGTCCAGGGAACGATCTACAAATGTATTTAAAGCAGACTTTGACAGACTGAGGTCCCGTATCAGATCATTGAGTTCGTCTTGGGAGAACTGCTGAGGTGTTGAAATGCTTCCTTCATAGTCACTTCCACTACTACCACCTAAGTCCTGAATTTCTTCAAATTCTGACAACGGAAGGTCGGGCAGTGTGGTAAACACTGGTATGGGAACGTCTTCGCTGTGTGACACAGGTCGCCTTGCTGATTCCAAATTGGGATAATCCCACTTGAGTTTCTTGTATCGATTGAAACCTTTCACATTAACCACACTGTCAACTGACTACTGGTTGGGTGGCCGATGACTTATATACGGAGGGGAATATTCTAGAATGATCGCGTAGTAAACACTAAGAATATTCGCGTGTCTCACCATCTAGAATGTTCCGGTAGTTTCCCATATGCACGCGTTATGGTTACGTTTCCTATTAATTGAGGGTATTCATTATCTCAAGAACTAGAGCCAAATCGGAAAAACTACTTTCATTTTGGAATTCAGCAACCCCAAAATACCCTAAATTCGTACGAATTTCCTTGGCAACGAAACAAAAAATTTTTTTTTTGTTGAGCTGTGTTATTAACCCAGCCTTTCATTAATAAGCAATCAGTCATTGCATCAATTAATCACTAGCATACAATTAAATCATTATCACCTTAAACTGCTAAAACTAGATCCACTATACATATATACTGTACGTAAATTTTTACAAGTGTAATTGTGTCAGTGAAAGAAAGCCACCCCCGACCCGTTTGAGGGTGGCTTTCTTTCATTGATTCGTTAGCCTTATAAGACTAACTAACGAAAATATCACGACCTAACCCAGGGGTGTGCTGGGACCGGTTCGGTCCGGTTTTCTCGAACCGGTTGTTAAATTTTGATTGGATCACCGAACCGTTTGTTTGTTTTTAACAAATATTTAACAGTCAGTAGAAATTTATCTTGAAATTTGCAATTTGTCAGTCAGTCTTGATCAAGAGCGTAACTAGCTTTCAAAATTGGGGGGGACAACTATAATGATGAAAAATCCTGCGATGAATTTCTGTGCTGCTATCCTGTAGGTATTGTCTTAAATTTGGTCTTCCAAGGCATATTTTTTCGGTAGAATATAGCAATGATATCTAAATACCAGTCCTTTCGAGTCTCGATAAAGCTCTGATTCATCAGTATTAGAATGTGTTTGCGACCAAAATGATGCTCTTAAAATACTATGATTTAGAGAATGATCTATATTTATGATAGTAATAGGAAAATCAAAGAAGCATTTTCACAACTACCTTATGTATATCAAGTACAGTATATACTTAACATTAAAGGAAAACAATATATGCAATAATTAAAGTAAAAATTAACTAGATATCTCATTAAAGTATCTATCACTGCAGTATTAGTACTGAATCAGTAATACTTTCTAGTATACTAATAGGACTAATATAATTAAATATTTACTCATCATAGATTATTTCAAGAACTAAATATTTTCCTTCACGTAAGCTAACTTAGATCAAAAGTTGGGGGGGGGGGACAAAACCTATATTATCCCCCCAGTTCAAAAGTTGGGGGGGACATGTCCCCCCCCCCCCCCCCCGTTTTACGCCCCTGGTCTTGATGAATTTTACGAATGCTTATGACGCCCAGGATTTGTCTCGTTCACAATTGTGTTTTTGTGAATTATAGCTTTAGTTTACAATGTCACATTTGATGTTACATTTGTTGCATGCCATTAGAATGATTTTATTTCATTATGAAATATATGGAAACTTCTTGAATGAGACATTGAGACAGCATGATTGAGAAGGTAAATTTATATCTAAATTTTTTTTTTATTTTTTCAGGATTTTACAGAAAAATATTGATAGTATCACAAGCAGGCCGTAACTAGGGTTTAGAAATTAGTGAGGTCCAGATTTTTTTCGAGCGCGGCGGGACGAGCAAAATTCAGACCAAAATGACATCTACAAACACAACCCAAGCTATACACTAAACACAAAACCCTTGTCTATAATTAAATACTGTACAAAGGGACCTGTTAGCAAAAATACTTTTATTAAAGCTGCAGCAATATTTCACGGTTGTCTCTTTTTTTTTTTTTTTAGGAAATAATTACCGAGGTCCGGACCTCGGTGACCTCATAGGTAGTTACGGCCATGATCATAAGTAGTGGTTGTTTCAATATTTATTTATTTTTTTATGAAAAATTAGTTTATTTTTAGATAATTATGTCATTAGTGAGTATAAAGAATATGTTAAATAATTTCTGCCAAAATGTTACAAAATGCTGTTTAGAAAAGCTAAAATGCGTTGGCTCCCGGGGCTCTGCCCCGGAGCCCGCTGGGGGAGCTACCGCTCACCCCAGACCCCCTAGCTTAATGACTTGCGCCATTGGCGCTCGCCGATTCACACCTCTGTTTGTATCAGAACCGGTTGTTAAGAAATTGGCAGCACATCCCTGACCTAACCTAACCAATCGTTAGGTCAACTGTACGCCCTTGACGATTGGTTACATTAGGTAGTGATATTTTCGTTAGTTAGCCTTATAAAGCTTTTTTTTTTTTAGGAAATAATTACCGAGGTCCGGACCTCGGTGACCTCATAGGTAGTTACAGCCATGATCACAAGTAGTGGTTGTTTCAATATTTATTTTTTTTTATGAAAATTAGTTTATTTTTAGATAATTATGTCATTAGTGAGTATAAAGAATATGTTAAATAATTTCTGCCAAAATGTTACAAAATGCTGTTTAGAAAAGCTAAAATGCGTTGGCTCCCGGGGCTCTGCCCCGGAGCCCGCTGGGGAGCTACCGCTCACCCCAGACCCCCTAGCTTAATGACTTGCGCCATTGGCGCTCGCCGATTCACACCTCTGTTTGTATCAGAACCGGTTGTTAAGAAATTGGCAGCACATCCCTGACCTAACCTAACCAATCGTTAGGTCAACTGTACGCCCTTGACGATTGGTTACATTAGGTAGTGATATTTTCGTTAGTTAGCCTTATAAAGCTTTATAAAGCCTTATATCACTACCTACCTAAATAACTTACAGATGAATGAAAGAAAGCCACCCCGACCACCCGTTTGGGGATGACTTTCTTTCATTGATCCGAATTTTCTATATTTGTAACTGAAGCAAAAAATTCTCAAAAAATATTAAATAAAAAGCAACTACTTTTGTATCACCTGCAAATTTAGAAATTTTACAACCTATTCCTTTCTCTAAATCAGTGTTTCCCAACCTTTTTTTAACCATCGCCCCCTAACAGTTGTTTTTCTAAACAAAATCTTAAAATTGCCCCCCTTCCAACAGAAAATTAAAACAATGAAATATTTTCTACTTACAATTTTTATTCAATAGGATCCTTGTGCTTGATGCTTTTTAGCTAGAAGTTGAATGTCCGGTTTGATATTAGTGAGTTTGATTCTAATGTCTCCCCTTGAACATATATCAGTTCTATTTCTTTTCTTTGTTAAGATTTGATTTACTGCACTAAAACCAGTTTCAACCATATAAGATGTGGAAAACTAAATCATTTAGATATAAAATAAAGAGTAATGGACCTAAAACTAATGATCCCTGTGGTACCCAACTTTTCACTTTCTGCCACCCAAATTCATGAGTCATGACCATTTAGAATTACTCTCTGTTCTCTGTCTTCTAACTATTTTTCCACCCAGTTTATAACTGACCCCAATATACCATGAGCTTTTAATTTATATAGAAGTCTCCTATGTGGAACCTTGTCAAATGCTTTACTAAAATCCAAATAAATAACATCTACATTATTTCCATTATCTACCTCATCAGTTCTCTAAAAAGTCTGAGAGATTAGACAAACAAGACCTTCCTGATCTAAATCCATGAACTTAAAATAAGTCGCACGTGAACTGTATACTCCTCCTCTGTACCAATCGTATAATTTTGTTTTTCTTTATGAATTGTCTATACTGTTTCGATCTTGTTATTAATTTCAGCGTTCCTGAGGTTGTCATTAGACAAGAACACTTGGCACCAAAGATAGTAAAACGGAATAACAACCAACCAAAATACAAATTTTTTTTTCTCAACACTACCCAATCACCTCATCTCTTAAGTTGAGTACGTCTTCATAAGTGGTAGGTAGATTTTATCTTATGTTTCAGAGGCCTAAATTAAATATAATACTTGTAATGAATTGAAACTCGTTTAACTGTTTTTCTTTTGTAATTACCAAACGGAAACATTTATAGGCTTAACTAGTCTAGGCTACGAGGATAAGATACAAATTTTGGGTTCATAATGGTGGTCTTAACGAGACGAAAGGTTAGTTCATTATCCCTGTTTTGATTGCATTTAGGAATCTATCTAGGCTAACTAGATGGGCTGAAAACAATGACAAATTTTAATTTAATTTTTGTTACTAGGATAGGCCACTTAGTGTTTAGTAGACTATAGTATAGAATCTAGACTCCTTTACACCGAACTGGAAAATTTGTCCAGTCATAACATTTGCGTAGATAACACTTATGGTTGTTCATGCCAAATAAATGCAAATCGGGCTGTCTAGTAATTATGTAAGTTTAGCAGACCTGAAATTCAATGGTTACTGTGGCTCTCAAAGAAACACTGTACAGTTTGTTGTTCTTAGGCCTAACATTTTGGTTAAATTTAAGAATTCAGGCCTTGATTGGTAACCTTTCTCTGTTGTGCTCCAACTTTTTATTGCAAATTATTAGAGATTATAGGGCTAATGTAGAGAGAACCCTATGATACAGATATTCAAGATTTTGTTTGTCATTTTGTACCTCAACTCTTCTATATGACTTAGTCAATGACATTGTGTATTTTTACCTTTAAGTTATGTATTTTTTTGCACTATTAGAAGGTATATACTTGCTAGCAAAAAGATGACATTAGCTCAAGTTCAGGAATTGGGCTATACTAACCATATATTACACACACACATTATTAAAATAAGAGAGAATTTGTACTGCCTGTTTGTAAGGTCACGTGGTATCACGCTTGTGTAGTCATGCTACAACTTGTCACAGCAAAATGAGATTGTCTAAGGGCTCTTTCCATTAGCATGAGCCTTGGTTAATTAAGGGTTCAGTCTGCCTTTTGTGACCAGATGATAAATATTGCTCATATATGGTATCTGCTTACCATATTATTTTAGTGCCTTGCCTATATTGGCTATGCTTGTGTTTGCCTGTTATCATTAAAAATCATTAATATTTAATATTCTTTCTACTTATTACAGGACTTGAAGCTAATATATAAATTTTAAATGTCTTACTATTTAAATTATCATAAACAGTGTTGTGACCCCTTTAAGAGAGACAAACAAGAAAAGAATCTTGAAGGGTTTAAGAAATTTACCATTAAATGTAACTGAAAAAAAATCTTGCACTCCTTAATTAGAAAGTTTGTACAAACTGTTCTGTAAGATTAAATGAGGTTGAAGAACCTGATAAATTATTTAATGATGTTTTTGAAACTGAGTCATTTACAAGTACCTTTTCATTTCAAAGCAGTCTAGGAAGTACACATTTGCAAACTGATAATCCTGGTAAGATCAGTGATATTGAAATCTGTAGAGAACAAACCAAGAACATTCTTAAAGAAATGGAGATTTTGCCAATAAAATTCTATAAGTAGTGTATGAATTATAATTTAGGGACTTATTTTTGAAAAGTAGTTATCAGAAAATGTATATAATTTTTAAAAAATTATCTAAACTCATCTTTGTATATATATTGTTTCATAGGTTATCAAAATAATGCATTTTTATCAAACTTGTAAATATAACATTTTAATAATTTGAGGAATTTCAAAAAAATAGTTATGTACAATAAATGAATTCTGATTAGTTATTAAATTATGAAATTTTGTTGCTGTAACTTATAATAATTCTAAATTTTGGATGATGCCTAATTTCAGATGGTATGAACATTGATAGAATATCTAAAAAAGCATCTCAGAAATATGACAAGTGTGCATCTACTTTGAAAAAGAATTTTGAAGTGTCTTTCTCAGCATCTGTGGATGAGGGAGCATCTACCTCCAAGAGATTATACATGGGAAAAGAATTGGAAAGGTAAGGATTGCTCAAATTCAACTAAATTAGTAGACTCTTGATGTATATAATTTTAGATGTTTTAAATTTTAATAGCCTAACTTTTCTTCAATATCATTCTTATATACAGAACATAATCACGCCATTTTAAGTGTCTAAAAAATATCCATGGAAAGTAGATATTCTTATTTTTTTTCTATTTAGGTCCTGATCTTAGAGTACATTAAATTAATAATTTCAGTTTGAGAAAATTCTGATATCCCCTATATTTTATTTATCTAATAGGTACAAAACTATGATGAGGGAGCTTGCTGAAGCATTCAACTCTACAACTTCCTACCAAAGAAGGTTGCAGATTCTTACTCTATCCTCATACATGATCTCAAAAACTCGAGTTCTTTGGGGCTAGTAGATATCTTGTTAAAGCCAGGAGCATGAAGCAATAGTATGGAATATTGCCAAATGTTCCGAAATACAGTAAAGGGAAAAAGATAAGTGATGAAACTATTTCTAATGTGACAGCTTTTTATGAGGACCCAGAATTTAGTCAGGTGTATCCAGGAAAAGGACTGTGTTAGTGTCAAAGACAAAGATGGAAAAAAAATTTATGAACAAAAGCATCTCTTACTCAGTAATTTGAAAGAACTGTATCTTGGGTATAAAGAAACTGACTCAAGTATAAATTTTTCAACAGTTGCAGCTCTCAGACCCAAATGGTGTGTTATTGCTGGAAGTACAGGTACATACACTCGGTTTGTATTTGTACCTATCACCAGAACCCCAAATTAATGGTTTCAGCAACTGATGACAAGGACTTGACTTATCATTCATTGATTCAAAAAAGTATCTGCGATGTGGACAACATTAAATGTATGTTACACCAGTGTAGAGCAGACATGGGTTGATTATTAATCATAATCTATGATGGTGATTATGTAATCATAATCAATTCATAATCAAAATTAGAAAATATATATATAATCAAATCATAATCAAAATTTTAGAAAATGTTATAATCAATGATTATTTGATGATTAAAGTATATTATGTAAAATGTAATAAACATATCAATCGTTCATTGTAACCATCATGTGATAATGATGGAAGAATAATTTTTGTAAGATATTTTCTTTTGTGACTTTTTGAGTATAAAATATAGTACATATACTAGAATACTGCTGTATACATTACATTTATTCATTAACATATTCTGCTTGTATGCTATTATGATTCCATATTTAAATACATACAATCACAATATTTGACATGGTAATCATAATTTAATCATATTTAACTGGCAAATAAATTTAAATTTTAATCAACATTTTTAAGCCATATAATCAAATCATAATCATTTTGAGCCCACTAATCATAATCAATCAATCAATTCATAATCAACATTTTTGCAAATCTACTAATCAAATAAAAATAATTCGTACCTCACTAATCATAATCAAATTTTGTAATCAGCCCCATGTCTGGTTTAGAGAATGTCCTGGTGTTGCTGGTGTAGATAACTATTTGAACACATTAAATGTATTGACTTCCAGAGATTCAATTGAATATAACCAGTAAACCAGTACTGACAGGGCAATTTTGTCAAATGTAACTGTTACAGTGGAGGAATTCATTGAAAAACTTTCGGAATCAATTTATTCTCTTACTTATCATTATTATATAGCCAAAGTCAAAGCCTCTACATGAAGACCCTTAAGCAAAATCTCAGTGAAGATGAAGTTTTAGTACTGGGAGACTTTTCTGAGAACTATTCTTTCATCACTCAAGATGCACCACAGAGCTTCCATTGGACAAACGAACAAGTTACATTACACCCAATGGTTGTATATAAAATGGAAGAGGGTAAATTGAGCCACACTAGCTATTGTAGCATTAGTGATAGTTTAGATCATAACACTGTAGCATTGTATACATTTCAACAATTTTTAGTTCAAGACATTAAAGTGAGATTCCCTAATGTGAAAATAATGAAATATTTTTTGAATGGTTGTGCTGGACAATACAAAAACCATTTTAATTTTAGCAATTTATGCCATCATGAAACAGATTTTGGTATAAAGGCAGAGTGAAACTTTTTGCCACTAGTCATGGCAAAAATGCCTGTGATGGCATTGGAGGAAGTGTGAAGAGAGCAGCAGCTAAAGCTAGTTTGCAAAGAACAACAACAGGATACATCTTGTCTCCACAGAGTTTCTATGACTTTTGTACACAAAATTTTGAGTATCAATTTTAAATTCATTACAAAAGAACAAATAAATTGGAATAAAACAGAAATCAGTAGTAGGTTTGAAAAAGCAGTGACAGTGAAGGGCACACGAGGTTTTCATAGAATTGTGCTAATGTCTCAGTCACATTAAAGCTTATTTAGTTTGACTCCAATGTTGTTAGGGTTATGACCTCTGAATAAGGTGACTCAGACACGAGTCCAGATTTATCAAATGAGCAAAAATTTCTTGTGGGAAAGTATGCTGCATGTACTTATGATGGTAGAAAATACCTAGGAATCATTTTAGATTATTCAGAAGAATTCTAAGATTATAAAATCAAGTTTCTAACTCCTCCTATTTCCATCAAAAACAATAGATACTATTTCCCAATTAATAAAGATGATGTTTGTTGGGTAGAAGCCAAAAACATCCTTCAAAAATTATATTGATTTTATTGAAACAGACTAGGGATGCACCAGATACTTGATATCCATCTTATCCAGCCAATTTTTGCTATATAGCAGGATATCCTTTATCCAGCTTTTATGATAGGCTGGATATCTGGTATCTGGCAAATTTGCTATCTGGTGCATCCCTACTACCTACTCTTCCCTAAATTGTTTAAATATGAATTAAAGAGTAATGGACCTAAAACTGATCCCTGTGGTACCCTACTTTTAACTTTCTGCTTCCCAGATTCATGGCTATTTAGTTACTCTGTTTTGTCTTATAACTAACCCCAATATCCTATGAGCTTTTAATTTATATAGAAGTCTCCTATGTGGAATCTTGTCAAATGCCTTGCTAAAATCCAAATAAATAACATCCTGTGGTGGATCCAGGGGGGGGTTTTGGGGGTTCAATCAAACCCCCTTAAACCAGAAAGCCCTGCTCCCAAAGCTAACTGACTGAACATAAGTTATTTTACAAACAACACTAAAAACATATAATATCCCCTTTTGTTTCATTTGTTTCAGATTGTTAGTCAACCCTGTCGTACTTTAATACTCAGAAGTCTAAAAAGCAATATTCATTGAAAGTATTTATTCAATAGAATTTTCGGTTTACAATGTCAAGAGTTAAACAGCAACTAAGAATTGACCAATTTTTTGGTCTATCAAGTTTGGTCCATCCCATGTCAGTGGCAAATTAGTAACTATTGTAAACTAAAACAATGACTTTTAAAAACTACTTAGTTACGATGAAGGAGGATAACCTACCTACCCTAACTGCAAAGAGGATTTGCAGTAGCACTAGCAATACTGGTAGGAACACGGTTGTATGACAAGCTGACTCGCAGAAAACCATTTTTCTTGTTTTGATATTTTAGTTAAGACTAAAAACTAAAGTAAGCTAAATCTTATTTCATTTTCTTAATATAATTATAATAGTTCTGCATTTTGTTTTTATTGCAGGTAACCTTGCTTGCCATGCATCAGTACATGATATTGATGTTGGTGCCCTGTTCACTGAACAGCAACCCTGACGAATGGTGCTCGTTGATCCAGTCTTTGAGAGTTGGGAGATTAACTGATGTCTCGGTCAACACAAAACTTTGTCAAGAAATATAATAATTTCAATTTTATTAATGAGCAAATCTAGAATGATAAAGTATGATTTTCAAAAGAAATTTAGTTTTTGATAGTGAAATTTTCGTAAACAGTGTTTCTTTAAGACTTATCATGAATTTTGTCTTGTATAATTTTCTTGCAAATCAGTAAATAACTTAGGTGTTGTAAAAGCTAATAAACTTGAACAAACACCTTGCAAATTGCTTAAAAATGTGTTTCTGAAAGCCTTAATTTTCAAAAATTTCTGGGGGAGCATGCCCCCAGACCCCACTAGAAGCCTTCAGTGCTCATACCAAACCCTCCTCCAGCAAATCCTGGATCTGCCCCAGACATCTATATAATTTCCATTATCTACCTGATCAGGTACAAACTCTAAAAAGTCTAAGATATTAGACAAACAAGACCTTCCTCATTTAAATCCATATTGTGAACTTGAAATAAGATTAAAATTTTCCAATTGATCATCAATATTATTCTTTATAGTTCTTTCTAGTGTCTTACCTACCAATCATGATAAACTAACAGGTCTATAATTTCCTATCTCCTTAAGTACTAGCCTTTTTGTAAATGGGTACAGTAGATGCCAGATTTAATGTCCCTGGATATTGTCTCAAAACTAGGAAATGGTTACTTTTACATGGTAATTGCTATGGATAGTGTCTGATTGCACTTGGTCTCTCTCTTTTCAGCTAGTATAGTCTACTTGGCAGCTCTAGTTTACACTTGTATTTGTGATGCCATGCTGTTTACATGCTTACTAGATGGCCATGGAAGGAAAATGTTTTGTTTTAATGTAAAATGAACATAGTTTTGATGTTTCAGTTGAATTGTAAAAACAATTTTAATGAGAAATTGCATAATAAAGGTGTTTGTTGTAAATATATTGATATACAGCACATATTCACTATTTTTTACCTTGCAACCCTTGAGAGACCAAACTGTGGATATAGTGTCCTTTTGGCTTGGCACTGAGTGGGACACTATAAATGGCATCTACTGTACTACACTTGCTTTTTTCCATTCATCTGGTAGTTCCACAGCCTGAGAATGCTCAAAATCCATTGTGATGCATATTGATAACTGAAGTTAGGTTTTTCTATAAGGTCTTTATAAAGGAAATCAGGCATTAAGTGATCCAAAGAAGTTAGATGTAGCCCTTATATCTAATGGTTAAGCAATACAAAACACCACTGGTAGAAAAACAAGACTAATGGATCACCTACCACACCATCAAGAAGTGAGATGCTTTCTTTTCTCAAGTAATGGACATATTATGATTGCCTCAGAGTTCTGATTATTCTCTGTACTGAGAGAATTTCAAATCTATTATAATCGATTAAAATGAGAAGAAAAAATTTTTAGTAACTCTAATGCCTGGCTTTCCAAGAAAGCTCTGGCCTAATGGGAATTACTGAAACTCCCAGGCCTTACTGAGGGGTTTGGGAGCTCTCAGGAATCCTTCCCAACTGTGCAAACACCAACCAAACTTGTGGTTTTAACCACACTATCAGCATCTTTGTGAGCAAGTTCAGAGAGATCATTGAGTGCATTAGCAAGCATCCGAGCCTTTATATCGCATGTCTCATTCTTGCACTTGCTATTCTTGGTGTGCCCAATGTACTGGCCATGGAGCTTAATCAGCTTCTCTCTGCAGATCTTTTCAAATGAACTAGGGATTATTTTCCTGTTACTCTCATTTAGTGTGTACTTCTCATTGATGTGATGAAACCTGAATTTTGCCAGCACTTGCCTTTTGGATGGTAGTTAAGAGCACACAAAATTAGCATAGGGCTTCCCAATAAGCCATATGCTTGGAGAGCTTCTCATAGTCATTGGTTTGTTTTGCCATCTGTGAAAAGGAACATTGCTTGCAGCCAAAATTCTGAGAAAAAGAAAAAAAAAAAAATCATCTGGCACAACCTCTAAACAAGTTCCAATCTTGTTGGTTTATGGCATGTGGAGTCCTCTCACATAGTGGAACAAGGGTACATACAGCCAACAGTTTAATTTTTATTTTGAAATTTTACCCTATTATGTTGGGTCAAAAAATATATTTTTCATTATTTTTATGTATTTTACACTTTAACACCCCACAATTTAAATCACTTCACTGTTCTCAAATTGTAAATAAGCAAGCAGTTCATACTGATCCTCCAAGAATTTATATGAATCATTTAATATTGAGACAAACATCTTTACATGTAATATAGGAATAGTCCATATGTACAGTCATTCCTCAGTATTCGTGAGGGTTAGGTTTTTAAAAATTGGCCTGAGTGTTGATCTCGCGGATGTTGAACATATAAACTTATGGAAAAATAGGGTTAAGTTCCCAGCTCCCCTGAAAATCCCTTTTTGCCCCCCTAATTTAGCCATAAATGCCGAAAAAAACACCAATTATGTTAATAATTATATAGATTAATACTAAATAGAATTAAAAGAAACAACAAAAAAAACATTGTATGAAATCATTTTCTACCACTACCAACAGCGATAAATCCTAGCCTAACACGAACATAGCCTATCAATATTTCTAACACCTGTAATAAAGAAAATTACAGAAAACTTTTCTTTTTCATTGTCGTTTTAATACCCTTTAAGTGAACACAAACAAAAATATTAGCGTAATGTTAATGTAATGAAAACTTACCGATGAAGGTGAGAAGCAGCTGCGCGAGGATGGACCCACATGTAATACACTTTTGCGCATTGGCCAGATGGTGGCCAATTTGAATCACGAATAGGCGGCCTTTCCCTCGCAGATGCTGATTTAATGGTTACTATTATTCTCACGTCAATATGGAGGAGTGACTGTAATTGAATGGTGTATGTGCACAGCTTTGTAATTGGATTGAATATCTGTGATGTCATTACATCAGTTGCATCATGAGTGTGGGTGCAGATCAACAACTGTCTCTAACTCCTGTCTGGATAGTAAAGTTTTACCTCCATATAAAGAAGGGTTGTGTTTGTTATAACTGAGAGTGGAGAGGCAGCAAACCAAAACACCAGACTGCAAAGTATGCAAAATCCTCATTCAGTGCTCCAGTTTTTGGAAAAGATTCTTGCCTTCTAAACTGCAAATCTTATACAGTAGCCAATGAAAAATTGGCAAAATTCTAGAATCCAGAAGCAGTTTAGCGATGTTCATAATAGGCTAGGCTAGATGGAACTACTTTCATTTAATGGTTCCTTTTTTTAAATAGACTTTTCCAAAAAGATTTTATTCAGTTAGTTTAGGTAAAATATAACCCCTAACAGCATAAAATATTTAATCAAAATAAAATCTTTTTGGAAAAGTTTATTTCAAAAATGAAGTGACTAACTGGAAGGAGTTCCAGTTTGATTAAATTAGGCTGGGTTTGGTTAGATTAGTAATTATGGACTCTCTCTCTCTCTCTCTCAACTGCATCTTGATGCTAGTATTTTAGCAAAAAATTCCTATAATAATAATAATAATGTGAAGTCTCATGCTTTAGAGGAAAATTCTGGCATTAAATAATGGAAAATATCATCAGTTTTGCTTCTAAGCCCTGAAGGATGGTAGTAAATTTCTCACAGACAAGGACTTCAGTGGAAGTTCTCACCAACATATTGAACAAAAGTAATTCCAGTTGAACTGTTGCCTCACTCATTGAGTGTGAAAGCTTTATGGACAGGAAGTGTGAATTAAAAGATCATTAATAAATAAAAGGAAAAGAGTGTGTGACAGGATAGAACCCTGAGGAACATTGTTAATAGCTTTAGAAGAAGAACAGTGGACAGTGGCATACTAAGGGGGGTGGTCCACCCCGGGTGACAGCCAGGAGGGGGGTGCCATCAGGAGAGTTGAAATACAGGAAGTCCTCTTTTAACCAGGGTTGTAGAGTCGGAGTCGTGGAGTCGCACGTTTCAGGGCGGAGTCGGAGTCGGAGTCGAATTTTTACAATGTGTGGAGTCGGAGTCGGAAAATTTTGGACCGACTCCACAACCCTGGTTATAGCCACTAGGTTAAGGGTTATTCAATTTTAAGTAGGACTACTACTGGTTAGACCTTAATTATGTTTAAGAGAATCTTTTTCATTTATATATATATATATATTATTGGAAAAAAAAAAAATCCCTTAATATGATAATATCTACAAGTCAACATCCTTCTTAATATTTGAATGTTCCCTTATCCTAGAAAGTAACCTGACATTCATGTGGTGGTGATGAAATGTCTTATTATTATGATAATTATAGAGTGAAACACTAGAGGAGTCGGAGTCGTATATTTAAATGTGAGGAGTCGGAGTCGATTTTTAGATTTTTTACAATGTGTGGAGTCGGAGTCGGAGTCGAATTTTTACAATGTGTGGAGTCGGAGTCGAATTTTTACAATGTGTGGAGTTGGAGTCGGAGTCGGAAAATTTTGGACCGACTCCACAACCCTGCTTTTAACGCCGTGGTTACGTTCTCAAAAATCGCAACATTATCGGAAATGACATTAATGGAATCTCTTTTTTCCATAAGAAATAACTAAAATAAGCTAGTTAGGTTCCCAGCCTCCCTTTCCCAATACCATCCTTCACATATATGTACATAAATTCGATGAAAAGATATATTATGCATCAAAATACATAAATAAAGTAAATTAATGTTTAATTAATAATATAATATAATCATTTTGTGTTGTACTCACTGATGGGAAGAGATGGAGTGAGTGTGTGGTGGTGGGTGGGTGGCGAGTCACTGCAACTTGGTGCCCTCACGTTGTGAAGATATTGCTTCTCCTTCCCGACGATGACAAAAAAAAGAATCCAGCATTGACTGCTTGGTGCTCTTCTTTTTCTTTTCATTATAGATTTTGGTATAACACTGAATACTGTCCTCGACCATGCTGGCAACATTTGAGCTGTGTTCTCTGTTCGAGTCATCATCAGCGAAGATCTGCATTGCTTGCTGAATCATGTCGAATGCTTCAGCCATCCTCTTCATTGTGAGCAGTTGCTGAGGTTCTCCGTCATCATCTTCTGCGGTGGCTTCCTCAGGGCTTTGTTCTGCAAGCATTTGCAGATCTTCATTCATCAGCTCCTCTGTGTGGGATGCCAAGACCTGCTCAATGTCTTCACTGTCCAAGTTGTGAAATCTTGCCTCTCTTGCCAAGCTGAGGATATCCCTATTCAGGGATGGGACCATGTCTGAGAATCCAGTGAAGTCTTTGACACACTTGGGCCATAATTTACACCACACACCATTCAATCAATTTTCCGACACTTCTTCCCATGCCTTGCTCATGTTGTCAGTTGCATGAAGGATGTTGTATCTCGCCAATACTCTCAGATCGTAGGCTTGTTTTCACCATCTGTAGCTTTGAGGAGTTGATCCATTGTACGGCATAGATATAAGCCTTGAATGCCGAGATAACACCTTGGTCCATGGGTTGAATCAACGCTGTCATGTTGGGAGGCAGGAAGACAACTCTAATGTTGTCATGCAAGTCGTCGAGATTGGGAGGATGCGCTGGAGCATTGTCAAGGAGGAGGAGAATTTTAAAATCCAAGTTCTCCTTGGCACAATAATCTTTCAGTGCAGGGGCGGCGTATACATTCAACCACTGGTTAAATATGGCTGGTTACCCATGCCTTCTTATTTGACTTATAAATTACAGGAAGGTGATCCTTTGAATATCCTTTCAAGGCACGTGGGTTGGCGGAGCATGCAATCAGCAGAGGCTTCAGCTTGAAGTCACCAGCAGCAGTTGCATCAAGCAGTCTTTTGCTGCTTTAAGTCCCGGAGCTCTTTTCTCTTCCTGAGAGATGTATGTTCTTTCAGGCATCCTCTTCCAGTAGAGACCAGTCTCATCCATGTTAAATACTTGCTTCAGCGAGTACCCTCCTTCCTCGATTATGTCCTTGAGCTCACTCGGGAATGCCTTGGAAGCAAGGGTATCCAAACTGGCGGCTTCACCAGTCATTTTGATGTTGTAGAAGTTGTACCATTGCTTAAACCATTGAAACCATCCCCTGCTGGCCGTAAAAGTCTCCATTGATCCTTTCCCCTCACTTGCCTTTAAATTCTCATGCAAAGATAGGGCCTTGTGTTGGATTATCATGAGGCTCACAGGAACATTTTGTTGATTTTGGTCCTCAATCCACATAGCCAGCAGCCTCTCCATCTTTTCAATTACAGAACCACGAGCATGACTTGTTTTAGATGCACTCAACGAAGTACCACTTCACGCACTTGCCATAATTTTATCACGACTGTTCCGAATGGTATGCACTGTTGTGGGAGTCAGACTCAATGCCACGCCAATGTCCACAGCACGTTCGCCATTATCGAAGCGATTTAGCACTTCTGCCTTCATAGCAATACTAATTGTCTTGCGTTGCTTCTTTTTAGAAGAAGCAGCACTATCACTTGGGCGCTTAGAAGCCATTATAGCAAAAAATCACACTGAAAAAAGGACATTATAACGAATCATTGCGATGTTAATGGAATTATTGGTATCAAAAGATTAGCGACATTATAGCGAAACAACATTGTCTGGGATGACGTTAAGTGAGGATTACCTGTACCAGTACAAGTTTTCAAACCAAATGAAAAATTTGCCAAAGTAAGAAAAAAAATGTTAAATGTTCAAACTATTACAACAGCTTAATGTTAATTTCCATTATAAAATAAATTTTTATTTTTATTGCCAATACAAAATTTACAAATGAAAAATTAAATATTTGATAAAAATTACATCGAAAGGCGAACATTTGTTGACATTTTAGTCATCAGTTTGTTGAGCATAGCCAGCTGGCTGCAACTGACATTCCAAGTCTTGTTCACTTGACACTGTGACTCCACATACTTGAGGTATGTTTCATTAAATAATTATGATAAAGCATAAAGTGCTGGTGTTTATAACAATATCATGGATTCATGGTTCTTATACCAGTGTCCAGTAATTTTTGACAATGTGGTATCATAGTGATGTTTAAGTGTTTATAAATGTATTGTTGTGATGTTATAATACCCAGTAAATGCATACTGTTAATTTTCATTTTGTCAGTGGTCTAGTTATTTGTGAGTAATGCTCATAGTTTTTTCTGCTTTTTCAGGAGTTGTGTTTGCACTCCCCCCCCCCCCAAATAATAATAATGTTCAAAAGCAGAGACTGTGAATCCTCTCTATTTACCTTTGAAGAATAGGCTGAGCATTGAGACTAGATTTCCTGTTTTTTTTTGTATAAAATAAAATGTAGTATTACCTGTTCATTGAATTTTTAATGTCCTGCATTTTTCTTATTTCCAATTTGCTTATGACAGTACTGTACTGTTTAAAAATCTACTTGCAACCATATATTTTTCTGTGTTTAAATTTTTAAATTATTTATGGGGGGTGCCAAATACTTTAGGTACGCCCCTGACAGTGGCCATCTACAACTGCAGCTATAGATTGGCCAGAGAGGAAATTAGAGATGAAGGCACAGATAGAAGGATAGAAACTGAAGGAGGGCAGTTTTGAAATTAAAGATTTGTGCCAGACTTTATCAAAAGCTTTTGATATATCTAGTGCAATAGCAAAAGTTTCATCAAAATCCTGAAAGGAGGATGACCAAGAGTCGGAGAAATATGCAAGAAGATTGCCAGTAGTGTCCCTTGTGGAACCCATACTAACGATCTGAAAGAAGATTGTGAGAGGAGAGATGCTTAAGAATCTTCTTGTTAAGGATAGATTCAAAAACTTTAGAAAGGCAAGAAATCAAAGCAATTGGATGATAGCTGGAGGGTTGAGAGTGGTCACCCTTTTTTGGGAAAGGCTGAATGAAAGCAAGCTTCCAGTAGGAAGGAAAAGTACCAGATGAAAGAGTTTGCCTAGGCAGGGTGTCAGCACAGAAGCACAGTTCTTAACCCTTTCATGCTGTAGGGGTGCAAATGAGACCATCAACTTTTATGAGATTTCAGTCATTCTGGAGATGTAACACAAGTTTCTTTTTTGGCATGAAAAGTAAATGAAAATCAGGCATGAAAGGGTTAAGAACAGCAGGAGGAACACCATCAGGACTGGACACCTTCCTGAGTTGAGCAGATAGGGCAGAAAAAACATCCTTAAAGAGATTCTAATTTCAGACATAATGAAGTCAGAGTGGGTAGGAGATGGAGGAACAGCACAGGAATTGGCCAGGGTTGAATTGTAAGTGAAAGTTTGAGGGAAGCATTCAGCTTTGTCAGGAGAAGAGAGAGCAACTGAGCTGATGGAATGGAGAGAGGGAAAGAAGAGGAAGTAAAGTTGTTGAAGAGGTTCTTAGCTAGATGGCAGAAAGAGCGAGAAGAATTAGAATGGGATAGATTTTCACATTTTTGTTGGATGAAGGAATTTTTGGCAAGTTAAAGAAGAGATTTTGCATGATTCCAGGCAGAAATATAAGCTGAGTGAGAGTCAGGAGTTGGATAGCAATGTACCTTCTAAAAGCCTCCTCTCTGCTGCAGATACCATTAGAACAAGTAAAGTTAAACCAAGGTTATTTTGCATTTTTAGTAGGAATAGAATATGGACTGTATGCCTCCATGCCTGAGAGAATCACCTCCATGATGCACTCAGCACACTTGTAAGGGTCCCAGCCACAGAAGCAGTAATCATTCCATGGGAAATCACAGAATGTGTAGTAAAATCTGTCATGTTGACAGGTATGGCTGACAAGCAAAAAGTTCATGAACTTTTTTACTCCACCTTGTTACATGCACATGCACACACAGACAGAGGGCTAAAAAAGTATACTAATATTTCACTCACAAAGAAAATCTCTGCTCACCTATCCAACCTCTCTCTTAATTCTCCATGAACCTTCTTGCAAGATCAAGAAGGTGCTTGTGTCAGTGGATGTGGTATGGTTCTCTTTGATGTGTCAAAATACCACTGGTGAATTGCTACCTCAGGTTTGAACATTTCCAGTGTTGGTCCATTCATGTGAATCATTAGGAGTGCATTTAAACTAACATAGCTACTCAAGGCACTTTCTAAATTTGTTCTTTATAATATTCACCTGACTGAATCCCCTTTAAATGCAGCACTTGATGTTGGCATAATGGCAGTTGTTGCTAAAAGTTTACTTGTATGGTCTTTAGTCTTTAACATAAATGAAATAGGTTGTTATTGTACATTAACTGTAATACATTGTAGTCTAGTATTGAGAAGGTTGTTTAAGATAGATAAAATTATATTTGCATGTAAAGAAGTGCTTCCAGTATTGTTTTAAAAAAAATTAAAATTCTTTAACAGAACTTTTTCACTCACCATAAGAAGCAGGCGAGTGTATTTTTTAAGCCTTGGGTGTGTGTATAATAGTATATATAATTGTTTATTAGGTATATGTGTGCATGTATATATACGGTACATATATATTTGTTTGTTAGGTAGCATGTAGACTTTTAACACTCGACCAATGAACTTGAGGGTGTGTACCTTTGTAGTTGACCATAAGTTCCATTATACATACAGGCTTCCCTCGATATACAGAATAGATGTATTCTTGAAAAGTTGTCTGTATAGAGAAACCCATTTTCCCACTGACTCTATTGTGGGAAAACTAGAGAACTCACCTGGATTTAACTCTGGAAGCAGTTCTTCCTATGGTAGGAATCCAATTCTACTGGCTGGCCATGAAGTAAATGCAGAATGAGTAGACTGGAAGGGAGGAGATGAAGCTGTGCTCAAAGATCTTTTCCCAAGCAGTGTACTTGACATTAAGTAAGCAAGGACCATTTGCAAATATGTCAAGCAGGAAGAGCAGGACCTCCACAGTGCATTTAAGTAATAGAAAGCAAACAGTATATGCTGGGATGTTAAGGAGTGTGTGCAAGAAAAAGGAATAAAAAGCACAGTACAGGCAAGACCTATGCTACTGAAATTCAATTCAAGAATTTTCCCTTGACTTGGAAATATTACCAAATTTAGTAAACCTTATTCCAGTGTATGACTTTTTATCTTGCCTTATTCCCTGTGATGAACAAATGTGGAAAACCTTTGAGGGTAATCTCCATCAGCTTCACTAGAAGTAAACTCTCGAAGACATGACTTTAAAGCTTGACTTTTGCCTGAGAATTTTAAGCTTTAACTGACACAGGCTACTTATTGGTTAATATGCCCCATTTAATTTAGGACCAACTGTTTCGGGAGATAACTTTTGAGTATTATTATTATTATTATTATTATTATTAATAAATATATTTATTCAAGCTAACACTGATCTTCTCCTGTACATGACTGATATTTAATCATTTATGGAAAGCAAACTAGAAAATTAAAAGTTTTTCAGTTTTATTTATACCTTGATTTCATAGAACAACTTCAGACCTCCCACTTCTTGACTTGAACAAAAACCTTAATAGTAATTATTTATATTTTATTCTGGACGTTCTGAACAATAAGTAACTTTAATCTTAAATTAAATGATGATGGGGTTAATAAGTTTATGATAATGAGCATAAAGATGATTTATGTACAAAACACTCAAGTTCTAAATAACTTTATCTTAAACTTTGGAGTGTCTTAACTTTCTAGATTTTGACTGTATTGTATTCACTGGAGTTCCTCTCAGTTGTTTACTTCTTAATTTATTTGATTTGGACAAGACAACATGTACAGGCACTTAATGTATTCACGTGCAATTAGCTTACTTAAAGGTTTATAAACCAAAGCTGCAAGAAAAGGGTACATGCTGGCAATGCTTCAAGTAACTTGGACTTGTATGCACAACACTGGATTGTTTGCCTACAAGGAGCACTTAAGTTCTGGATCCTTGGTGCTAAACTTCAAGAAACATACCTTCTGGCTTCAGAAATGGACTATGATCTTGCCTTTTCTTGAGTTTGAGGGACTAAATTAGGGATAAATACTGGACTAGGTTTTAACACTAGATCCAGAGCTATTTCTAGCAAGATGCCCTATTAAACTGATTTGAGCACTTTTGCATTATATATATCTGCCTGTGCTTGACTAAATTGACTTAATTAACACTCTAAACTAGTGGCTGGGTAGAAAAAAATACAATAATTTAAAAATATAAAGACAAATGAGAATTGGCAAAACCCTGTAACTCCCATTATATAATTGATGTTCCAACAGAAAAAAAATTTCAGTCCCAAGACAACAAAAATATACTTAAGAATGCAGAAAACCTTTTAAAACACACATTTGATATAAATTCTCCCAGAAGAAGCATTAACTGATCTTTGGCAGCCTTAAAACCTGGTGCCAACTTCTCTTAGTAGAAATAATGTTCTATATCTGGCATATGCTAACCAATAGAGTCCTGTCTCATTGACATTAAACATTTTTTTCATGTATCCATGCTCTGATTTTCTTCAACATTTCGGTATAATTACACTGGTTAACAGAACCTTTTTTCTGCTTCAAGTACTTCAGTACCTTTTTTTGACAAATTTTTGGGCTGATTACGAATATGACTGTTTTTGCTGTATCAGGTCAATTTTTGGAATTCTAACCCACCTACAGAGGAAATTTTTGCACATAGTCCAAAATTTGGCTCATCATATAAAAGATTCTTATGAATTTTCAAAGTATTTCAGTTACTATTTACTTTAAAATGGAACAAATTACAATGTGTAAATTTCATTACATGTATATTTCACAATGATTACATGCTGGATGTTCAGAAATGAGTTTCTTGGGATTTTTGTTTGAATTCAGCACCTGGCTTATCTCTCTTCAGCATCCAGCAAAAGTCATTCATCATGTGAGGATCCCATCATCCCTTAGTTTTCTTCCATCTTTGATATATCCTGGTGGAATCTTTCTCCATGCTCATCAAACACACCACCAAGATTTTCAAGGAAAAAAAATCAAGATGACTGCAAAAAGTTAATCTTTAGAGACATACAAGCTCCTAGGTCTTTATAAGCATCTAGATGTTCTTGGATGGGTATTTTATAGTTACTAGCCTTGTGACTGCCAAGAAGATTCTGGCATACACTTGAAGGAATTTAAAGCACACAAGTCATTTTGTTCAAGGTGTTCCAGAAATTCATCATCATTTAGAAGTTATCTGAGGCCCAATGAAAATTCCTTCTTTCAATTTAGCATCAGTAATACTGGGCAATTTGTCACACAAATACTGAAATCCACAACAGTCTTTGTTCAGGGCTTTTACAAAATTTTCTTGAGACTGAGCTTTATGTGAAGAGGTGGTAGATAGATCTTTTTTGGATCAACCACTGGTTGATACTTCACACTGTGCTGTCCAAGAACAAAAGTTTCACGAGGAGTCTAGTCAGTCTTGATGTAATGTTATTGTGTAGCCCTGCTGTCCCACAAGCAAAGAAAGTAGCAATATTTCATGTACCCACTTTGCATGCCAAGGAGGAGTCCATTCACTTTCAAATCACCACAGATATTCGACTGGTAGTTTTCATAATAAACAATATTAAGAAGAATCACCATGTTTTCATATGACTCAGGTGAAAGAGTGTGTCCAGTTGGTACACTTGGATAGTTGTTACCATTGTGTAAAAGAACCACTTTTAAACTGCACTTGAATGAATCAATAAAAAGATGCCACTGTCTTGGATCATGCTGTGTGTCAGAGTGAAAATAAACCTTCTGTATCAGAGCAGAAGCATAAGTGATTCACAATTTTGAAATAGCATGAAACATCAGAACTACTTTTTCAAAAGGATGTTGTCCGAACATTTCTATCAACCAAATTCCATTGTTTATCTTGATGCCAAAAGTTCAGACTGTAGAGATACAAATCACTTACTAAGTCATGCAAGTCATCTTGTGTGATGAAGTGAGGTTCATTTTCATTACTAGGAGGATGAAACTCTGCATCACCAGCACTGTGTTGTGAAGATTCTTTATCAGAAGAGATATGAAGCACTTTTTGTCATTTGGTAGTGCTGGAACTGGCAGTTCATCACTGTGAGGTACTGGTTTGATAGCTGAGTCAACCATAGGGTAAACAATCTTATGCCTGGTTTTTGGAAGTAAACGTAGTTATTTTGGTTTGGCAGAAGTAGCAGTCATTCACATGGTTTTTTGGCTCATGCCAAATCATTGGCACTGCAAATGGCATGCTTTTCGTTTACTACTCAGCCAGTCTCTTAACTGGTTTGAACAGAAAGTGCAGCAAATGTCATACTCATACCCAGCTTTTCTCTTGGTCTCTAAGTTGACTAGGCTGTTTTAATGAGTGGTGTAATGTTCTTGCTTTGTGAAGATGAAGTGAATAAACCACAAATGTAGCAGAATGAATCAGGTTTATTGCTACAACCTCTTGAAGCACACATTGTCATCAAATCTGAAAAGAGAAGAGTAGATGAAAACATAGTTTGACACAAAAACATTTGAAGAGCAATCATTAATGGAAAATCTACAGGAAATACAGTAAACCAAACAAGTCCTAACATTGGAAACAAGGTAAAATTATTACACTACTCAAACCAAACAAAAATCCAACACAACCAGCTTCCTACTTTACTATGCACATCTCCCAAAGTAACAGAAAGACTAATCTTACAAATCACCAACCCACACATACCACTATCACCTACTCAAAATGGATTCAGACCTCACCTCTCAACCACAGGGTTGGGAAAAACCCAGCAAAAACCCAACTGGTTTTTTGCTGGGTAGTTGGGTTTTTGCCAACCCTGCTCAACCATGACATTACTCACTAACCTCATGCAGCACATCATGGATGGCATCAACTCCAGATGATCAGTTCAATGTACACTATTAACAACAATAGACATTAGTAAAGCATTTGATGCTATCCCACACTTCCCTCTCATAAACAAAATACGCAACACAAACATGCACAATAACGCTAGAAGGTGGCTGAGCACCTACCTTTCAGGAAGATACTCGCATATCACATTTAAGGACAAGTTCTCCAAAAACAAGCTTTTTCCAAATGGAGTCCCTCAAGGCTCTATTCTCTCACCAACACTGTTCAACTTATACATGCATGACTTTCCAACACCCATAGATAACAAGCTTACATTATCATATGCAGATGACATCACTCTAGCAACCACCCACAACAACATCGACACTGCTACAAATAACCTACAAACGTACAGTCGTACATAAACAGTATACTGTCCAACACTGGCTCACACACAAGAGACTCAAAATAGTGCCCACAAAATCAACCATCACCTTGCTAACAAGCAACACAAAAGAACACCAGATAACTCCACAGCTTACACTAAATACCACCAATATTCCACACATTCACAGGACCAGTTATGCAAACATTGTTTGGGTGTACCGTGATTGAACATGGTGAAAACATGCCCTGGGCAGCACAATCTCAGGATTAGACTTCTTTGCATGGGGCTTTATAAAGTCAGGTTTACAAAACAAGAGTTTACAGACCTGCAGGAACTGCAAACCCACATTGTCATGGTAGTTGCTGAAATAACCCGAAAGATGCTTCAGAATGCGTTCAGCAATGCAGCGGACAGATTTGAGATTTGCCTATGTCAAATCTTAGACCTAAGCTTGATAAATAAATATTCAGGCAGTCCCTGACTTATGAACAGGTTACATTCTTAAACCCCATTCGTAAGTTGAACCGTTTGTAACTCGGATTATAAAGAAATATTGTGCATTTGCATGAAATTATAGTAAATACTTGTACCTGCCTGTAATGTAATAAATATTGTATTCCGAAATAAATATACTGTATTTGATAAAACATAAAATAGGTAACATGGAATGGAGAAAAAAGCCCTTTTAATTTGCATGTTGGATGGGAAAAATTGGTACTATTTTAAATGCAAAACTTCACTTTTTTACATGGAGGTTGAAATGTGACAATAAAACCCACACTAATAGACAGAGTTTATTTCCACAACAGTTTCGATGCCCACTGGCATCCTCTTTGGGTGGATACAGAAAAATGAATGAACAAAAGTAAGAAAACAATCCAGGAAAGGTAAAGAACATTCTAGAAGGACAGAGACCATTAAGAAATTCACACCTAGGTTAGATCCCATTCACCCGACACCAGAAGGGATTTTTTGACCAAGAATCTCATTAAAGGGTCCAGCTTGTAAGTACCTTCGCACAAATTGAAATTATCTTCTTGTTCTATACATACAGATTCTATTATTTTTCTTTTGACATAATTACCAGTATTACATTTATGAAGTAACTTATTTGATTCCCAATCTATGGCATGATTATTTTGGCTGGCATGATAAAAAATTGCATTACTAGTGTTACAACATCTGAAGGCATATTTATGTTCTTTAATATGAGTTTCAATAGTTCTTCCAGTTTCTCCTACATATACTAAATCATAATTTTTACAGGGAATACTGTAGACACCCGCTTTCTCATGTTGTGCAAAGTTATTCATAACCAATTTACTTTTTACAGTAGATGAATATTTGAATGCCAAATCAAACCTAAAATCTTTCGTCAAAGGTTTTACACTTTCTAAGCTGGAAATGTAAGGCAAACTCAAATATTGTTTTTGGTTAACTAAAGGTTCCTGAGGGGCATAAAAAGATTTCCTGGCTTTAAAATATGCCTTTCTGATAAATCACTTAGGATATTTTAAATCCTTAAAAATGTTCCAAATCTTTGAATTTTCTGAGTCCAGCAAATGTGGGCTACAAATCCTAAGTGCTCTCAGAAACATAGAAGAAATAATTGAGCTTTTAACACCATCATCATGATATGAAAAATAATGAATATACAAATTGCAGTCAGTGGGTTTTCTATAGACAGTGAAATTGGGCTTTCCATTTTTGTTAATGACCAAAACATCAAAAAAAGGTAATTGTTTGTCATTTTCCCTTTAATGAGATTCTTGGTAAAAAAATCCCTTCCGGTGTTTGGTGAATGGTATTTAACCTAGGTGTGAATTTCTTAATGGTCTCTGTCCTTCTAGAATGTTCCTTGCCTTTCCTGGATTTTCTTTCTTTCTTTTGGTAATTCATTTTTCTGTATCCACCCAAAGAGGATGCCAGTGGGCATCAAAACTGTCATGGAAATAAACTCTGTCTAATAGTGCAGGTTTTATTGTCACAATACTATTTTATTGGAGTTTGTTCATAAGTGCAGATGTTTGTAAGTTTGTTCATAAGTGCAGATGTTTGTAAGTTTGTTCATAAGTGCAGATGTTTGTAAGTTTGTTCATAAGTGCAGATGTTTGTATCTTAGGGACTGCCTGTACATCTAATTATGTTACTACATTTTTATCATAAAATAATGTTATTTTAGCAAAATAGGGACTTTGGACCACCGTGTGTGTGCGTGTATATATATATTATATATATATATATATATATTATATATATATATATATATATATATATATATATATTATATATATATATATATAAAAAATTCTCTAACATTATCCTCTCTGTATGGAATCATCCTATCTTACACTACTGAGTGCCAAACATTATGAGAGAACTAAGTTATTATAAATGGTATTTCAAATATGCTATAATATAATTGGACTACTAGTAATTATGTGAAATTGGTCAAAACTTGAACAAGGTTATTGAGGTGAATTCACGTAAACAATAAAAATAAATATCACAACAGCTTTTAACACTATGAATGCCAGTATAGATCTAAGAATTCTGATACACATATTACTCAGAGAAAGGTTTAAAAATAGTACTGAATTACTAGAAGGGCTCATAGGCACGATATTAAAAATCTTTTTAATATTTCTTCAGGACAGAAGCACTAGTCCCCAGTCCTCAACCTCTTCAACAGGGACATCATCCTCCTCCTCCTCCTCTTCCTCTTCCTCTTCATCATCATCATCATCAGATTCATCATCATCAGATTCAGAACAGTCATCCGCAGTATCCACGAGGTATGATGTATAATTAATTTTATTCTCACAATGTGGTATCTCTCGATCTCATTAGTTTATTGACATACTATATGGTAGCTCGTACGTATAGAGTAATTATGCTAGCTACTTAAACATTTTTGTTTTGGATGTATGGCTTGCGCATGATTTTTATTTTAGAAATGGGAATAAGTATTTCAGCTTAGATATAACTCATCACCTAGGCTTTGAGTATGGTACAGTAATTTAATTTAGAGTAGGTTTGCTTATGCGGGATAATACTATAACAATGGTTGTAGGCTTACTGGAATAAATAACTCGCAAAAAAATTACGTAAATTATTATGGTATCTATCCTGAACTTAGAAGTTAATTTGCATTTCCAGCTATTTTGAATGTTTTAAACTAACTAAGTTTATGCTCATTAAGGCATCATCATATTTCCTTTGTCAGTAACTTAACTAACCAATATTTCCACTAATGATAGTTTTATATTTTTTATTAGTTCATTTTTATAAACTTTTACCTTCATAAGTCTACGAGCTAAACCTATGCACGATAGCTTATAACCTACGATAAGCATTGTAGCAGCTTCATGTTGTATAAATTTAAAAATAGTATAGTGCTTATGTCAGTGCTATCATATGGCTAAAGTTATTTACTTTTTGTAAAGGCTTATTTGTCAGTTCTTTGATTCTTGGGAGTTTAGTTGAAAGATTTAACCAATGAAAAGAATTGGTGTTAGAATCACTGAGAGAGAACTCTAGCCAAAAGTATTAGTTTGTTCTTAGATTTTCTAGAATTACTAAAAGTTCCAGGTAGGGGCTAGTCTTTACTTTGTGAAATGATTCCAAGGATATCGCTTTACCCTGAATTGGGAAGATGGCATACTTTTCAAATTTGTACTGTAAACTAATATATGCGCATATATTTTTAAACTTTGAAGTATTTCATGAAATTTTCAGTCCCAAGTAACCTAGATCCCTAACCAGATTTCCTAAGATGTCAATGACTGAAGAAATTTCTGTTTAGACTAATGCATGAAGGTTTTCTCGCTTAGTTGGTATATATTTTTGTTAAAAATGTTTGTTTCTTATTTGCACAATTCTTTTATATTGCTAGACCAGTCTGTTTTCCTTTAATATAATGCATCCAATCATGACATTTTTTGTGTTGATACATAAGTTTGTGCCCTAAAAAATGGCCTTTTGTCTTAAAAATAATTCATTGCCTGTTACTTTAATTAAAAATAAATTAAACATTCAAAACATCACTTGCCTCTAGGCTTATTTCCACTTTTTTTTTTTAAGTTTTATTTATTTTACCTTATGTAGGCTCTAGGCCTGAATATAGTTTGAAACTATCATTAATGCAATTTGCTATGCAACTTTCATTTTTTTTTTTTTTTTTTTTTTTTTTTTTAGCCTATAATTTATATTAAATGAAAGCTGTTACTCACTAAATACTTTTTAGCATACTTAATAATTATTGTACTAAGCCTAGGGCATTAAAGCCTTTAACTAATTTAAAATTATCTCAGTGCTAATAGTTTAGCTTTCATTTTTTCTTTTTCTGTTTTGTCTAGAGTTCAGAATTTTAATAAGGTCCTGATTAAGTGTGATAAATTACGGAAATGTGGGTGTGGTCCTTGTTAAATGTTAGATTAATTTTGTAATTGTGTGTTTTTGCCTCACCTGCATGCTTTGCAGAAGCCGAACCCCTTCACGCGCCCCGTCTGCTGACAAGGATGCTCTCCGCAAGCCCCCTGCCACCACAAAGAGGGCACCCCCTCCCCCTTCTTCTAAAGGTCAGCCCTCCAGTCATTCTGGGGGGCCTACCAAGAAGGTGGAGAGGGTATCAGGTGACCAGCATCCCATAGAATCACCCCCATCATCACAGCTAAGACCTAACACCAGGTAGAATACCTTAGATCGGAGGTTCCTTTCTTTGACCATGATCGCTCTTTGTCTGCTCATTAGCTTTGAACTGTTTAACATGTGCTCATCAACATTCTTGCATTTATTTCTGTTTGTCCCACATTTTTTTGTATTAATGAATTTTTTCATTAAGCAACAAATTCACAGTAAGTAAACATTTTGGTACTTTTAAGAAATTTAATAGTTGCCTAGTCTGAGCTCACTGGTAGAGCATCAGATACGCAATTCACAGATCCAGGAATTGGTTCATTTAGAGAGTGAGAGTTTATGAATAAAATTATGAGCATTATTTCCCCCATCTAGCATATCCATCAGTGTAAATAGCCATAAGGTTAAATTGACAGATCCTTTATTTAATCCTAAAAGTGACCACAGGCACCTGTTAGATGAACTGCTTTGTATTTAGATTCAGTACAGTCTGATAGACTAACCCAAGTTATTTTTAGGGTCAAATAAGTCGTCTTTGGTTATTGAAAAGTGAAAATTATATTGATTCCTTTATAGTCTTTTTATGAATATTTTGATTTCTTTAATTCTGTCAGTAGGGTACATTAGTGTTTGTTTTAAACAACTATAAAATGTTAATAAATATAATTTAAAACTTGAGGGACTGAAGCCATATTTAGTATGAGTATCATTAGGTTTCATCATATGATTACGCAGTAGGATGCATAGGCTTATAAAAATAGGTAAACAAAAACTTTTAATATGAATTTGTCTTTATTTGATTGGGATTCTTACTGGGTCATGATTATGAACATTCAATTAATTGTCAGTTTCTTTTGATTTTAGAGGCTCTTCTGAATCTGAGCCTGAAGGTGTGAGTTTGGCAAACAGAAGAGGACCAAAAACGTCAGCAACATCGGTCCCTAAAAGTACTTCTTCATCCAGTTCTCAGAGGAAGGCCTCTTCCTCAAAGTCTTCAGGTAGGACTCAGGTAACTCAGTCTTCTCAAAGTCAGAAGGGGCGCAATACACCGCCTCGAAGGTCTTCCTCCACTTCTTCAGTTCCACCTCGGAAGAACAAGAGTAAAAAGGGATCCTCCATCAGTAGTGAGTAATCGTAAATGCAGCTATTTATTCATGATCTTTCATGGCATTGTGTAATTTAACAGGATACAGTAATGACTGCATGCCATAATCGTTGAGCAGGAGAAATCTTATTAATAATGAAGAATGATGTTGGCTATCTTTCTTCTGAACATTCCATGATTTATTGGGTGGAACACAATGGAAGAACATAATTTATTTACTTTTAAGCTGAATCACAAGTTAAGAAGAAGAAAAAGAAATCCATCTTCAGCCCTGATAATAGCAGTGACTCTGAACCAGAGGCTCAAAGAGGAAGGCCGAGATCAGGTTCCAAAAAGCCTTCTTCTTCCAAGTCACCAACTAAATCTAAAACTTCTCCACCCAAAAGCAAGAATGTAAAAGAGCAATCTGAGTTGCACCAGAAGAGAAATACTCGCAAGTCTAATGATAAAACTCCAGAGAAATCATCTGAAACCTCTACCAATTCAAGCACAGCATCATCAGGTAAAACAAATTGTGTAGGCTTACCAAATTGCTACATAAAATACTCAAGTGTAAAATTCAGATTGTTTTTATATGATTTATTGTCAAATTAGGAAATACAATTTGGTGATATAACTCTTGATTAGGGAACCCCCCAGGATAGCTTAGTGGTAGGTTGTAGGGCTGTTAATCTGCAGGTCCTGGGTTCGAGTTTAGGATTGGACCAGGTTTCAGTGATGAAGGTGCCTATCTTGGTCTCCCTAGGTGGAGCAGTCATTCATATACTCTTCACTCAAACTTTCGCCTCAAATTCAACTCTGGACGATTCCAGTGTTGTTCCTTCATCTCCTCCTCCCTCCAACTTAATTGTGTCTGAAATTAGAATTTCCTCCAAAGATGTTTCTTCTGCCCTATCTGGTCAACTCTAGGAAGGTGTACGGTCCTTATGGTGTTCCTTCTGTTGTTCTTAAGAACTTTTTCTGTGCTGACACCCTGCCGAGGCAAACTCTTTCGTCTTTGTCTTTCATCTGGTACTGTTCTTCCTGCTGGAAGTTCTTTTATTCAGCCTGTCCCAAAGAAAGGTGACCACTCTCAACCCTCCAACTATCACCCAATTGCTTTGATTTCATGTCTTTCTAAAAGTTTTTGAATCTATCCTTAATACAAAGATTCTTAAACACTTCTCTTCTCACAATCTTCTTCTTTCGGATCGTCAGTACGTACGGGTTTTGCAAGGAACGTTCTTCCGGTTCTTGCATATATCTCTAACTCTTGGTCATCCTCCTTCTGGAATTTCGCTGAAGCCTTTTCTATTGCGCTAGATATATCAAAAGCTTTTGCTTCCGGCACAAATCTTTAATTTCCAAACTGCCCTACTCTGTTTTCTATCCTATCATCTGTGCCTTCATCTCAAATTTCCTTTCTGGCCGATCTATAGCTGCGGTTGTAGATTATTATTTATTATTATGAGTAGTTTAACCTCCTTCGCAACATCTAAGGTTATATGACGGAGGGGACCTACAGCTTTACGTGGAATCCGAACCACGGGTCGCTACATAATCTGGACATGGAGGACGGTCTCCCATCCAACTACTACCCAGACCTAATGTCGCTTAATGTCGCTGATCAACGGTAAAGGTGTTACGACATTGGCTACGACGTGGCCCGCAGTTGTAGATCGCCACTGTTCTTTTCCTAAAACCATTAATAGTGGTGTTCCTGAGGGCTCTGTCCTCTCATCCACTCTTCATTTTATTTATCACTGATCTATTAAGTCGCACTTCCTGTCCTATTCACGTCTGTGCTGATGATTCCACTCTTCACTTCTCCACCCGCTTCAAAAAGCATCCCTCTCAACAGTCACTCTATGCTTCACGTAGGACGGTTATGGTGACCTGACCTCTGACCTTTCTACTATCTCTGATTGGGGCAGAGAAAATCATCTAGCTTTCAATGTCTCAAAAACTCGGTTCCTTCATCTGTCTACTCATTACAATCTTTCACACGACTGTCCCCTTACCTTCAACAATACACAGATCAATCCTTCCTCTTCTCTTAACACTCCTGGTGTTTCCTTTTCTCGTGATCTTTCCTGGAAAGATCACATATACTCTCTCTCTAAAACAGCTTCTAAGAGTTTAGGTGTGCTGTACCGGTTCCGCAGTTTCTCCCCCCCCCCTCTGGCTGTCTGAACTGTAGTGAATCTTGTCCACCCCTGTATGGAGTACGTTTCTCGTGTGTCGGAGTGGCTCAACCCACACAGCTCTGCTTCGCCGCAATGTTGCCTCGCTCTCCCTTTACTATCACCGCTATAACGGACACTGCTCTTCTGAACTCTCTAAATACATGCCTCCTCTTTCAAGGAGAGGACGCAGTACCAGACTTTCGACATACTCTCATTTGTTTTCAATCCAACTCTAACACAAAAGTTAATTGATATTTTCAGTCTTTCATCTAAACAACCGGTGAACTCTGGAACAATCTTCCTCAGTCGTCAATAAAGATTCTCCTCCTCCTCCTCCAAACGCAGTGTCTAAGCATCTCGAAAACCCTGAACCTTGATTTTGGCTATCTTCCATTGGTGGAGGGCGTTTTTTGTCCAGTCCTTCCTGCATAAAAAAAAAAGCTGCAGGTCCCTCCATTATATGACCTATTCTGTTACCGACGAGGTTAAACAATACCAGACATTATAATTACACAGGCCTGCGAATGAGAACTTTGTAAGAGTTGTTTTCATACTAATAACTGATTTTATATAATTCAACTACGCTGATTTCGAATAAGGTGTCCATTTTTTTTATCACGTAAGGATTTTCTGCAAACTGGAAGGGAAAAAAACAAGTAAATATTATTTATTTCAATTTACATTAGGTACCTATTTCGCTTTGTTATACTAAAATTACAAATGCAAACAACTTTAAAGAGAAAGAAGACTATTAATGTCAATTACATATTCATCATTATTTGTCCTGAGTTTTCTTGTGAGATCTTTGCCTTTTAGTCTCGAATGTACGCGCTGTTCCTTTGCTTTTATGTAGTAATTCTGGAGTATCCCGTTTTAACATCCAGCAGTAATCAGCCATCATACTGATGTCCCACTTTCCCTGATATCTCTTCTCCATTTCTTTGATGTCTTGGTGAATCCGTTCTCCTTGTTCTTCGCTGGGTGCTCCGAGATTCTCATGGAAGTAATCCAAGTGTGAATGTAAGAAATGTAACTTTAAACTCGTATTACAACCCAACTCTTTGAACTTATTTAGCATGTTTCTTCACACTGTTTTGGTAATTTTGATCCTTGTTGTTCCCCAAAAATTTGCTGATAACATCCTTAAAAGCAATCCACGCTTCTTTTTCAAGATTGTTCATTGTTCTTTCACAGTGTTCATCCAAAGTCAGTTTTCTAATCTGGGGTCCAACGAAAATTTCTTCTTTCAATTTTGCTTCCGAAAGAGTTAGGAATTTACCACACAGACACTTAAAACAATCTCCATCTTCTTCCAAGGCCTTAGCAAATTGCTTCATCAAGCCCAATTTTATGTGAAGTGGAGGTAAAAGGATTTTCTTCGTGTCAACCAAACTTTCACGTTGAATGTTTTTAGAACCAGGTGTCAGGTTGACTCTGCGTGGCCATTCCTTTTTTGTCCAATGCTGAGTTCTTGCTCGGCTATCCCATTCACACAAAAAACATGGAAACTTCGTATAACCTGGTTGTTCACCTAACAACATACAAATCACTTTTAAGTCTCCACAAAGTAGCCAACCGTGTTCTTTGTATTTAACCTTAGCTGGAAGAAGCTGAAGATTTTCGTAATTTTCCTTCAAGTGAACCGAATGAGCCACAGGAACGTATGCATAGACATAAGACAAGTTACCGTTGTGAAGGAGGATGCCTTTTAGACTTCTTTTGGAGGAATCGATGAAAAGTCTCCATTCATTTCAGTCATAGACTGCAGCGCCTAGCTTAAGTATTAGTTCCGAAACATTGTTGCAGTATACCAGTGAATTTTCTTGAGAAAAATATTGGATGAATTCTTTTTCTCGATTTCTGTACCAGTAAAATGACGTCCCGGGAGAAAGCAAGTTCCTTGCACGAAGTCTGGATCCCAAAATCTCTGAAGAATCCTTCGGGAGACACAAATCTCTTACCAAATCATTAAGTTCACTTTGTGTAAACAATTAGGGTTCACCAGATGTTTCGGTTTGAAAACAATCGATATCATCGTTTCCATCGTCATCAGACACCGATCAGATGGTTATATCAAGAGTATTTGGTTTAGTAGGTACAGGTATACCAGGTCCATGAGCAACAGGTCTTATAGCAGATTGAAAGTTTGGATAAGAAATTTCCTTTTTATTTTTTAGTATTGTAGCCTTGCACGTTACATGAACAAAAATAGCAGTCATTGCTGTGATTCTAGGCTCACCCAGACCATTGGAATCCCAAAAGGTAAAAAATCCTTTTTACCTTTACTACAGTCTAAGTTGTTCAACACAAACACTGCAAACTCTATATGGAGCCCCTGATTTGTCTTGATCCCCAAGTTTCATTCCGAAGTAAACATAGTATGCTTTCTTGACGAAGTCTGTAGTATCTCGCCCTTGTTTTTTCACAGTAAATTTTCCACAAATATAACAGAAAATGTTTGGGCTACTTACACACCCTCTGGTTGCCATAACGACAAATAAACAAATTTCAAAAGAGAAATATAGTCACCGCGCACCTTTGAATAATGAAGAACTAAGCACACCGGACAAAAAATTAGTCACCCCTAATGACACCGATAGTAGGAAGTTCAAGGTCACACAGAGGGCGCTGATGTAGCATTGGTAAGTGACAAGTAGCGGTGACGTAGCACACAGGATCAGATCTGTTTCGTGAGGTGGTGAAGAACAAAGTGTGTGTTGGATATAGTCTGCAAAATGGGTCGTGAGGCAGACGTTACTCAGTGGCAAAAAGGAGCCATCGTGTTTGGCAGAGCCCACGGACACAAAATGTCTGAAGTAGCCCAATTTGTTGGTGTGTCAACGCGTACTGTCCAGCGAGTTTACAAAGAGTGGTGTAGTTCGCAATCAACTGACAATCGACGGCGAAACTGTGGCCGGAAAACAAATCTCGACAATAGGGGCCGCCGCCTTGTTTCTCGTCTAGTAACTGCAAATCGTTTTCAAACCAGAGAACAATTGCTCCAAGAAACCAATGAGGTTCGCCAGCGACCAATTTCCGAACGGACATTGCGACGAGAACTGCATGCGATGGACATCTGGAGCAGGGTACCACGGAAGAGGCCGCTGTTAACAGCAAGTCACAAATTGGCACGTTATAAATGGGCTCAGAGGCACAAAAACCGGACTGCGGCGGCAGATTGGAAACGTGTAATTTGGTCCGATGAGTCCCGTTTTTGTTTGTTCTCCAATGATGGGAGGCGACGAGTACATCGCAGGTCCAATGAAGCCTTTAATCCTGAATGCGTCGAAGGTGTTGTTCAGGCTGGAAACAGAAAGTGAAGCGCAGGAATAGACACCCACGGACTCTGGCGGAACTTCGGGACCGGCTGATGAACGAGTGGCAGCAAATCGATGTTCAGTACATGCACAACCTCGTAGAGTCTCTGCCTCGCCGGATTCGTGCGGTTATCAAGGCCAGAGGCGCCGTCACACGTTATTAGGTACATTCTGAGAGGGGTGACTAATTTTTTGTCCGGTGTGCTTATAACCTCGCACGCACTAGACAGACTGACTCATCTCGTATCTTGTCAATCACTTATATACTAGCGGTGTGTTTCTCGAATGTTCTAGAAGACGCTATGAATGACGTCACTTTTGATCTGGAAGTATTTGTAGGCAGTAGTTTTTAATTAAAATTTAATGGAGTCAATTTTAATGAAAATGACTTACATATGAAATATGACATTTTGTGAAAAATCTGGACGTGATGGCGAAAAATTATTATTATTATTTTCGGAATCAGCGTGCAAAAATTACTGTATAGGTTATAAAATATTTCGGACAACAAAACCATCGCAGGCCAGTGTTATCGTTAGAATTTGATTATTTTATTCCAGAAAGTGAATCTGAGAGCACTTCTGGATCCACTGCCTCGGAGAAGAACCCTTCCGCAATGAAGAGGAAGCTACATCCTTCCTCCGAGACTGAGAAAGAAGGAGAGGAGGAGGAGGAGGAGGAGGAGGAAGAAGAAGAAGACGAGGACGAAGAAGGTGACGGGGACTCCCCTCGGCGGCTAATCACGAGATCCTCCACAGTGAAGACGAAGAGAAGTTCCCTTTTGGGTATCAACAAAGGAACAGATTCGGACTCGGAGAATGGCAAAGGTATGCTGCCCTCCCCTCTGCCTTCCAGAACTGAAAAGAATCTTGTGAAAACGCAGTTAAATCTTTTTTTTTGTAGTAGTAGTAGTAGTAGTAGTAGTAATATAATAATAATAACAATTCAGGGCTCGAAATTCGTGTTCTTTAACTGGAACAGTGTCGAGATATTATTTCTTGTTATAGTATTCCGAATATTAGAAATAGAATTTGGTGTCACAATGACCAAATCCATCATGAACTGGATAACAGACGACAGGTTTTAAGTAAATATTCTCAATTACGAGAAGTTGAACTGGGGGAGTAAAACCACAATGAAGCCGAAAGCTACTACTTTACTAACAATTTTTTCATTGTGGCTTTATTCTCTTAAACCACACGTTTAATGAACTGAAATATTAATAGTTTGTATTAATCATAAAAGAACATATTTACAGTAATGTAATTCTGACAATTGCTCCAGACGAATAAGGCAGCGTTTAAGTGTAGAAATTGGAGTTTTAATAATCGTTCTGGACTATCCGAACAACCGATTTTTTTTTAATACCCAAAATTTTGAGCCATATAGTTGATGAACTGCGTGTTAATACTGTTACGAAATAAAACCTTTTTCGATCGATTAAGAACATATTGACACGGAAAATTTAAAATTTAAAAAAATTGTATCAGTTATCGTGTCTTTAAGGGTTTAATAGTTTATCCTATGATGAAGATTTCGCTATTATAGTGACCTCATTTAACACAATTTTAAGTACGAGTTTTTACGTGCAGGTAAAGTGAAGAGAGTAAGTCGAAATATGAACACAGGATCAAAGAAACAGAACTGCAAAGCGTACAATGGAGGCAGCAGAGAGATGGATGCTATGGATACTGCCATGATAGAAAGTGTCATCAAGCCCTCAAAATCAAAGAGTAGTTCTAGATCTAAAACGAAGAAACCACCTATTCAAAAAGTTAAAAATGTAAGATTGGTTTAACTGTATATCTGTAATGACTAAAATGTCATATAGGAATGTAATTAGTTGTAGTTCATCAGTAAATATAACTTTTCATAAGAACGGCTACGTAGGAATAGACTTAGAATTAATGAGTGTTTTCTATGGTCGCTCTTATTTTTCCCATTTAACCCTTTAAGGACGAAAGGTACAAATTGGTAACGTTTCAAATACACGCATTCATAACTTAACCCTACAAAAAAAATTCAGGGCTTAAAGGGTTAAGCAGTTATTCACATAAAGAAACGGATTTAGATACTGTACACAATAAACAGATTTTAGTAGTACAATTATTAGGAGCCTCTGATCTCAGATCGGTCATATGCAGCATATTTAATAATCCAAATGATTTGTTTAGAACATCATAGAGAGTACCCCTTTGCCCCCAATTGAACTCAGAAGTTGTCCGGTGGATGGATGTGACTCCAGTGGTCATTTGGGAGGTCTCTACGAACGACATTTCTCAGTTGAAGCTTGTCCCATTTACCACAATATGACTAAAGAAGAATGTAAGGTAAGTTGCTCCGTTTGATGCCAGCTTTTTAACTCTGTAAGAATACCTATTTAAAGAAATATTTTTGGGTGGAGTAAGTTTTAGTAAATTAAGTTATTGTCTGAAGTTTGAACACCAGTTTGTTTGGCGAGTTAAGGTTTTGTAACCTTTTTTTTTTCCTTTTAATATCATTGCTAGTTATGGCTCTCACTGGAGTGGCGTAGCCATCTATTGTAATTATTCTTTTAAGTTTCATTTTGTTTCAGTTAAACAGAGATATTCGTAAAAAAGATACAGAGGACAGGAACAGATACAGGGCTGTGATGAGCAGTCGATCTCCGAGGAATGGACCAACGACAGAGCAGAAAAATTATTGTAACAAGGTAGGAAAACTTTTAGAGAGTAGTCAACCGCAGGTTTGGTAACGTGAACGTTATCAGAGCTAAAATGGGTGATCTCGTTTTTTTTAAAATAGTAATGTTTGGTGAATGCATTTTAAGTACAATAACCGCACTGAAATAAAATGGAAAGGGAAAAGGCATAAAGTGAAAAATTTGGAGCAAGTGGAACTCGAACCCGCCTCGCGTGGTTTCGAAGTCCGCGCGCTACTGATTACGCCTTCCAGAACCCCATAAGTCAAGTTCAGATAAAAGTCAAAGGTCAAATGGAGCTTTCTAGTGTTAGCGTCATAACTTTTGCAACATAAATTGTTGAAACTTCAAACACGTATGTATCATCACAGGACGATGTGTTGCGAGCTAGAATCAGGTTTTTGCACCAAACGTTAAGGTCATAAATATAAAGATGGACATAGTTATTATAATAATAATAATAAGTCGTCGTGTTCCAGAAAATAATAATAGTGTACTTAAATTATGGTTTCTAAAGTTTTCCAATGATGGAAAAGATTTCCGTACCTATACCAGAGTTGTATACCTTCGATTTACTTTTTTTCCCTATAATGTTAGTCCGTTACTATACTTATGCCTGTACTGGTATATAAGTGTGCTACCCCTACACATTGCATTAACCATAAAGAAGATTAGCAAATATATTTGCAATGTTATAAATTTTTAAGTGGTGGTACAGAATTTGAATTAAGAACAGAGTTGTGTAGATCATTGCTTACCAACCTTTTCTGGCTCAAGGCACCCTAACGCAATTTGTTTCTTTCATGGCACCTGTAAGGATTTTTCTCTCTCACTGTTCAACATCCAGTGGGTGCCAAGTAGCTTAGTGGTTACGGTGGCGGACTCTGAGCGGTGAGGCTCTGGTTGAGTTGGCCACTTAACCCTGTCATTGCTTAGACTAAAGGTGACCCTTGGGCCACACTTATCCCCGCATCGTGGGGAATTGAGCTCCCTGGCTGTTACCTTATCTGTCCAACATCCAGTTTTCCATCTCCTCCTCATTCGATTGAAACTGCGGAATGAGTTAAATGTTGATGTAAAAATAGTGATGTAAATTCGTTTAAAACCAATTTTTAATAATAACACTGGCCAACAAAATGAAACTTTTTTTCTCATCACAAACATGATCACACTTTTCTTAATGCATGTTTCGCGCTGATTCCGAATCTGGTTTTATTTTTTTTCTAGCACGTATAGTTATATAGATACACTGGTTTTGATATTTTTAAGTTTTTGATATTGCTATAAGAAAATTTATGGATGTATAGATCACACTTAGGAATGCTAAACAACAAATACATCATATACCTTATTCAATGTACTTATAAATAAAGAATATATACATTATTTTATTAAAAGCGCTGTGAGTGTGATTTCCTTTTGTAAATTTGGCCTGGATTGTCACGATACAGCATCCAACAATGGTCCGCCATCATGCTTTCATTCCAATATCCTTGGTAGCGCTTCTCCATCATCTGAATATCTTGATGGAAGCGCTCTCCTTGCTCGTCACTCACTGCACCAAGGTTTTCAGGAAAGAAATCTAAGTGGGAATGCAGGAAGTGAATTTTTAACGACATTCGACACTCCATTTCTTTGAAGGCATCAAGGAGGTTCTTGACTCCATCCTTATACGCAGGTGACTTGTTGCTTCCAAGAAAGTTTTCACATATCCATTTGAACGCCAGCCAAGCCTTCAATTCCAGCGGACTTAGGACTTTTTCAAATTCAGTGTCATTCAAAACCTCCCTTATTTGTGGCCCAACAAAAATTCCTTCCTTCAATTTTGCTGCAGTAACCTTCGGAAATTTCCTTGAAAGGTATTGGAACCCTTCAGAATTGACTTTACCCATTGCTTTAACAAAATTCTTCATTAAACCAAGTTTAATGTGAAGAGGTGGCAGATAGATCTTTTGGGGATCCACTAAAGGGACAGACTGGACATTGCTTATCCCTGGGACATATGTATACCTAAGTGGCCAGTCACTTTTGGTGTAATGTTCTATAGTGGCGCGACTGTCCCACAGGCAAAGGAAACAACAAAATTTTGTGAATCCTGACTGCATACCCATAAGCATTCCTATAACTTTTAGATCTCCACAAACATTCCATTGATGACTGTCGTATTTGATTGCCTTAAGTAGTATATCCATATTGTCATGTGTTTCTTTTAGATGGACGGAATGGGCAATGGGGATGGATGGCATTATATTACCATTATGCGAAAGAACTGCTTTCAGGCTTCTCTGCGACGAATCAATAAAGAGGCGCCACTCAGATGCCACATACGTCTGAGATATGGCTGTAAATAGTCCATTGATGTCATGGCAATAACAGAGAGGACCGTCTACTGAAAAGAATGCTGTTAATTCAAAATTCCGCTTTCGGTAGTAACTAATACGAACATTGTTCTCAAGTAAATTGTTCTCCTTTAGTCTTGAGGCGAGAAGCTCTGATTTCTCTTTAGACAGCGATAAGTCTCTAACAAGATCATTCAACTGTCCTTGGGTTAACTTTTTAGGCTCTAAATGTCTACCTTCAAAAGTGTACTCTGGTTCTGTAGATGGTCCGGAAACGCCAGTTGCACCTTCATCACTTTCCATGTCATCTATGATAGAATCTAGCCTATCACTTGGGGGAATTGGAATGGGCAATGTTTCATCATGTTTTACTGGTCTACGTGCTGAATCCAAGTTTGGATATACAATCTGGTGTTTGTTCTTGGCAGAAAACCCCATTAAGTTCACACTACAAAAATAACAGTCTTCATGATGATCTCTCGGCTCCCTCCATATCATGGGTATGGCAAATGGCATTGAAGCTTTCTTTTTGTTAAGCCAATCACGTAATCCATTTGAACAGCCAGAACAGATTTGATGTGGCGCCCATGGTTTATCTTGGTCACCTAGATGGCAACCAAAGTATAGCTTGTATATTTTCTTAATGTCGGTTGTAATACTTCGTCGCTGTGTTTTAGTTGTCAACTGGCCGCATACGAAACAGAACTTGTCGGGGTCATTCTTACATTGTCGAGGCATGTTGACTGACCTGAGCAAACTATAAATTAAAAAAAAATGTACACCAACTTGACACAAGTTCTTGGACTGGACTGATCTTTTGACACACAAAGCACGGCGTTGTTGCCTGAATCACAATGCTGCTAGACGTAAACGCTCACACCTGAAATACATAAGATGTATAATTAAGATAATTGAAATAAATAAGATGAATAAACTAAAAAAACACAATAAAATAAACACAATCAAATGTTGAAATATTAGTATTTTGCCTATTTAAAATGGTTAAATCTGTGTAGTTATATATATGCCTTCATCTTGAAAACTATACGTGCTAGAAAAAATCTGAATGCAGTTTTGGAATCAGCGTGAAAAATGCTATCCAGCCACCACAAATTTTACTCTGATGAAAAATCTTTGTTGACCAGTGTAATGGAATACTAATAAAAATCTCGGATTAATGTACATTACTATTGTTTACTCATTTCTCGTGTCTAATCTAGGATTAAAGATACATTACTCGTGATTGTTCATATCTTATCTCTCGTGTCTAATATTGATTTCTTTGTATAGTATTGGTATAATACCTTCAATAATGACTACATTTGTTATATCGATGATAATAATAATAATTTAAGATTAATACATACCCTAATTAATAATTCTTATTCATGAGTTGTGTATTATTATTAATCGTTTTATTTTTAATTAAGAGCCCAGTAAAGCCAAAAGCTTAAGGACCAAATAAAATAAATAGTCCAGCTTCACAATTATTTGTCATTCTAAAAGTATATACTGTATTTATTTCATTAATAAAATTCAGTTCAGTTCAACTGAGCCTATACATTTTTCGTATGGATGTATTAAATCGAGAATGATTTATGTCCCCGACCAAAAAAACTTGGACGGGCCATACTGGGTCGCATTTGTCCGTTTATTACGCTTTCTTGTCTGGACTATAACTTTCTAATCGCTCAACATGAATTGATGAAACCTCTCTCACACATAGATTACAAGATTTCGGTCAAGGTCACAAAGAGAATTTAAGGGTCAAATGGAGGTCCATGCAATAACTCTTGAACCGTTTTACATAAATTGATGAAACTCAAGGGAATAAAAAGGCAATCTTATGACGTAATCACTAATCACTCCCCAAGACTTAGGCATCACCCGAATCGCCATTTTGTAGAGTTCTGCCAACGGGAGAGTATCAAATTTAACAAGAACTTATTCATCATTAAATAAATGTTTTCAGATCCGTGACTCACGTGATTGCATGAGCGAAGTGAGGCAAGGAGAGGAGGAAATGGCTGACAGTGACCGTCAACCCTGTTTAAGGGGTCTCACTCCCGAATGGGACCTTAAACTATTTCTCCAAGCACAGGCCGTCGCCAGTGAAAAAACCGTAAGTGACCCTAAACATGTTGTAAATCCAAATTTGAATAGATCTCCCGTGGTTCGGTTGGTTGCAGATTGGATTCAGGCTTCGAAGGCGCGGGTTCGACTCCCACCATCGCCTCCGACTGTGATTTCTCGGGTTGAGGTGACTCTCAGGAATTCACGCCTACCCATTTCCCTGTGAGGGAAGTAGGGGTTCCGATGTCACCCGTTACCAGATTTTAATTCATTCACTTCGAGTAAAATGTAATCATGTTGGAAAGTGAAAGAAGCAGTAAAGTTGGGAACTAATAGCTAGTGGGACTCGAATCTGCGTTGCGTGATTTCAAGGTCAGTGCTGCTTCCGATCACACCATCCAGAACCCCCGGAGAAGTTCATTCAAGCTAGGATAATATTACGTTGTTTGCCCGTGTGATACCTTCAATTTCCTCAACTTTATAAAGAATGTAAATGCATTTTAAATGCAATAACTGCACTTTAGTGCCTTTCCACTTACCATCTTAAGTGCGGTCATTGTACGTAAAATGCAGTCAAATGTAATCAGTTGTTTCAGCAAATTATTTAATGGCATCATCTTCAATTTGGTTTCAAAATATTAGCGATAATCTTCTTTTGAATTTGGTCCCTCTTTGTCACACCCCTTATATTTCAGGAGGATGAGATGAAAGGTCTGCCTGATACCAAAGGTATTCGGTACATTCAGATGGGGCACTATGAAATGGAGGCTTGGTACCAGTCTCAGTACCCTGAAGATTATAATCAACAGCCAAAGATTTACGTTTGCGAATTCTGCCTCAAATACATGAGGTCGAAAACGATTCTTAATCGTCACGCCGCCAAATGCGTGTGGAAACATCCTCCCGGCGATGAAATTTACAGGTAGTTCAATGTAAAAATCTCCTCAATAAGAAAAATAATTAGTTTTGTTGTCTAGCTTCTTTCATAATGGCAAAGGTCATCATATGATGGAAGGAAACCAGCTTCACTTAATCTCGCTGATCTAAAGAGAAACGATATTGCAATGTAGCTACAATGTAGGTCGGGAAACCCATGAAATAGTGACGCTTAATTGAGGCGTCGCGGGTACACGAGGGTCGAACTCGCCAAACCAAGGTTTTGAGATAGACGCGTTTAAACTTTGTGACTATTGTGTACGAGGGGCGAACTCGCCAAATTGAAGTTCTGAGAAAATCGCATTTATTTTTTATTGGTTTTTGGAGAAAATAGAAACGCGTGAACTTTCTTTTGTATGTCAAAGAAAGTATTTTACATTTATATGAGACTCGTATGTCATTGCGTAATACATTGGCTGAATATGAGGGTATAAATTTGCTTTTTTTACTCGAATGTTTTCACATAGCGCAAATACATTTTGACGCGTACCAGGGGCGGTATTTGGCTATACCAAGTTGTCTGTGAATCGAGGGAAGGTTGAACTATTCATTCGTGTAACAATCACAAAATCGCCAATGTGGCGAGTTCGCCCCCTCGTACTCGCGACGCGCCCCAACTGCAGTTTGAGATATCAAATGAAGTAGTTAAAAGTATAATACAAATTTAAAAGAAGTACTTTTAGTCGTTTTTAGACTGCAATAATTCTTTCAATATTTTATTGGGAGCCAAGCCAAAATCGAACCGAACTAAGTAGCTCTTAGGTTTTACGCCGTCGTCAGCGTCGTGAACTTTTACTCAGTTAAGTGTATTAATCATTTCGTGTAATTGTATATTATTATTTTTTTTTGCATTGCACGCTCTCTATACAACTTATTGATGTCGTGTTCGAAGTATTTACAACACAGACATTAGACACCCTTACACAATTTTTTTTTTATTTTGCCGCCGCCATTTTCATTCGTTCCAGATAAATTCTTCCCAGTCTCGAAGCTTAAGGCTAGCTCCTTTTTCCACTCAAATCACCCATTATAAATGCTCTATGTGAATTTCCCATGCTTTCAGCCATATGACTTATCACATTCCAGAATTCATGCTTGTCTTTTACACATCTGTAATCACGTGGTGCAAATGCAACAGTCATTCACTTAAACTTAGCATACAGACATCTCTATCATTGACACGTTTATAATCTCGTATGCTGAAGATTACAGTGGAGAAGAGTGACACTTGTGTTAATGAGTAGTTTTAGATTTTACTATGTTGAATTGTAATTTTAGTTTTTAGTTCTAATTTTTATTGCAAGATTTTAATGAATGTTATTTCAGTTGGTATAGGAATTTTTAGCCCTTAGTGTGGCGGAGAGTGAACTATATTATATTACGTAGCATTACCCCATCCCTTATTTTCTGATACTTGGGTTGGACTTCCTCACGGTCCCCCGGTTTGGGTCGCCGCAAGAACGAGGATGCAGCCATCCACAATATTCGGCTTTCACCTTCATATAAACTAAGTCAAAACATTAATAATTTAATACATCCTAATTTTCACATTTGATGAAAGCATTTAATTTTTAATGTAAATCTTACGTTGAAACCCGATCAATTCAACCCGTCTTGATGGTTTTCTAGTTAGTTTTAAGGCACGGAACTTTGTTTTTGCGACTTCAAATCATTTTGGGAATTTGAATTATTTAATGCCTTAAGAAAGTGACTTTAATAATTTTACCTATTTTCATCTTTGGCTGCATTTACTGATTGAAGGATTATAATACTTTTTTTTTTATTTATTTATTTATTTTTTTATTTTAATTGATGCCTTTTGTTACTCCGTGACCACCCATTAGACCCGTGCAGTTCAACACTGTATTTCCTTTTCCTTTACAGAAAGGACAAGCTGTCCGTTTGGGAGTCGACGGCACAAAATATAAAAGTTATTGCCAAAACCTTTGTCTGTTGGCAATGCTTTTTTTGGATCACAAAACACTCTATTACGACGTAGAACCCTTTCTTTTTTATATAATGTCTATTGCAGACAGCGAGGGATGTCACATCATCGGTTATTTTAGTAAGGTTAAGAAATTCAGCTTACTGTTTGAGTAAACCGTTTTAATTAACACGAAAAATTTATTGATTTGTAACTAGATTCAAATGTTAATTGAGTTATAAATTTCGATAAATAGGGTGTGTGTGTGTGTGTGTGTGTGTGTGCGTGCGTGCGTGCGTGCGTGTGTGTGTGTGTGTGTGTGTGTGTGTGTGCGTGCGTGCGCGCCCAAATAGACTTCAGTAAAAATATTTGAAACAAAATTTTGAGTTTTAATTAAACTGGATTTTCCTACTATTCATTCAGTAGATATAACGATCCCTATTTGTAAGTACAAGTAGATTCTACATGGTAGTTGGGTTGAGTGATGGTGATTGATAATGCGTAATCCCGTTGGCATGGTAACTGAGGATGAGGATGATGATAGCATGTTTGACATCTTGATATGATTTAGAATTTAAATTCTCATTGAAAAAGGCGCTTTTATGTTGCAGGAGAAAAATAGTTTCTTAAACTATAATGTGTCTTGTATCATGACTCTTCCACCTTATCAACGCCAAGGGTACGGAAGACTTCTTATCGATTTCAGTAAGTAGTGCGGTATGGATGAGGTTATTAATGTATTTGGCCCTTCTGTTTGTATAGTTTCATTTTTTTCCCCTATTCATTTTATAGATTAGAATGTTTTTAGATTTAACAAACTTTACCCAAAGTTTGCACGATTTGACTTGGTAATTAAAGTGACAAGCCATTCTACTCAATAAATCAATCAAAATTCATTGTATTTAAGGGTTTGCGTATAGTGTACTATATTGTAGGTGATTGTGTGTAAAAAATGCCCTCGTCTTTGTGTGTTGTAAAAGTTCCTTTTTTTTTTCTCTCTCTCTCTCTCTCTCTCTCTCCCTCCCTCTCTTTCTCGTAGGCTATTTACTGACGAAGGAAGAGGGCAAAATTGGTTCTCCAGAAAAGCCTCTAAGCGATCTTGGCCTTATTTCTTATAGGTCTTACTGGAAAGATCTTCTTCTTAAATACCTCTCGAATTTCAATCAGAAAAGCGTATGCATCAAAGGTATGTAGAGTTTGTGGTCACACTTTTATGGAATGTTAGTTTAATATATATTATCACTCAGTTAACAAACTTAATTACTAAGTTACTATTTTTCCTTCAGATATTAGTACTGAAATGGCAGTGAATTCTTACGATATCGTTAGTACTTTCCAAGCCATGGGTATGATGAAGTACTGGAAAGGGAAACATATTTTGCTCAAGCGACAGGTGGGAATTACTTTTACGTGTTATAAGCAATCGATCTTCACGTGAAACGCCTCCAGATTTTAATGCAGTATTTTTCTCAAGAGTACCTTATTGGACTTGAGATTCAGTTATTCAGTATTCATACATTGCCTCCACCTCATTTTAGTGTAAGAAATATTCTTTCACGTGGATTACGCGTAGATCTACCAATGTTTATGGTCTTGAATAGTTTCCGCGCACCCGCCAGGGTAACCTAGTGGTAAAGCGTCGGGATGCTAATCAAGTGCTAGGTTGGAGTCTGCTCGAACTTAGATTTCAGCGATCATGGTTCGGTTTCCACGAAAGGCTGCGGGTCCCCTCCGTCATTTAACTGAGTTTAGGCGCCGTCCCATCCTCGTCAGTAGGAATCAACTTTAAAGATATTTTGTTCATTTTTTATCATTAAAATTTTAAATAATAATTAAAGGAAACGAATGATTTACCCGTTCTCTCCAGGACCTGTTCGAAGAGTTCCAAGAGCGCCAGAAGAGGCGAAGGTTCGAACACCGTGAGATTGTAGGCGACTGCTTAGACTGGAGACCCTACGTGGCCCCGCCCACTTCAGAGGAACAACAGGCGAACAACAACAACAACAATAACAACAACAATAACAACAACAATAATAATAACAATAATAATAATAATAACAACAATAATAACAATAATACAAATAACAACAACGGTACCGCTACTACATCGAACAAGTCTGTGGGTGAGAAGAAAAGGTGAGATTCCCTCGGGTTCTCAGATGATGATGATAGGTTTCGTTTGTCGTCGAAAATTCATCGAATGAATTGCGTGTAGAGTACACCATTTTATTTGGTTGGAATCATTAATTAACGTTATTATTGGTACTATTGAGTTTTTAGGAAGTAGTTTTAGAAAAAAAAATTCTCCTAGAAACCAAATTTTTAAAAATCATAAAATTAATAATTGGTAATAGTGTTTTCCTTTGAATATTTTATTCTGGTGACAGTGATAACATTTTAAAAAATAAAACCTTAGTCACTACTAATTAATTTTTTTACGCTTTTCAAAAATTTCGTTTATAGGCAAACTTTTTCCCAATTTGTACATAAATACTTCTCAGAACTCGTTTCCCATTCTCAATGGGTCGAGTACAACGCTTTCAAAAGAAGCTTTGGACCGGAAACAATCAAACCACACGCGCAAGAATGGTGTTCCTTTTGTATTCTTGCGCGTATGATTGTAGTGTTTTCAGTCCCGAGCTCGAGCGATGCGCTCGTCTCACTGAGAATACGAAGTGGGTTCTAAGGTAATGTATGAATGTGCTTCTTAATATCCCATTAATACCAATCTCAGGAAGTAATTTATTAAATTCTATACATGAGTAGTCAGTTGCAGAAATTAATCTTGGGTTGCATTTACGTCTTCTTATAGCTATATTAATATTAGGGAGATCGTAAGTATGACCCAACTTAAATGAAAAATCGCTGAAAGTACGCAAACTGTTTTAGTTGTGTAACAAATGCTCTGAATGTACTTGATTCTTTGATGCTTTTTTAGCATTTAACTATAGGAAATGGATAGTTTTTAAATGGAAGAAACTCTTTTAGTGCATACATTATAAAAAAAATAAATCATTTTCAAACAAATTGGGGTGAGAAGGCGGAAACAACCCAGATATAAAATACATAAGAGTGAAGAGGAGAAAAGGCAGAAAATAAAGTGTGCACATCCATTCACACAGGCGTCCTAGTGGACCCATTCCCACCCCCGCCATGACTAAATTCCACACCTGCGGCATCATTTAGTATTTCACCATCGCATGACGGTACGAGTTTCAATAACTCGCTCTTGCCCACATTTAATTATGCAATCTTCTCTCGCATACCGCTTCAAAACTCTTAACAACCTCTTGTATATTATAAACACACTGAGCAAATAGTACAGCATTATTCATCTACAACAGATTCATTCCTCTTTCTAGCAATTGCACTTTCACCTCTCTAATGACCATCCATAAACAGATTGAACAGACACGGAGACATCACACATCCTTGCCACACCGACACTTATACGAAATCAATCGCTCGGTTTTTTATTTACTCTCACACACGTACTATTTCCATCATAGAAACTCTTCATCGTATAATAGTCATAATTATGGTTGGGGTTGTTTAACATCCTTCGTAACGGTAAGAAAGTTCGTGACGGAGCGGACCCACAGCCTTACGTGTCATTAGAAGCGGAGGTCGGCCACCCATCAACTACTAAAGAGACCAAACGTCGCTTAACCTCGCTTGCTGATATAACGAAGCGTGTTGCGGCGTGGGAACAACGCGGTCCAACTGTCTTGCTCTTAGTGAAATATTTTGGTTACTGACAGTGCTCCTTGACATCGTTCTCTACTTTTCTACTTTTCTCTCCCTAGCTCTACTTGACCTTCAGTGAGCGAGGAAGAATAAACCGAGAAAATTCGTTTGTGGATGGAAGGTCCTCGTTAATTGAAGGATGGTTGGATTTCTGGGTATCTCCTCAAAGTCTTTCGAGCATCGTATAAAAATCGGAAGTTACCGCGAATTCCGTCAACAAAATAGACCTCAGTTATTCTATCAAAGCCATTGATAGATCATGTAGAGACGAAATGAGTAAACTCAAACCAGGTAATGTCATTGCCTGAAGTGAATGAAGTAACCGAGGTGTGGGGGAGTAGCAAAAAATGTTCCTCGAAATCAACTACCCAAATGTTTTCTTAATAGTAACTTCGAAATGTTTGTATATAAATAAAGGTAACAGCCGGGAAGTTCATTTGCCCACGATGTTGGGTTGAGTGTGACCCGAGCAATGACGGGGAAAGCGGCTAACTCAACCCCACCCAGGAGCCAGCGGGCAGGAGCGAACCAAAGCCTCACCGCTCGGGGTCTGTCAACGTAACCATTGAGCTACCGAGCGCTCTCTTATATAAATTACTAAAATTATTCCAAACTTGCGCGAAGAGTCTTCGTAATATTTGTTATAAATTTAATGACCGATAGCGTATGTGAAATTTAGCTATAATACGAAGGACACTCGATAATGGTTTTGTTTTTACATTATTTTTAAATTGGGAAAAAGTGACTATATTAAAAATCTCAACCAAAAGAAAGTTTTAAAATATTTGAGGTTTAACCTCGTTCTCTGTATATATTTTGAGGCTGTTTTAACTTCGATACACTGTAATCGCACATTTTACAGAAAGCGTTAGTACTCAATTAAATTTTGTTCATTTATACGCTGAAATATTTTTATAATATGCAGTATTAAGAGTATCGATACTGTATAGAATTTATACTAGTGTTAAAATAACTAAAACTATCCCTACATTTATCGGGGAATTAAAAGTCTTCATCGTATGCCAGACAAGCATGATATTTTGGGGGACCCAACTAATTTTAGGAAGTTTTAAGAGTACAAATGATAGCTATATTAAAACAGTTTTGTTTTCAAAATGTTTCATGGTAATACTTATATATATATATATATATATATATATATAAATATAAAATGTAACCTAGCTAGTAGCTCCTCGAGTTAAGTTATGGATAATTTGTTATTCGTAGTAACTTGTTGGCATATCTGAGTTTTATATAATTAAATGTTTTAGAAATCTAATATTTGAATTGCATTTTAGAGTTATTACTTAGAGACGTTTTGAGAGTGTGGTGAAAGTCAGTAGCGAGAGAATATAGGTAGTTGTTGAATGTAAAGTTGAAAAAACAAGCTTGTATTGGTGAAGTGACTGTTTGTTTGCATTCGAAGGGGTGGGAAGTTGTGAATAAGGAATTCAACGCGACATAGTTTTGTGATGTGGGATGAGTGCCCCATCGAGATCTGGATATTTCTATATCAGGCGGAATGTCCGAGAATCACTGGACCAGAGATTTGTCTGAAAGATGAAAATGTTCAAGGTTACCAGTGTCCTTATTGTATAGGATGGAAAGGGATTGCCGTGGTTGCGTTAGTACGGAGTCGCATAGACAAATGCATTAAAACAAAAGGGCTTGTTCCCGTTAAAAATGTCTGAAGGCTGTTGCACTCTTGCATCCATTTTGAGATTATTCTCTACCGGTGTTTAAGACTGTGGAACTGCATTTGAACGATAACCATGGCGACCCCCCACGCGAAAGTTTTCAGCGATAGCTCAAAGATAAGGGATATAAGGCATTGTTTGAATTGACCATGTGACTGACCGGGTTATGCTTAAAATGAAATGTACATAGAGTCGTTGAAAGATCTTGTCATGATTTTATACTGAAGTAAACCAACCTCGCATGCGGCTGGATAGCTTTTCTATCACTGGAGTGAGAATGCAGATACGCAGGGTCGTAGGACTTACCTCGATAGGTAATGACTTTGATAAACTAAAGGGATCAGTCAAATGACTGTGCATTAACCGTCTGAATGCTTTAACTTCACCAAAAAAGTAACTGAACATCTTGGATGACTGAAACACTCGGATAATGGTGGAAATGAATGGCTAACAATATCCAGAGAGGTTCGCACTAGGTAATACCTTGAACTCAACCTATAATGTCCGCGTTTCTTCAACGCATTAGTCAAGTGTTGAAAACTAGATATTCCTGAAACACAACAGATCTCTTACGTGGTACTTCACTCGTACTTAACAGAGGAGGGTAGACTAAGATCCCGAATGACCACAAGTCACTGGAATGTATAGAGGGCAAACACTGCATGAGTTGCAGATTCTTCTTTTTTGACCTCCAAGAATGATTCAAGTTTAAATTATATTAAACACCACTCGTATTTCACTTTAATCTTGATCATTGAAGGTATGGTAATATGAATCGTCGGGCAGTGGACTTTTTGGGTACGAAGCAGCTGTGTGTGACCTATACTAGAACAACAACAATTATAATGCACAACGTTTAAAGTATGTTACGAATGAATTCTTGACTAGAATCTAATTCTTGTAAAATTGATTTAATGCCTTTTCGTGTTAGTTAACTGTTTACGAAACATTTCCTTATTTCTATACAGAAGTTAAGTTTTTAATAAATTCTGTAAAATCAAATTAAAATGAACTTTCGAAACATTACACATCAAGGGAAGTGGCTTTTTATCCACCCACGTCTTTCTTAAATTAGAAGGCAAACTACTTGCTCAAATTTCTCATCATCTGAGACCAAATATTTCCTTACATTCATTCCGTCTCGAAACACTTCCATATCCTTTAGGTTTTACCGTCTTCCTCACAACTTCCGTACTTAATCTTTTAATTAATGTTTCATTTTAATATTTTTATTTATTTATATATATATATATATATATATATATATATATATATATATATATATATTGTAATGGAGTAAATATTTGTAAAGAATTTTTTATTACTCATTTATCATGATGATCATCCTGTTACATTCGTATGATCACTTCGCTCCATTTTCATCACTGAACCCACGCCTAAAGTTGCTACCGCTCGCCGTGTTCATCTCATAACGTTCACGTGATGCCACGTGCAGAAAGATAGCTTTCCTCCTCCTCCTCCTCCTCCTCCTCCTCCTCCTATCGCAACGAAGGTTCAACAAGCCTTTTAAACCTACCCACACACCTCCCAATTTCAAATTATTTGTACTAGAGACTCCCTCGCACGCCCACTGCTTAACTTCCTTTCATCTTTCGTTCAACACAAAAGCCGAACTTATTCTCTTCGTTTCAGCGTTCATTTTTCCGACGTTGCTTCGTTCTTCTGGTACGAAAAGATTCAAATTCTTCTTCTGCTTAAGCATTCCATTCGCTACCACCATATCTCTCTTTCCTCCCCTTTTGAAAGCGCCATATTTACCGAAATAAAATTGTTGAAATTTATTATATGAAAAGCAGTTATAGGATGTTTAATAACTATTTTATGATGTAATAACTATTTTTTATGTATTTTTAATTGAAAATTACTGCGAGTAATATTATTAATAGTTGAGAAACTTTTTATGGATCTCTTTTATTCTCTGTAATGTAATACTTTTTTGAGAGTACAAATGAGGTATTCTGTACCTTTTTATTTTTAAAGGTGGTAATGATAAATGTAATATGTGCACTGACATTATTATTATTATATAATGATATTAAGGCAAAAAACGTTTATAATAAAACTTTTATTCTATTTCAAGTTTCATTTTCTTATAAGATCTGACTCACCCCTTTTATGCGCATAAACAAACAAAAACAAGCGCGCGCGTGCGTATATTTATATATATGAATAAAATGGCAAACGCTTGAACTAACTTTCTTCAATTACCAGACGTTTAGGGAGACCCAATTCCCATCTTTAGTGGTAGTCACAACTTACAATATTTAATTCAATTGAAAGTGAGTCATAATCATTCAGAGTAGATTTATTACTAAAAATGTAAAGCTACTCCATAAGTCTTAGATAGTTTCACGAGTTAACTTGTGAAAAGGACTGAAACTTTTTTCACTACTTTGGAAGGTAACTTGAATTTAATTGAATTAAATATTGTAAGTTGTGATTACCGCTGAAGACAGGAATTGGATCTCCCGAAACGTCTGGTAATTAAAGAATGTTAGTTCAGGCGGTTTGTCATTTTATTCATCTTGAAATGCCCCTAGGAACAAGCTCTTGTCCAGAATTCTAAAATATATATATATATATAATTATATAGTGTGCCCATAAAGTCTGGAAACAGGAAATATTAAGATAATTTTTTCTCCATTGCGGATAACTTGGTTCTGAGAAAAATGTGTTTCCAGACTTTGACCACCCTACATATATTATGCTGAATCAATAGATTTGAAATATCTTTTACGTTTATTATGTTCCTGACTAAAATTTGGAGAGGGCCATGCTGAATTGCACTTACTGATATTTTCAGTAAATTATAAATTTTTTGACAGTTAAAAGATATAAAATATGGTAGTTGATTGATGTAAACTAAAAAAATAGTTTGATGAATTAAATTAAAATGAATCTCTCTCTCTTTCGGGAGGGCGGGTGAAGTATGTTGTACAATCCTGTTCCGTGGGTTATTAGGACCCCATCCCATCCCTACTCTGTCCTTTTAGCTTACGTTAAGGATGTTCTCTGACTGCAAAAAAAAAAAAAATTTTAGTATTAAGTCTTTTTCTCTTCTTTTACTATTAGGACCCTACTGCTACCTCATGCGTGGGAAGAGAGGCTTTGGAACCTCTATAAATAACGCCATTTAACGCTCGTAGGTTGAGAGAGACTGGGATGGAGGGGTCCCAGGCGTAGGGGCGCGATGAATGGAGTGTGGCTAGTGCCCCGTTAAGCCCATTCTTAACGCGTAATGGCCTGACCAGCCCCCTGCGACCGTTCTTTGGTGACCAATTGAGGGTGCTTGGCTGTACTGCTCTGAGGTGAGAGAGCTTTACTGCCCAGCTGGCTGCCAGGCCAGCGTAAAGTCCCGGGCGTAGCCTCTGGGTCTGGTGGGATATCCCTTGAACACTGGATTCTAACAGTCTGGCCGCTTGTGAGTGACTAGTAAGACTTAGTAAGGGGCTGCATCTCGCTGTCGCTCCTGGCGGGAAATCCGTGACGCCTGCGTCGCGAGTGTTTGTCAGTTGGTAGCTGCGACACGTTTGGGACTGTCCGGCCCTGGGGAGACCTTTGGTCGGTGCGGCAGCAGCGAGAGGTGTAGTCTTCTGGAAGGGATGAACGTCACTTGCAAAGAGGTGGGTGCGTCTACGCGCGGGAAGAATCCCCCCCCCCCCCCGCCGTCGCCTTTTTTATATACTGGTCACAACGTTTTTGATAGTTTTCATTGCTAGAACGCTTTATCTTATTCAGAGTATTCAGAGTTCGAAAAAAATAAAAAATAAGTTACAATGACTGGACCACAGAAACTGAAGGCTGAATGTGCGAGGTGTGAAGTAAACCAGTGAGTGACGAACTTCAAAGAAGCCTGCTTCGCGAAGATCAACCACTCCAGCATGTGTCGCTTTTGCGAACTCATGCGGTTTTACGAGAAGCTAGAGGAGAGGGTCCGGCGGCTCGAGTCGTCCAGACCGGCTGTTGGAGGTGCGGCGGTCACTGATGGGGCTGCGCCCTCCACCCCGGAGCTCATTGATAGGATAGCTGCGATGGACTGGACAGGGCTCGGGACCGCGGAGAAAGGGTAGAGGTGCAACCGGTGACTAGGGTACAAAATCAGTGTGAATAATCGCCAGCGACCCACGTGGAATGCACGGAACCGCGGCGCAAGGTGGAGAGCGTAAAGAAGGGGCTGATAGAGAAGGGTGGGAAGAGGGCGAAAAAGAAAAATGGTGGGAAGGGGCCTACTGATGGCCCAAAGAAACCGAAGGATGTAGCTTCCGGTCGGGGTGGGTCGGCTGGTGTAACTGCGTTTATGGGTGGCGACGGGTTTCGAAAGGTCTCGGGCAAGAAGGCTGCGAAGCCGAAGCCTGAGACCCCAGTTGCCCCTGTCAGGACCTCCAACCGCTTTAGTCTCCTGTCCTTGAAGGAGGAAGACACCGTTTTGATTGGGGATTCGCAGATCAGGGGCCAGGAGAAGTACTTTGCTTCTGCAAAGCGGGATGGGAGGAAGGTAAGGTGCTTACCTGGGCGGGAAACGGCGCATTTAAGGAAGGAGGTAGAGAAGTTGCGGGTAAAGGGGTGCTAGGCGCGCTGCTCGACCGGCACCTATACAGAATGGTGAGGTCGAGTCCGGGGAGAGATGATGGGCCCCCACCGGGGAGGGATGACGATGAGCCGGTGGCGGACGTACCTTCAACTGAAGGGTGCGTCCAGGTACAGGTGGGTGACCCTCCTTCCACGTTAGAGGGGGCTCAGGCTCCTGCGGAAGTTGCCCCCTCGTTAGTGAGGGGCTCTTCAACTCCCGACAGCCCTGGCTGTTCGGGAAACGGGTCGTGCTAGGGGGCGGTCAGAATAGGGAAGGCTCCCTCCGTGCAATGCTTTTTAATGCTAGGTCGATTAGGAACAAGTTTTGCGAGCTACGGACGCTCTTAGCATCAGAATACTAGGATATCGTTGCTATCACCGAGTCCTGGATTCATACTGATCGTAGGGACTACGTTGGGGAGTTCGAAATTCCCGGGTATAGAATGTTTCGCAAAGACCGCACCCGTTGGGAGGGGGGTGGGGTACTAATATACGTCAGGGACACGTTGAGTCCGGTTGACTGCCAGTTCCGGTCGGAACGAGAGCTGCTTGGCGTCGATCTGAATGTGAGAGGGACGAGCTATAGGTTAATCTTGGTGTACAGACCTCCGCATCTCCTCCTCGAGGAGGATACAGCCCTGTACACCGAACTCAGTAGCCTGCTAGGGGATAGGGTGCGTGTAGTTTTAGGAGACTTCAACTGTCGCGGCATAAAGTGGGAAGACAGGACTGCTGATGCTGAAGGGCGGAGTCTAGTTGACTTTGCTGATGAGAACTTCCTCACTCAGTGGGTCAATGAGCCTACACGAGGCGAAAGCGTTCTAGACTTAGTATTCACGACCGAAGACAACCTCGTCACTGGCCTCACCATTGACGAATCGTTGGGCGGGAGTGATCACGGTCTGATTAGGTTCCGTGTGTGCGTCCCTCGGGTGAAGCGTAGTAACTCGAGAGGCAGTAAGCTCGATCTCCGGCGGGCGGACTTTGTTAGCCTCACCTCAGGGATAGCGTAGGTGAGATGGGGTTAGAGGGCGGCGGCGATGTTGAGCGAGTGTGGAGTGCATTCCGGGACGAGTTTATGGTGCTGCAGTCTGCTGCCATACCCTCAAAACCGGTCACCCCTGCTTTAACGCAGCCTAAGTGGTTCAATCGTGACATCGCTTCGGCTATCCGAAATAGGAAAGTAGCGTATAGGAGGGCGAAGGCCAATCGTTCCCATGAGAACACTGAAGCGTATGTCCGCCTGTGTAGGGAAGTGAAGGCGAAGGTTAGGCTAGCGAAACGTAACGAAGAACTACGGGTGGCAAGCCTCTGCAAGGGGAACCCTAAGGAGTTCTTCAGTTATGTTAATAGTAGAAAGCCCATCGCCAATGTGCTTAATGAGTACTTTGCGGGAGTGTTCACCAGGGAGGACACCCGCATCATCCCCGAGCCAAGCGTGAGGCACGAAGGTGCTGGCCTGGATAGTGTTCGATGTACCGCGACAGTCGTTGCCGATAGAATAGACAAACTGAGCGCGTCTAAGGCTCATGGGCCAGACCAGTTTCTCCCCAGAGTGTTGCGGGAGGTGCGCGACCAGGTGGCTCCCCACCTGGCTACAGTCTTCAACAAATCGTTGGAGACGGGCCAGGTGCCTGGTGACTGGAGGGAAGCCAACGTGACCCCTATATTTAAGAAAGGGGATCACGAAAGTCCAGGGAACTATCGTCCCATTAGTCTCACTTCAGTTGTAGGTAAATTATTAGAGGGGATAATAGCCGATAGGATCGTTGACCATTTGGATTCCTACAAGCTGCTTGGGGACTCCCAACATGGGTTTAGACGGCATAGGTCGTGTCTCACCAACTTGCTCGAGTTTTTCCACGTCATGTTGAGTGAGTATGATAAGAGTAGGGCGATTGATATACTTTACCTCGACTTTCAGAAAGCCTTTGATAAGGTACCTCACCGCCAGCTAATGGCGAAAGTGCGCGCGCTGGGTATCGGTGGGGAAGTAGGTAGGTGGATTGAAAACTGGCTGAAGAATAGGCGGCAGAGTGTTGTAATTAAAGGGGCTAGTTCGGGTTGGGCCTCGGTCACTAGCGGGGTTCCTCAGGGTTCCGTTTTGGAGCCGCTGTTGTTTATCATTTACATAAATGATATAGACGGTGGCATCGTCAGTCGGATCGCCAAATTCGCTGATGACACCAAGCTTGGGGCCAATGTTGGGACGCCGGAGGCGATCGAGCAACTGCGTGCGGACCTAGGTAGGATAGGAGAGTGGTCTGAAAAATGTCAAATGCCGTTTAACTTGGGTAAATGCAAGGTGATGCACATTGGCTACGCCAATCCCAAGTCGGACTACTCGATGTTGGGGAGTAATATCGAGGTGACTGATTTGGAAAAGGACTTGGGTGTGCTAATTAGCAGCGACCTTAAGTCTATCAAACAGTGCGTAGAGGTGGAAAAGAAAGCCCAGAAGCTGTTGGGTTATATCAGGAGGCAATTTCAATTTCGGAATAAAGAGATTGTGCTCTCTCTCTGTACAATTCTCTGGTTCGGCCGCACCTGGAGTATGCTGTGCAGTTCTGGTCGCCCACCCTCAGGAAAGATATTGAGAGGCTGGAGCGAGTGCAGGCGAGGGCCACAAAGTTAATCCCTTCCGTTAGGCATATGGGCTACAATCGACGGTTACGCGCCCTGAACTTGTTTTCGCTGGAAACTCGGAGGCTGCGCGGTCAACTGATTGAGGTTTTCAAGCTCTTACGCGGGTTCAACGATGTCGATTTTAGAAGCATGTTTAGTTTAAATGATAACCCAACTCGCAACAATGGTTGGAAGTTGGATTTGAAACGGTTTAGGACTAGTGTGTGTGGGAATTACTTTACGTATAAGATCTGTGACACGTGGAACAGGTTACCTTCGGAAGTTGTGAACAGTTCCTCTGTGGATCAGTCAAGAAAAGGTTAGACCAAATCTTGCACACTATTTGAGGGTGTAGAAAATTTTCCCTGGCACCCGTTGCCAATGGTACCACCTCGGTATGGGCCGCAAGGCCTTTTGAGGTACTTCTTTTCCTTGTAACTCTCTCTCTCTCTCTCTCTCTCTCTCTCTCTCTCTATATATATATATATATATATATATATATATATATATATATATATATGCGCGTGTGTGTGTTGAAAATTCTAAAAGACCTAGATTGGCTCGTGAACTGGTCGAACACTTGGCAAATGCCTTTCGACGTGGATAAATGCAACGTAATGCCCATGGCATTCTAAAACCGGTGTGCAAACTATTCACTGCATGGGCAGAAACTTGCAACAACCAACTTGGAAAAGGACCTAGGGTTTTCTATAAGCAGTAATCTCAAGTTTACCAAGCAAAGATATTATTCTTCCTCTCTACAACGTGTTGGTTAGGCCCCACCTCGAATGCAACGTGCGGTTCTAGTCTCCATCTTTGAGAAAAGACTTACAAAACGCCTGAAAATGTTCAAACCAGAGTGATGAAATTAATCTCGGCTGTCCGTCCGTCATAAATCATACATCGTAGATCGTACGATCGTGTATTCTTTGGAGAAGCGTCGGCTGAGAGGTGAGCTCATCCAGGTTTTTAAACTTCTGAATAGGATCGACAACGTTGACTATTCTCAACTCTTTACTCTTAACACAAAATCGTTGTAAACTGGAACCGAAACGGTACAATACAAAATATGTTTGTGGTAAATTCTTCACGTACAAGATTGTCAATTATTGGAATAGACTACCTCATGAAGTTGTTTCCAGCTCCTCCGTCAATACGTTCAAGAGAAATCTTGACCTAGTACTAGATGATTTTCTCGAGTAAATCGATGTTCAAACGTGTGAATGATGTTCATATGTATATTCCAGTTCCCAACTGTTCTGTAAAATTTCTCAGTAATTTTTTTTTACCCTACAAATTGCTGGGATTTTTCTTATTTCGAAACCTGCTCACCGTGGGTCGGGGTGCAGGAGCGTTTTTAAGGTTTTGAATTGGTTGGGGAAGTTATGCCACAGGGCTCCCCGGTCCTCGTTTACCGGTTTTCCTCAATGGAAGTTCTTGAAAAACTCTGTTTTCACTAATCATTACATATTTAGGTAGTTATTTCAACCAAAGTAAAAAAAAAAATACAAACTACTGATTTTTGTAAACTTTATTCAGGATACAAATCTGTAGAGCATATATGGCCCGGGGTAAGGGGAGCCGTCGGGGCCGTGCCCCGCTTGCCAGGCGCGGATCCAGGGGGGGGGGGGGGGTCGAGGGGGTCCGGACCCCCCTGCTCACGGTGACCAACGATTTTTCGATTGCGTTTGTTTGCTCCTATATATGAAAAATAAGACCTGAAGACTTAAAATGGCTTAAGGTACATGTATCCCGGTTGCCACAAAATTAATTTCCTTAAAAAGAATAAAGAAAAAAAGTTTATGTCCGATCCTGAGACATTTCAGACCTGGCCTGGGTGTGTGAACAAGCAGGATTTTGATAACGGGAATATGCTTCAAATCCATCTAAAGCTATCTTCAAATATGAAAATTTCCTACCGAGGGGGGATACCTCCCCTCGGGCACCCCCCCTGGCGCTCGCTTCGCTCGCGCATCCTCGGCCGAAGTAACGAGCCCCACCAAGACGACAAGACGACCTCCCTCTGCTTAAATTCCTGGATCCGCCCCTGCTTGCCCCTATGTTAAAAACACTCCTGGTGGTGTGGATGAGGAGGAGGGAAGAGCACTTCTTGTTTTTCTGTACTAACACTTCTCACTGTGAGTGGTCTGCGTTTGAACGAAATCTACGGGTGCCACCTAGAGTCGGCTGTAAAACTGTTGTGACTCCCTCATTTCCTTATAACTCCTTGTAACTCTCTCTCTCTCTCTCTCTCGTTCGATGAAACCACAGTAATGAAAGTAATTCTGGATCTTTTCAGTTTGACGGCCGGCGAAACAAAAAAAAAAGGCTTTTTTATTTAGTTAATGTTTATTACATTTCAGAATAATACATTTTAGTTTTGAGAAATGAAAAATAATATCAAGAAAATTGAGTTGAGAGTGGAAAAAATAACATAAAAAGGTATTATTAGCAGAAGCCCATGATAAAAATACCACGCTTAAACAATGAACAGGGGACAATTTTAGTTTTTAATATTATTTCCCAGAATGAGCACATGCACAAACAAACAAACACTATCCAATTTCAGCTTTATATATACAGAAAATAGATAATAATTTTGAAGTAGCTCCAGAACCGTCGCGACTGGTTAGGTTAATTGAATGCCCGGTTAGGTCAACCGTACGCCCTTGGCGATTAGTTAGGTGAAGTCGTGATATTTTCATTAGTTTACTGTCAAAATTAACGAAAATATCATGACTTAACCAATCGTTAAGGGCGTACAGTTGACCTAACCGGGCATTCAATAATTTTCCTGTAGGTTGCCCTTGTTGTTTGTTTAAGCGTGATATTTTTACCACTGGCTTCTGCTAGTAATGTCTTATTTTTTGTTATTTTTTCTACTTTCAACGCGATTTTCTTGATGCTATTTTTTTTCTCTGAACTTAAATGTATTATTCTGAAATGTAATAAACATTAACTAAAGAAAAAAGCTGGTGAGGTTTTCCGTTTTTTATGATTTCAAGATTTTCACTAATTTTTGTAAAAGTCTGAAATTTCACTTTTAATGTGTTTCATAAAAGCCTTTTTTAAATATTTTAGTTAAGGGTGATAGTGCCCTGTCTATCTTATTCCAGTTCCGGCTATGCTCCGGCTTAACTCCGGATTCTCAATTGATTATAAGATACCTTTAGCGAAGAATTTTTAATTTTTGTCGTGTTGCCTCCATTTTCAGTTCATATTTTAGGAGCAAGGGTCGTTCACGTCCATTGACAGATCAGTGAATTGAATAAAAGAACTTAGATACGCGTGTCAGATATTTTATTACGTTCAGGAACTGCGTACAATACTTGTGTGCTGTCAGCACAGCTAATGTATAATTGAGTATTAACAGAAAAAGAACTTCGCTATCTGTCTGACGCCATAACTATTCGAAAAGTTTTAAAATAAAGTTTAATTATCTGAAAAAACTTTTTTACTTCAGTTTTGAAAAAAAAAATTGCAGCTTCTAAATGCTTTTATAAATTGAATTGTTTTAAAAAGAGTTTTTTGTGAAATTTCGAATGTTAATATTCGTTCAACGCTGTTAAGCGACGTTGGGTCTGTTCAGTAATTGGATCACATCACATCACATGACCTATTTTGACGTTACAAAAAAGGTTCAACAACCCAAGATTATTATTATTATTAAATTTACTTCTTTAAAGAGAATAATTTAAAACAAATTACTGTCGAATAGAAAAAAAGAAGTTTCTTTTACGTAAATAAAGCCACCGAAAACTTAAAAATTAACTGACAAATACTTTTATTCACCTTAAAACTAAAACGTAAAGCATCAGTTCGAATGTTCTACTTTTCCACTGAAATTTGTATACATTCATTCAAAACTTTTTTTTTTTTCATTAATTAAAAATACATCAAATTTTCCCTTAGAAATTCCTTCGTTTTTGTAAAATTATGAAGTCTAATTAACTACTGCAGTACTTATTTTCCCGTGAAAGACATAAGGTGATCATTCAAAAAGCATATCTGGTTCCAAATACCCAACATCTGGCTCCAGGAACCTTGCTCGGTCTCTACGCCGGCTCCATCCTGTATTCAAAATCCTGAGCTCCAGTTCTGCTCCGGTTTCAGAGAGAGGTTCCTGCTACCCTCAATATATAAAGTGTGTGTGTGTGTGTTAAGTTTATGGCCACTATGTTATCCCGTTTAACATTTATTAACCCCAATTATACCTTTTTGAAATAAAAATTATTTGTCCTTAAAAAGTAATATCCCTTTTAAGTAATTTTCTATGTTCATAAGTTGGAAAATGATTTCTTTCTAAGATATTCGAGGTAAGTAAAATAAATTCTCAAAAACGGATAACATTTTATGTGCTCAATTTTTGGAAAGTGGTTCTTAGGCTCATTAAAAGGCGAGCCTTTTAGCCTAAATTCTCTCCTCTGTTTCTCCTTAATAACGGCATGGAAATCACGCCTTTGTGTAATTTTGGATTTTAGACAGTTACATTGTCGAATTTTGGTTAGCGACTTTTTATTTTACATTTTAGTGGTTACCGATTTTACAGTTATTATACACTCGTTCATGAAATTTAAATGTGTTTTATTATTTGGCAAAACGGTCAGTCAGTCCACGAGAAAGAAATCGAGGAAAGTTACAGCGCATGCGCGCTATATGTAATGGGCGAGTAACAGCTTATACAATCTTTTGTAGTTGCTCAATAGGCAAATTACCGAAAATTCAAGAATGCATACTATTTATTAATAGTTTATCAGCTGTAAGATAAGTCTGTTGGTAAGCATTGTGTCGAGTACCGCAGTTTATTAAAACTTTAAAAGGCTGAATAGGCAGTTGGAAACACTTAAGCTTCTATGTCTGCCGGTACCAGAGGAAAAGCCGGCCCTTCTCGCACCTAAACAGAATCAAAATAATAATCTTTGATTACAGGTAAAACAAAAATTATTTCTTCTCTCATTATGTATCGGTATGTTTCTAATTACTGAATAGTAGTTAGTTGAATACCTATTTTATGATAATGGGGTTTGAGTTTTGATGTCCTATTTATCCCAACACATACCCGATATTACTGTATAGACGTCATTTCTAACATGGGAGGTTGCGAGAACAACATAACTTATTTTCCCAATATTTTAAACTGTTTACAGAAATTATGATTATATATATATATATATTATATATTGTATAATAATGATAAGCTTTATTGGCAGGATATAAATCCCATAAAATAGTATAATATTCTTGAAGATAATAAACGATAAGATAAATTAAACAGTAATAAATTTAAAAAACTAAAAATTATGACTAAAAGAAAAATAAAACCAGTAATAATAAAACAAGTAATAATAAAAACCACTTACAGCTAAGACTACAAAAAGAGAAAAAAGAAAAAGAAAAAGTACACGTAGTGACAGTACCAACATACTGTATATATGGTAATAATAATGATGGTAATGATAATGTTTATTGGCAGGAGGCGGATCTCAAAAAAAAAAAAAAAAAAAAGTACACTATCCATGAAGGTAATCAACGATACAGCTACTTAAACAATAAATAAAACACAAACAAAAAAGGACCACGGCAATGAAGAAATAATAATAATACACGTAAAGAAACGAGAAATACTAAAATTAGTAATAACAGCTTCATAAAAATAAAGAGTACATGTCATGGAATGGCTAATGCGGGAGTTAAGTGGACCTATAGACAAACATCTTCATACCAAGAGGTCCACAGTCTAGAAGACATAAAGCAGGATTGATGAATAGCTTGGACAATTGGATTGTCTGAGTTTTTAATTCTTCGCATTAGACTGTATTGAGCGCATCTTTTTACCTTAGGAAGGCTCGGAACGTTGCGGTTAGCGAACATTTGAGAGGCTGAGCATCTTGGAGGTAACTTATGCAGTGGTCTGTAGGATCTGTTGTAAAGCAAATTGAGGGTTCTGCACGATAGCTTCGATATTGTTTTCTTATGTCTGAATCGTCACTCAAGGAGCTGGAGATAATTTGACCCAAATACTTAAATTCTTGTACCTGTTCTATTGGTTCGTCTCTCAATTTGAAAATAATATTAGCTGTTTAGTTTAAGCTTTTTTGGATGGAACTGCATAACCTTAGTTTTAGTAACATTAAAATTAATGTCATGGTTCTGTGAATATGATTCACAAATTTTTGTAAGATGATCACCATATCATCGGTCTAGACCAGGGGTTCCCAAATTGTGTTCCGCCGAACACTTGTGTACCGTTAGAAGTGTTTTAGTGTTCTGCGAGTTATTTTTGATAATTTAAACAAATTTGTAAATTATATTTATTGAAAATATTTGTATTTTTAATTAATAAACAGATACAGCCGAGCCACGTAGATTTACGTAGTTTCCTTTAGACTTTGAGTGTTTATTTCCTGTATGTAGTACTATGCTGTTCAATTTGATGCAAAATATTTCACTTCTAATTAATTAGCACCACCAAAAATTTTAAAACTGTTCCGCAAGTTCTTGGCGAAATGAAAAGTGTTCCGAGGTTCAAATAAATTGGGAACCCCTGGTCTAGACAAAACCAAATTATTTATCCTCATGTCATCTATACAGCATCCCACTCTTGCCTCGTTAAGAGAAGCAATTAATCCATCAATATATATATTAAACAGCAGAGGAGAGAATAAGGAACCTTGTCCAATTCCGCATGAGGAACCAAAACAGTCAGACAACACACGCCCCGTCCATGGGCGCCCGCAGGATTTTTTCCAAGGGGGGGAAAAATTTAATGTATTAATAGGTAGGGACCGGAGCAAGCAAAAAACTTTTGACCCCTTAGGAACCAGCAGGTTAATTCTAAGCAAGTTTAGTGTTGCATTTTCTGTAATGGAAAATGCAAATATATAGTATTGTATATACATACAATGCACATGATAACAATCATTTATTTTATTTATAACAGAAACATGATAGAATGAAGAAAAAAGCACACTGAAGTAAATGTTGTACCTAATTTGAAAACGGTGTTTCGAGCATCACCTACACTGCTCATTTGAATAGGAATTGTAGTCGTCTGCGGTCACTACCAAAATTATGAACAACCTTTTCCATAAAATCAGTTTTGTTGGAGTTGATTTTCTCCCGGTGAACAAATAAAAAGGTAGCAACCTTTTATCATGCACACAAATAAAAATTTTCACCCTTTAGGAGGCAGTTGGATACTTTTCAGCAAGTTTAGGATATAAATATTTTCTTAGAAAATATTTAATATATTTTCTTGGTATTTCCAGGGGGGGGCAAGCGCCCCCCCTTGCCCCTACCTGCGGGCGCCCATGGCCCCGTCTAACAGTAAAAGTTTGGTTTGCGTACCATAATTTCAATAAATTTAAAACATATGGTGGAACATTCCTGTCTTCTAAAATTTTAAATAGAATATTATGATTCACTCTAACATATGCTTCGCTTATATCAAAAAAAAAAAAACCAACTCTAAATAGTTGAATTATGACAGTATATCAAAATACAATCTCCTTCAAAACATAAATAAACAGGTCAGTTGAATGGGACCTTTTAAAACCAAACTGATTAGGAGACGTCCATAAATAATCATTTAGTCGGTGTAGGAAAAGTTTCTCAAGTAATTTTGAGAAGCAGGAGGCAATAGCAATAGGCCTATAGTTATCCCTGAATAGAAGGTCCCCATATTTATTTTTGACAAGGGTTGTGATATAAACGCTCATAAACTCTGCAGGAATGTAACTGTGAGCAAACATGGCTGAGAACACTAATGAGATATGAAGACCGATCGTATCATTAGCAAACTTTAAATGTTCATTCGACAAGTCAACTATCCCTAGTGAGGCGCCTGTCTTTAACTCTTTAATCAGACTTAATTTCAGGCACTGAAGTCCCCATATTTTCACTGCCCCCTCCTAATGTCATTCCATTGCATCCTACATTAAGATTAACTCTACCCACGCTGTTAAGGATGTCTGAGTACTTCGTTTTCCATAACTTAGCTATTTCTACCTCCCCAAACACTCCATCAGTTGTTAATGGTATGACATTCTTAGCACCCGTTTCTTTCTTGACAAATTTCCAGAAATTGTTGCTATTATTATTTAAATTATCCTCATAGGCATATATACATACAGGGTGGCCCAAAAGTCCCTATCTATTTTGCTGAAATAATTATATTTCTATTTTATTTTCTACAGGCCATAGATGATAACGGATGTACAAGAACGTGTGATAGTAGTAGGGAAGAAGTGCCAAGAAATTCGAGAAAAATTCGAAAGAAGATTTCACAAACCGGGACCTACAAACAAAACAATTCGCGAGCTGGTCAATAAATTTAAAATAACAGGATCTGTTCATGATGAAGCAAGATCTGGACGTCCCGATACCTCTCAGGAAAATGTCGAATTGGTAAGAGATGCCTTTGAAACAAATCCTAGAATGTCAACTCGCACAGCATCACGTAGACTGAGCATACCAAACACGACTGTTCTAAAGATTTTAAAATCAACGTTAAAAAAAGAAAAGTTACCATATCCAAGTGCTACATGAGTTACACGAAGAGGATTATCCAAGACGAGCCACCATGTGCACAGAATTGATTGAAAAAATTCATACTGAAAACTTATTAAATCACATTCTCTTCAGCGATGAAGCGACATTCCACACATGCGGAAAGGTTAATCGACATAATTGTCGTATCTGGGCTAGTGAAAAACCGAGTTCTACAAATGGGAGAAAGATTCTCCCAAAGTTAATGTCTGGTTGGGTATGACAAGATCGAAGATTTACAGACCTTTTTTCTTTGCAGAAGCTACAGTAACAGGGCCAATTTATCTTGACATGCTTCAGCAGTTTCTTGAACGCCAGCTTCGTTTAGATGGCATTCTCGACACTGTTGTCTTTCAACAAGATGGAGCTCCATGTCACTATGCAAACATTGTTCAGGCGTACCAAGGTACCAAATTGCTGGATTGGACGTGGTGGAAACAGGCCCTGGGCAGCACGATCTCCGGATTTAACACTATTAGACTTCTTTGCGTGAGGCTTTATAAAGTCTGAGGGTTACAAAACAAGAGTTACAGACCTGCAGTCGCCAGTCGCTAAAATAACCCCAGAGATACTTGAGAATGTGTTTCGCAATGCATTGGACAGATTTAAGATTTGCAGAGACACTGATGGTGCTCACGTTGAATCTTAGACCCAAGCTTCATAAATAAATATAAATCTAATTATGTTACTACATTTTTATCCTAAGATACTATTATTTCAGCAAAATAAATGGATAGGGAGTTTTGGACCATCCTGTATTCAATATATATATATATATATTCTTGACGTACTACTTTCAAGAAGGGGTTTGGAACTGTCCACTAACACTTATCGAAACTATAAATTAAGTTCAATACATACTCTTGCCCACAGGGCTTACAATATATGTTCAAACTACATTTTAATGCACAATGATTTTGAGTTTCTTGTCAACTTTTTTGTGCAAAATGGTTTTCCAAGTGAATTTGTTAAAGGAATCATGGGTAAATTTTTAAACAATATCTTTGCTCCAAAAATTTTCACTACATATGATGTACCTAAAAATCGTAAATTTCTGATTTTACCTGATTTATATCATTTTAATTCTGATTTAAGGAAACAGCTCTTAAAAATTGTTAATAAGTTTTATTGTCATACTGATTTTAAAGTGGCATTTGTTAATGGCAGTACCCTTGTAAGATATTTCGTTGTAAGGACGGAATCTCCCCCCCCCCTGCGATGAGCTATTCGGGTGTATACTTATTTAACTGTCCTGGGTGTTCCCAGGGGACATATGTTGGAAGCACCGTCCGCTCGCTGCAGGCTAGTTTCTGTTCACACATAGGTATTAGCCATAGAACTTGCGAAGTTCTCTCCAAGAAGGAATTCTCTGCCATTAGGAATCACTCCATCAGTTGCAAAGTGGATGTAACTATAGATGACTTCAAAATATTAAAGTCTTTTAACTGTTTATCTTCCCTCCGTATTTATAAATCCCTTTGTATACAATATTTAAACCCCAGTCTTAATCTTAATTCTAGCTGTTTCCCCCTCTATATTAATTAGCGGCATAAGTATAGAATCCGTGGTTAAATTATTTCTTATGCTGTGCTGGTATATAGACCGTGGTCAAATCCAGAAAATGTAGATTTGCTCCTGTTTACGTCGTCTTATGGCAATTAGGTCAATTGAATGCCCGGTTAGGTCAACTGTACGCCCTTGATGATTGGGTAGGTTAAGTCATGGTATTTTCGTTAGTTTTAACGAAAATATCACGATTAACCTAACCAATCATCAAGGGCGTACAGTTGACCTAACCGGCCATTCAGTTGACTTAACCAGGCATTCAATTAACCGGGAGCCGCAATTTGTTTGTTTTATTTAGTCGTCCTGCTGCTTCTACTGTTATAGTGCATGTAAATGAAATTCTTGACTTATTCTACAGAAATATCGCGTTTAAAAACTTGTCAGACTCGCATTTTATACTTTGCATGTTTGAAATAAATATAACCACGCCTTTGTCCTTAATAATAATTTAACCATGGATTCTATACTTAGGCCCAATTAGCTTATAACCAACCAAGTTTTCCTTCTGTACTGTTTTCCTGTTTTGACTAGTTTCTTTAGGTTGTGTGTCTGATACGGGTATGTTTCTATGTTTTTAGTGATTTTTTATCTTTTACTGATTTTTGCTTTGTACTAATTTTTTTATCTTTTATTGATTTGATTTTATATCGAAACTTTTAATTTTTGGTTAGCTTAGGTTTTACCAATTTCATTTACTTGTTGGGTAAGGGGATCGAGTAAAGATAAGCACCCCCCGCCTTCTTTAATTAGCCTTATAACTTCAAGTTATAAGGCTGACTAACGAAAATATCACGACCTAACCTAACCAATCGTTAAGTCAACTGTACGCCCTTGACGATTGGTTAGGTTAGGTCGTGATATTTTCGTTAGTTAGCCTTATAAGGCTAATTAAAGAAGGCTGGGGGTGCTTATCTTTACTTGATCCGGGTAAGGTAACCCGAAACGTTGTCGATTGGACTTAAATTAAACATGCTTTCGGTATTCTACGTCTTTACCTTCATCTTGAATATTATATATATATATATATATATATATATATATATATACAGTATGTATATATATATATATAATTATATATATATATATGCCTAGCTTTCCTCAAAGCTATATCGGTAAGAAATTTGTTTAACCCATCATGGAACGGCTGGCTGGCTATTTATTCAGTGGGTGGTCTTATTGGCGATACCTGCAAATGAAAATTCTAATTTTTAACTTGAACCCAACCCCGAAACGATAGCGACCATAACTTTTTAAGCTCAAGTTACCGTTAATTTATTAATTTCGGGAAGAAAATGGAAGTGGTGTTTAAACTCTCCTTTTGTTAAATACATACGTACACATACAGTACATTATTAAAAATCTCGCTTCCCAAGGATTTGGGTAAGAAGGCAGAAACAACCGGAATGTAAAGTACAGAAGGTAGTGAAAAGGAGGAAAGGCAGAAAGTAAAGCGTTACACATCCATTCACACAGGCGTCCTAGTGGACCAGCGTTTCCCCACATGACAAAATTCCACACTTAGTCGCTTCTTTATACGCCATGAGTAGTGGCGCTTCCAGACCTTGTCAAAAAAGAGGCAAGAATAGCCTTTTGTTAAGTCGCGGTTTATAAAAGTTACCGGTCGATTACTGTACAGTTTAATTAATTATCCTCTCTCTCTGATAATGACCAGTCCGTTACAAGCCGAAAAAATTAGGTTATACATTTAGGGTTATTAAAGTTTGTAGCCTAACAAGCCAGAGAGACATCATTTTGTGTCGTAGACATTGAAAGGGAATTATAGATTTAATATTTCGGGAAAGTGACTTGTGATATTGACATTACAGTTATAAGGATTTCTCGCTACCATTTTAAACTCTCTCTCTCTCTCTCTCTCTCTCTATATATATATATATATATATATACTAGTACATTAAATTGTGAAGCGTGTATATATATATATATATATATATATATATATATACTAGTACATTAAATTGTGAAGCGTGAAGTCAATGAATGATGAACGCAAATTGCTTTTATTTTTGGAAATAATTATGAAACGAGGCAAAGAATCAATGAATAAATATAGAGCAAAAACTAAATGAATGAAATTACTGATGAATACAAAATTTTACTGCAGCAATCACGCAACCTTTTAAAAAAATACTTGGCTTAAAAACATCAATCACTCAGTTACTCTGTGACAACTTTGAAAGGGATGAAATTAATAAATTATTACTATCTATTCGTCAAGTACGCAAATTTGTAGAAATAAAACTATAATTCGTTGTGTATCAGTGTTTCGAAGGATATACTTTGCTCATCTTTAAACATATTACCGCAAAGTTGAGCAGCTTGGCCCTAGACTAGGCTAGGTCTCCTCCGATCAATAAGTAGGAGCAACACCCTGTCTGTGCCGAACTTTCTGTCTGTGTGTTAGCCATTGAAAGACTGCCGGTTACCGTTTTGTCTGAAAGCATTCTGTCTGGCGCACCAAAAGCAGCTCTTCCCACTCTTAATTTATTATAATCTTTAATTTCCCAGAATTTAAAAGACTCAAGTTATTTCATCGCTTTTTCCTTTTATTAATTTTGTCTAGACACTGCGAATTTGTTTCGTATTGTATTCGAGTAACTGGATAATGATGATAATTAAGTTATTATTATTATTTATTAGTAGTACTAGTAGTAGTAGATTTTTTTTTCCAAAAAACTATTAATTATAAACTCTATACTTTTTATCATTTCACAGTAAAGATATAATTTAATTTTTGTTTATGGACTTGCATAAATAAGATCAGAAGTAATTTTAGGATTTGTGTTATCAGTTTTTCGTGAAGCCCTGCATAAATTAAGACTTGCTCGTGCGAGATCATGAGGTACAGGATACCCCTTCGTTAGACCTAAAATCAAACAAAATTTAGTCATAACTCAAAATCGGCCGTTGTGCTAACAATTCTTTGAGTAAATAAGTAAATAGATGGATAGATTTTCAATTAAGCCAAGCTCATGCGCGTCAAAGGGAACTAATTAATCCTGTGCTGATTACCGACTAATCCATCTCATTTGGTTTTCTCATTTGCTTCAGTTTTCTAGAACTTACAGGACCAGGAACTAATACTTGTCGAACTAAAATGGAATACATTATTTGGATCTCTGGATCTTTTACATTTATTTATTATCATTTTAATTGTATTTACAGTTAAAACTCAATTAGGTTTACGCCGCTTCCCGTCAATGAGGGAAGTTAAGCGACATTGGGGATGGGTGGTAGTTGGATGGGAGACTGTCCTCCTTATCCAGATTATGTAGCGACCCATGGTTCGGATCCCGCGTTAAGCTGTAGGTTCCCTCCGTCAATGACCTTAAATGTTGCGAAGGAGGTCAAACAACTCCATCATCATCAGGTTACTATTTGGCTAAGGTAGGTTAGTTTGTAGATTAATAATAATAATACTCGTAATAATAATAATTACATTTTGAGTTATCCCTTTTTTTAAAAATTCTTTGAAGGTCATATGAGAGAGGAAGATCTACAACTTTTCGTGGGATCCGAACCACTATTACTGCACCGAGGAAAACCTACAAGCATCTTAAATCGCTGAAATCTCAAGTCCGAGACGAGAGTCGAACTCACGATCTTCAAGATTTGCATCTGGGCGCTTTACTAGTAGGCTATTCCTTAAAATTAATACTGATTAGCTACAGTTAATTATTAGTAAGGCCTTTAATTGTAGTTATCATTTAATAATCATTGAAGGAGACCAGAAACTGGCACAACGCTCAGGCCAACTAATAGTCCATTGCTCGAACTCTTATTATTATTATTACCAGCATCATCGGGGTTCGAGCTTCCGACCTAAGTGTCTTTACTTCACTTACAGGAAAACACTGATGCTTACAGTTATCACTTATACTTAAAAATAAACGCGTCATGACAAAATTTTGCAACAAGGAGTTTCATTTATGACAGTTTGCGAGACGATCAAATACAAATGTATTTTCTTTGATAACGACACTCATTTTGGTCCAGAGAATTTTCGACTGCAAAGATTTTGATTCGGGAACTACTCTGTGTAAATAGTCCATGACTGCAGGCATTAAGAAAGAGGAAAACAAGTTTGTAGAGATGATATGAAGGCTGAGGTGAGATGAATTTATTTGTATATTAGAACGATTGCATTTGTGTTGTCTCGTGGAGGAAACAAAAGCTTGCGGTGCATCTTGTTTCTGATGAACCTATAAAACTAGGTGTCTACAGTGCAAACTAACGACACATGCAAGGAAATGAGTATGAATTTAACCGTTCTCTGGATTATAACACAAATAGTAGAGGAATTTTAGGAAAATCGACCTAACAAATTAGCAGGAAGTCGAAACTTGGTACACTTGTAAACTGAACCCTACTGATGAATATATTAAAAGTCCCAACAAATCCAAGTTGTGCTCCAGCCGCCATCTTGGAAAATGGCGACCGAATTTCGGTTTTTTGGAAATAACTTTAGAACCGTAAAAGATACGAAACTTTACCAAGAGAGCAATATCATTCTACATAAAAAGACAAACATTTTCTGTTCCTAACTTTGTTTTGTATGATGAAAAATAAAAAAGTTATGCAAAACCAAAGATTTTTCATTCTATGAATCAATGCGGACACGACGTTCAAACTGGGTTTGTAGGTAAAAAAAGCGAATGTTTTGTTATGACTGCCTATTTTCAGAAACCTCTCTTACTTTGTATGGGTGATTTTGTGAAAAAATATTTCACAGGAACGAGCTAGTAGAAATATAAATTGTGACAGTACCTGGTTTTCTAAATATTTATACCAATACATTTTCTTGTTTCTAGCAGATATGGGCAACTCTGTCCCTAATTTCCTATATTCTACTTCTATAAATACTCTTAATTATGATTATATCTACGGATTCATCTGTAACATTTATTCACTCAATCGGAGGTTATGAGTTAATATACCGAAGTAATAGTTCAAAGTGAATGACAGACGAACTAATATTTTTCTTTTCTTTTCAGGTAATGGACGCTATTGATGAGTCAAGATGAAGTGCTTGATATGTGTTTAAACAAATCTACAGATAAGAAAAAAAATATGTTAAAATAAGAAAACTTTATTAATAAAATTTGCCTTCGTAAATTAAAATAACTTGTAAATGTATATTTTGTATCTTAGAATTAAATGTAATTAAATATTCTAGTTTTTTAACGTCTAAAATATACTTAGTATAAAATTTTCTATTGTCTTTATATATTTTAAATAACTAATTAATTTTTTTCTTTAAATTTTTAAAATAAATTTTTTAATAATATACCACAATCAGATTTTCTTGCTAACAGAAACAACAAACGGGCCCTGATTGCATCTCTTGTGTCTAGTATGAAGATCAAAGGTTATTCTGTTGTTCAGGCGGAGAGTGATGCAGATACTGTTGTTGTTAAGGCTGCTCTAGATCAAGCTAAACACAAAAATCAAACAGTAGTTGTTGGCCAGGAAATTTGGTTTCTCAAACCAGGGAAATCAAACAGCACACCCCGTATTTTCAGCATCCAAAGTGAGAAAAAAAACATGGGGAAGGCTTGTGAAGTTTTGCTATCTGCTCACGCCATGACTGGATGCGATACCACATCAGCTTTGTATAAAAAAGGAAAAGTTAGAGGTCTCCAACTTCTACAGAACCATACAGAAATGAGAGAAGAAATGAAAATATTTAACCAAAAGGATGCCAGTAAAGAAGATATCAAAGCTGCTGGGGAAAAGTTCCTCTTAAAAATGTACGGATCAAAATCAAAGTCCTTGGATGAGCTAAGATACTTCATGTATAATCGCATAGTAGCAAAAAAGAAGTTAGATACATCTTTTCAACTAGCATCCCCTACCTCCGACCAGTGCAGCAGCAGAGCAACACTCATACAGAGTGTACTTGCAGGTCCAAGAATGGTTAGGAAACTGCCTGGAGTCAACAGAGTGGGGATGGTCCATGACAGGGAAATCACTGAGGCCTGTCCCTACTACCAAGGAAGCCGCTCCATCACAACTTCTTAACCTCATTTCATGTAACTGCAAGCTAGGATGCACCAAGAGATGCAAGTGCATACAGTTTGGTTTGCTGTGCTCAGCGATGTGTGGAGGATGTGAAGGAACTACCTGCGAGAACTCTTATGTTGAAACGCTACTAGACAACTGATAACTGAGTGTGTTGCAATATGACACTACACATAATGCAATAAATGTACAATCTAGCTTATTTTTGCGTAGTAATTAGAAAATTATACTTAAAACAGGGAGACACAATTACATTTTATTTCCTAGCTCATGTTAGATGACTTTATTCAGCATTAGAGATGTCACACAGCAAAGCTGGGCACTTGCGGGTTTTTTTGCGGTACTGCGGTACTACCGCACTACCAAACCGGTACCGCATAACGCAGTACCGCAAAGGATCGCTGAAAGTACAGGCTGTACTTTCAGCGATCCTTTGCGTTATGCGGTACCGGTTTGGTAGTGCGGTAGTACCGCAGTACCGCAAAAAAAAACGCAAGTGCCCAGCTTTGTCACACAGTGCCTTAGTGTTAAAGCTATATACTGTATTACTGCGTTGCACTCCAAGACTTAGATTACTACATTTTCATTTTAGGTAACAACAGACGATTATAGTTAGCTATAGTGATGTTCCCAAGTGTCTAAGGATTACTGTGACCATTCAATAAGATGTTATTTTATGTTCAATCCATAAAACCTGTCTGAACATCATGATCATCATCAATACATGAAAATTCTTCCTATGTTACATTTTTCTTCAGTATACAAGATAAGGAAAAATGCATGTTATATTTTACATAAAATATATTAATGTATGTATTGAGAATAGCATTCATAATTATTTCCATTTTCAATACTTAGATGTCTAATGAAGGAATAAAATAACTGTTTTAAATAATGTTACTCCAAACCGATAACTTAGCTCCTACCCGTCATCAAAAAAATTACATTACAGTATTTTTCTCTAGCTCTTTCTGTTGTGCTTTACTTTTTTACCAAACTACCTATAAAAAACAAACTGTCATGGTTCTGAAATAATAAATTGCAACAAAATATTCGAATTTCTACCCATTAACCAAGTTTGAACGTCATGTCTGCACTGATTCATAGAATAAAGGAATTTTGTATTTTGCGTAACTTTTTTATTTTTCATCGTACAAAACAAAGTTGGGAACAGAAAATGTTTGCCTTTTCATGTAGAATGATTTTGCTCTTGGTAAAGTTTCGTATCTTTTACGGGTCTGAAGTTATTTCCAAAAAAAACGAAATTCGGCCGCCATTTTCCAAGATGGCGGCTGGAGCACAACTTGGATTTGTTGGGACTTTTAATATATTCATCAGTAGGGTTCAGTTTACAAGTGTACCAAGTTTCGACTTCCTGCTAATTTGATAGGTCGATTGAATATATTTATCCTAAAATTCTTCCACTGTCCCTTGTCGGACCTTTAATTTGGGAACACTACACATTCTGCCTTTCCTATTTTCCAGTGTTTGAATGGTAATTGGGTTTAGTTTTAGGTTTGGTACCAGTTTTTCGATAATTTTCCATATGTAGATTATGGTGTACCTCTCTTCTTTCCAAGGAGTACAGATTTAGTTTACGTAGTCTTTCCCAGCAGAGCTGGGCACTTGCGGTTTTATTTGCGGTACTGCGGTACTACCGCACTACCAAACCGGGACCGCATAACGCAGTACCGCAAAGGATCGCTGAAAGTACAGGCTGTACTTTCAGCGATCCTTTGCGTTATGCGGTCCCGGTTTGGTAGTACCGCAGTACCGCAAAAAAAACCGCAAGTGCCAAGCTCTGTTTCCCAGTAGTTGAGTTCTTTGCAGCCATCAATCTTGACTGTGAAATGCCTTTGCGTTTCTTCTAGTTTATTAGTTTCTTCCTTTTTATATGGGGACGTCAAAACTGAGCAGTATTCAAGTTTTGGTATAATCAGTGTTTTTAGCAAGGGAATCATCACTGTCCTGTCCCTTCTCTTGAACGTTCTTAGTACCTGTCCGGCGACTCTTTTTGCTTTATTTATCGCTATTTGATTTTGTTTCGAATTTCGCATCATCTGTCATTATTATCCCGAGATCGATCGCTTTCGTGCTTCTCTGAATTTCCTGTCTATCTGGAGCATAATATGCAGTCTAAGTTCTTCTTTTCTACCATATCTCAGGAGCTGAAATTTCTAGGTGTTAACAAAGCTGGGCACTTGCGGGTTTTTTTGCGGTACTGCGGTACTACCGCACTACCAAACCGGTACCGCATAACGCAGTACCGCAAAGGATCGCTGAAAGTACAGGCTGTACTTTCAGCGATCCTTTGCGGTACTGCGTTATGCGGTACCGGTTTGGTAGTGCGGTAGTACCGCAGTACCGCAGTACCGCAAAAAAAAACGCAAGTGCCCAGCTTTGGGTGTTAAATGACATGTCGTTGTCTTCTGACCATTTGTATATTTTGTTCGTGTCCCTCTGCAAGGCCTCCACGTCATGTACATCACTGATTTTTCTGCTGATCTTTGTATCGTCTGCAAAGGATGTTATATACTGTTGCTGTTTACTCCGCTGTCTATGTCTGTTAGCATGATAATGAACAGGAGTGGGGCCAGTACTGTCCCTTGTGGTACTGAGCTGCGTACTTCCGATTCTGATGATGATATACCCTGAATTTTGACGACCTGCAGACGTTCTCTGAGGAAGTTGTAAATCCATTTTCCCACTTTGCCTGTTATTCCCATATATTTCATTTTATGTGCTATTATACCATGGTCACATTTGTCGAAAGCTTTAGCAAAATCTGTGTATATAACATCATAGTTGTCATTGCCTTCCAATGCATTTAGGATATTGTTGTAGTGTTCTATTAGTTGTGATAGGCATGATCTACCTGATCGGAATCCATGCTGATTTTCGTTGAATCTTTCCCGTGTCTCCAGGAGATTATAAATTTTCTCTCTAACTATTCTTTCAAATACTTTGGTAGGGTGGGACGTCAATGACACTGGTCTATAGTTCTTTGCTTGAGACCTGTCCCCTCCTTTATATATAGGGACAATGTTTGCTCTTTTCAAGATGCTCTGTATTTCCCCAGTGTCTAGGGATCTTCTCCATATGCAGTATAAAGGTGTAGCTATTTCATTTTTACAGGTTTTAATTAATAATGCGTTCCAATTGTCCGGACCTGCAGCTAAATGTGGTTTCATTTGTCCTATAGCTCTCGCTACATCTTCTGGTGTAAAATCAGTCTGTTATATACTCTCCTTGCAATTCCTCTCCAAAGAATGCATTTATGTCAGGTATCGCTTTGTCACTTTTTGGGGTACTGAAAACTGATTCATATTGAGCTCTCAATGTATCAGATCTTTCTTTTGGATCGTCCGTTAGTTCATTATTTCTCGTCCTTAAGGGCCCAATAGCGGCGCGCGTTTTTGTTTTCCTTTTTGCATAGCTATAGAAGTATTTTGGATTTTCCTTTATTGCTTCTACCGCCTTTTCCTCTTTCCTCTCTGTATGGTCCTTAATCAGGGCTTGTATTTCCCTATCGATACCCTCCAGTTTTTCTTTTATTGCTTTCCTGTCATTATCTCCGCAGTTACCTAACTTCGCCTCCACTCTCTTTTGCGGAAAAGTCTTCTCTTTTGCATCTCTAGCCAGCTCCTCTTTCCTTTTGGCTGTGATTTCGGAGCATATTTTTCTAAAATTCTCACCGTTTTTTCTTCGAAGGTTGTTAGCATTTCTTCAGTTGTTTTATTCTCGAAAATTGTTCTCCATTCTATTTGGGCCATGTGCGATCTGATTGTTTCCCAATTTATAGTCTTTGGAGTTTAAGTTAAAGGCCCCGAATTTACTTCTTTCCTCAATATGTGTATTGTCTTTTAATGCTGTCGTCATATTTGTTGATATCTCGATTAAGTTTTGGTCTGAGATAATGGTTGGGATTATTTTTATATCAGCAATCAAGTTCGTGTTATTCGTGAATACCAGATCCAGGCAGTTATTTTTTCTGGTATTTTCTGTTATCTCCTGTGTCAGCATAAACTCATTTGTGAGAGCCATCAACATTTTTGCTTGCTCCTGGTCTTCTCTTGTACCCCCTTTGTCCTGATGAATATATATATATATTCCTATCCACCTTTTTGTATTTTATAAATGGGAAGTTAAAGTCTCCGCAGATCATTATATTGGGGGATGGAGGGTTTATGACCTTTATTAGCTTTCTGATGTCATCAATGGCCTCCGAGAATTTTTTGGTTTGGGTGCTTGGAGGTCTATAGATGACTATTACTATCACATTTAGTTTTTCTATTTTCACTGCTAGGAGTTCCACAGAGCTGTTTGATTTACTTATTATCGTCTGTCATATGACCTTCCTGTACATATATAGCACAACCACCTTTACGTCTCGTCGTTCTATCCGCTCTTAGTAAGTTGAAGCCCTCTATACTTATCTCTTTCTTATCAATACAATGTTCGCAGTTTTCACAATTTCCTTGGCAATCTTTAAGATGGGTTTTTGTGACGCATGCGATGTCCGCCCTTGTTTCGTCCATAAATCCTTTCAGGTACGAAACCTTATTGAGTGATTGGTTTGGTCTTATTCCTTGAATATTAGCCACGACAATTTTTATGTTCTGTTTTTCGTTGCCCCTTGCGCATTTCAAGTTCGTTTTCCTTCGATATCGCTTGATTCGTTGTCCTATGATCCTCCGAGAGAGATCCGTTTCCGCCTACTTGTACTGGTAGCTTCTTGCCCGGTAGCGGTTTGGCTTGGGGGTTTTCAGCTGTGTCAACTGCATGTGGATGACATTTAGCATCCGTAACGTGTCCGCGATGTTGAAAAAATTTTCTTGTTCGCTTATTGTGTTCCTATTGTCATCTAAACTTTTTCCTTTGTTCTTTGAGTCCGTCGGGAGATGTTGATAGTATCATTTTTCTCCGAATTTGCAGGTTCCATATTTTGCGTAAGTCTTGCAGATGTCTGGGTGGTAGAATTTACATCCGTCTCCAAATTTACAATGATCATTATTATAGAAGAAATTGCATATTGGGGGATGTTCATATATACATTGTCCTCTTTTAAACCTGCAGTTATCTTTTATATAATACCTGCATATAATTCCTTCCCCATATTTACTCTTGGCCTTTGTTTTTTGCTCCTTATTGGGGGACAGTTTCACTCCGTTTTTTTTTTTACTGCCCTCTTGTCCTACTTGTGCTAGTTGTGTTTGTGTCCTTCGTTGCCCTTATGCTGTGTGTTGTCTTTACACTCTTTGTCGCCTGTGTGTTTTCGGCCTCGTTTTGTGACGGTATTTGATTTTTTTCTATTTCGTCTTTCTCAGTTTCTTCCGTTTTCCACTGTTCTTTGTTCCCACTTTCCCCTTTCATTCTCTTCTCGTAGTCTCTTTCTGCTTTAAATACTGTAAAAGAGTTTAATTCGGTGAAGCAGTTTTCGCAGAAAATTTTTATCCCATTAAACTGTTTTGCGTTCGTTATAAGCAGGGTTTCGGAGCCGGAGTCGGTGGAGCCAGTGAATTTTGCTTACCTGGAGCCGGAGCCGGAGCCGGAGCCAGAAACCTTGAAAATACGGCTCCATGGTCTGGCTCCGGGCGATATATTGCTACCTAAATTGTTATTTGTTAAATATAGGTTTAGTTGCAAATTATAATTCTTGTAATATATTACGAAAAATGGTACCATAGGATTCTTGGATTTTATGGAGGTGTGGGAGTTGCAGGAATAATCTGCAAATTTCCATTTTTTAACCATTAAATATTTGGGAAGATTTGTCTTAACAACACTTAATTATATAGGTAAAAAAAATTTTATGGCGGTGGAGACCTTAGGTAGGTAGGTACTAACTATTTATCTAAGTAGCTTTCAAGTTTCAACACTTAAAAAAAGATGCATATATTATCTCAGAAAGTTTGATTGTTACTATTTTCCATACGAGAATTCTTAAGTTTGAACTTTGAACTAATTAGGAGGCAAGTTTCTCTAATTTATATAAGCTACCATTGTTAATAAATATTTAATATCATTTAGTTTTCATCATTTTCCTTTAGTTATTTAAATATAATGATAGAATGAAGTTATTTGCCTAATTTAAAATCATAAGAAACTTAAATTTTGAGTATTAAAGTGATTTAATAATAAAATATTTTTGTGCAATATTTTAAATTGGACAATGTTATATAAATCTAGATATTTATTTTATAATTAACAGAATTTACTATAAAAGCCGGAGCCAGACTGTAAAAAATTTCTGCTCCGGAGTCGGAGCCAGAAGTTTTTTTACCGGCTCCGAAACCCTGGTTATAAGGGAGATTTTTTCGTCTCCCCATTCTAGGCATTTAAAATCAAAAAGTAGCTGACAAAAATCACACCTCATCGCCCCTGTCTCATCTGTTGCATCCTTACAGATACCACAGAGTTGCGGGTATGTATTAATTTCCATGTTGGTGAAGTGAATCAAAAAGGGGTATTATGGGAGGTATTGGGTAGGGGATGACTCAAGCTGGGTGAGGGAAAGAATTTTCCGTTACTTCGGGGGCGAGGGATGGGGGATGTGGCACGCTGTATACTTCTCACTGATTGGTCCTCTCGACTGTGGCTACGGGAGATAATGGGGGATATTTGCGGGCACTTCAAAAACAAAACTTTCCTCACAAAGAGACTCTGAAAAAAAAACAAATGCTGTATATATTAATTCACTTTGTTTTTATTTACTTTTATTGGTATATGCTGCGATTTTTTACTTTTTTAAAAAGAAATACCACTAGGCAGTATCAATTAACTCACAATATCGCCACCGTTTAAAACTGATTAACTGCAGGATTTCTACTGTAATACCGCTTTTATTCGGACTTCGATCGAAACACGTGTAACCGTCACAACAGCAAACAAAATCACAGAATCGTTTTTTTACTTTGTCCCTAGATAAATCATCTATGTAAGCAAACTTGAAGATATATATGAAGGGAAATTCTTATGTCTTATTCTTTCGTCTGTTCTTGAGTATAGGATATCTGAAAGACTGCAGAAATTGTAATAAATGTATGTGGGTAAATTTCAAAAGATCCGGAGGTCATTACTTGGATTTCCTCTTCTGATTCACTCCCCATGAATTGGTCAACCGTATACGACTCCTTGTCCTGAAATTCCATGGGGTTACTGTAGTGTGCAAAGATAATAATGAAACACTTTTATTTACATAAAAGGACGCCCGCCATTTATTTTTTGTAGCTACTCGTAAAATATAGTTATAAAATATTACTTATGATACTCCTAAATACTCATAATACTTTAAATGCAGAGTTAGACTCGTATGTAACGTATATTTGAATTAGAAGTCAGTGACCGAGTTGTTGTTTTAAGAGTTCGTAAGACTCGCTTGTATTTAATGTATATTTACCAGCACCCGTGGTTCAGTTGGTAACGCAGTTTCCCTGTAGACGATGTGGAGACACTGAGGTCGGGGGTTCGATTTGCGATGGTTTCATAATCCAGAAGTTAGTGCAATGGGCCACATTACAGTAGTCTGGCCTGAGTCCTGTGCCAGTTTTTTGGCACCCTGACTCATTTTTGTACGTATTTAAAAATATTAAGATACACTATTTTAATTCATACAGAAATCTGCAAAAAACAGTATGATTTTAAAGTAAAGCGCAAAAGTAAACATAGTTATGATAATTATTATTAATTATTATTAATTATCATAGACTCGAAGGGGAACTTTGAATAAAGTTTATGACCCAAGATTTTGGCACAGCGAACGAGTCACTTTTTTATATGGGTATACACATATCTCATCACAAAAGATAATTATATTTATGGTGCACTCCTTATATAGTAAATCTTCAATATATATATATACGAGTCCTTTAGCGTCTTGGGACTCCTGCAACACGCACAGTGTTTTCATTCAATGGAACAAAGAAAAGAGGAAATGCTGTTGCTTAATACTACTACTAGTACTACTACTAGTACTACTACTAATAAATAATAATAATAATCATAATTGGTGTGACTCTTCTTCTCATCGTGTATTTTACAACTTTACGAATTGAAAATGCATTTTCTCACCTTTGAAAATTCTCATTTTAATGATTGGATAGTTTGAAGGAATTTTATGCATATTTTTGAGAGAGAGAGAAAATATTGCATAACGGCATTCGAACCTCCTCACTCGTTATCAGAATCTCGTGTGTATATCTCTAAACCTTTCGACCATTCAAGTTTCAGTACCGTTGAAGGTTTTCATGGACATAACTTGTTACAGCTAAAATTCTTATTCTTATTACCTATAGATATTCTTTGTTTACGTTGTTTTATATAATGTATTATCAGGCTTGGCAAGTTATATATATTTATATATATATATATATATATTTAATATATATATAAAATGCTTCAAGATAATTCCTAACAGAGTTCATTCATTTTTACTGAAAATTCTATTATCTGAAAACACTAAAAGTGGGCTAACCTCATTCTCACAAATGACCCTCCAAATTAACATCGAAACGTTATAGTCAAGCTTTATTTTTTATGTTGAAAAGATGTACGTGGAAGAGCGAAGTAAGAGCACTAATTTCTCATTGAATGTTTTATGGGTATACACGACCCTCGCCAATCCAGAGCCCAGACCCTCTTTATTGTTTTAATTTTATACAGACTTTCCTCTACCGTTCACCCTTTTAGACGAGAAAGTTTTTAACGGTAATAAAATAGGGTGATTCAAAAATTCATTCTTCGTTTCAAAACTCGACCACTTGCTGCATGGTTCTCTTAATTCTGTTCGAGTTGACTTCAGACAACCATTGCAAAGTTTGTCCATGACTAAACTGGTTTCTGATTTTTTTTTTTGGTGTCTTACGTATGGTTCTGGTGTCATGACTGATGGGCATGACAGACATTGAAATGGGTTCGGAATTCGCGTTGCACGAGTGTCACTGAGTATCCATTCAAGTGAGCATCTTGCGTAGTTGCAAAATTGAGTATTCTCCCGCCATCTTAAACAAAACATTCGGAAGTTTTGCAATTTAAAACAATTCCCTGCTACTATTTTGTCAAAAAACTAATTCTCGTTAGCCAGTTTTCGCTTCCTGTAAAGCTTTAAGAAAAACAAATTAGGTAGGGACTTTTGAATTACTCGGTGTATATATACGTACTTTCAATTCGCAACGAATACTATACCGCACGCAGAAGTATACCCGAACTTGACTCGAAAAAAGGCATTCCATCGTGAACTGCTTCAGAAATTAATGAAAGACAAAGGTTTAGCTGGAGTTGAACGCGATGCTGCTGCTGCTGCTGCTGCTGCTGCTGCGTCCTGGAGGGAAAATTTGATGTAATTATTATTTGCTGTATTTGTTTTAATATAAAATACTTTTCAGTTTTTGCAATGTCATGGTAATTGTATTTAAACTACAAAGTGGCGTAAAATTCAATACGTCAACGGCACATCATTACTCAGAAGCAGGTTTCATTTGACTTTATCAGCAAGCTAATCTCTCGTAGCATAGATAGTCATTAGCATAAGATAAAAATACAGTAAACCCTCGTTATTTAGGGTTTCGGTTATTCACAGTTAAATTTATGTATACCCATTCACTTCACGGTATCAAGTTTCGTCTATCCACGGTTCATGCCAACCACATCTATACAGCTGTTTGCTGTAGCAGTGTGTTGCGAGAATAGCCTATATCCCACCATTACAATAATCATCTATTGTTGTCTATTATCATAATGTAGTCATTATTTTTTATTTTAGTTCTTTTTGCAGTTTTGATTGCCCTTTAAAATGGCTCCAAAGAGAAAAGAAAGTATTGAGAGCGGATCAAGTGCAAAAACATCCAAGAAAGTGATGTAGTTGAACCAGAAAACTGAATTATTAGACCGAATGGCTAAGGGTGAAACTGCACCATCATTGGGCCGATCGTATGGTGTAAACGAGGCAACGGTACGTTCCATTAAGAAAAATGGAAAAAAAAATTAGGGCGAGTGTAGCATCTAGTGTCCCTCAAAGTGCAAAGGCGTCTTTTGTTGCTCGTGACTCGAACATAGTAAAAATGGAAAAGGTATTAAATATTTGGATAGAAGACCAGAATAAAATAAAATTCCCACTGAATGGCCAATGATACGGGCAAAAGCCAAGAACATTTACGACCACCTTGCGCAAACTTCAGTTGGTGAAGGTCGTAGCAGTGCCAACAGTGCCAACAGTACAGGATTTATAGCTAGTAAGGGGTGGTTCGAGAAGTTTGAAAAACGTGCCAGCTTCCATAATGTTAAATTAGTTGAAGTTGCATCTGCTGACCATGAAGCTGCACAGGCATATCCTGACCAGTTAATAGAGGAGAAGGGTTATAGACCTGAACAAGTATTTAATGCTGATAAAACCGGCTTATTCTGGAAAAGAATGCCCTCAAGAATATTCATTTCCAAGGAGGAAAGGACGGCATCTGGCTTTAAAGCAGCCAAGGATCGGCTCTTATGTTTAATGTAGTGTAATATTATAGTATAGCATTTCTGAACTCGGTACACTTATCCCCTTTTTTCCCATAGGCCCAAGGTTTCACTATTCACGGTACTTCTCAGGAAGCTATCCCCCGTGAATAACGAGGGCCTACTGTTACTACTGTATATCACTTATAGTCTTTACATAAACTCTCGTTCTGAAAATCCTCATTTGCATGGTATTCTAATGCCCAGCCGTACTGCCATGCATGTGCATGTATAAGAGGTGGTGGTGTGTGGATCATTCATCACCACCGAAAGAAACACCACCATTTCATGCTTCTGATACGGAGAAACAGTCGTCATCACCATCTTTTAATTAAGCGAGTTCCGTTTTAGTTTGGAGCGTTGTATATATTGCAGAAACCCCTGCAGGCAGGTATTACTATCATCAATGTTCCCTCTAATTTTTTTTTAGTCCGTGTGCGCAAGAAATTTTCGTTGTACCTACATTTAGAGTCATGGTGAAAAATTGTGCAAACTTTTCTGAGCGCTATTATCTTCAAAATTAAATATATATAAATATTAAATACATAATAAATATTATTTCCATAAGATGATAGCTTGATCATTACGGTACTCTTAAATGGATATTAAAAAACTGTTTACGATATTATATATTCTTAAAAAAGAAAACATTTTATCCATTCTAAAAATATGAATAAAATAAAAAATAGTAAAATAAAATTCAACAAAATAAAGAAATAAAATAAAAATAACATTAATTGAAAATGACTATTTTAGTTATCATTTCTCAAAACAATTTTTAGCATTTAGCAATTTAAAATAGACTATAAGATTAATACATGATTTTATCCATTCACAAAATAGGAATAAAAAATATTCTTTATGAATTAAGAGATAATTACCATTCGTTTTTATGCAAAAATAAGAAAGAAGGTTTATATTCAATGCGTTAATGTTTAAAAGAAAAAAATGCAAATACATAGTAAAAAAAATCCGTATTGCGCGGACGTCGGCGAAGTCGGGCGGAAGGGGTTAATACTCAAAAGAGCGACTACAGAGTATGTTGATGCAAATGGTCAGACCTTGTGTGACGGTATATTTTTGAAATTACTTCATTTACTGTCGTGACTCATGATACGCTTGAACCTGTGCGCATTTTATTTTGCCGTGTGCGCGGGTTTCACAACACGTTTGCGCGCGCGCACGCGCACACCTTAGAGGGAACATTGAGTCTACGATGTTTCTCCTCTACAGGAGTTCCGGAAGGTGTACAAACGGGTTTGTTATTTCGATTTGGGCGTTACACCTTTACAACGCATTCCTGTAGTTATGTCGGCACACCGCCTCCCGTTAGGTCACCGAGATTAAGTGACATTGTTGGGTATGATCAGTAGTTGGATGGGGGACCGTCTTCTACAATCAGATGATGTAATGACCCACAGATGTATAATTTGGATCCCACGTAAAACTGTATATCGGTCACTTGCGTCATATGGCCTTAATGTTACTGAAGAGGTTGAACGACCCAAACATTATTATTATTATCATCATCGTACAACTTCAGACTTACAAATATGAAGGTTCAAAACGATATTTCTTCAAATCATTATTCAATATTGAGTGACTTTTCCTTTAAACATTAATAAAAAGTTATAAATAAGTAGTTGTTTTTAATAATTTGCAGAATATTTTATTATTTTAACTAAATTTGACCTACAGCACGGAAAATATCCCACACAGTTAAAAGAGAGACGCCATTTGTTTAAAAATTTCCACCTATTCACGCTTAATAATGAATACTTTAAAATAGTTTGACATTCACAGACACTATTTTAGCTCTAAATCTCTTTTGTCTTTTCTAACGCGACACTCAGTCACAAATGCCAAACTGCAAAAGAATGAAAGCAAGCCAATGGAATGCTGTACTTTGCGCTATTGAATATATATATATATATATATATATATATATATATAATATAAAATTCAGTTGTGTGCGGTGGTGGGTATATATATATATATATATATATATATATATATATATATATATATTTGCATTGAAAAGCATAGTTCCTATGTTTCCAAATTTTTGACTGACCCTGTATGTATATATATTATATTATAAAAATATACAAGCATCATAACTTTATATTAGTTTTCGATTATTGTAGTAATATACTGACTTTTTGTAATCTGACTTTTAACTGGGTAGGCGGCGCATGCCCAGCTTATCCTATATGCACGCCACACATATATTAATATGTATATACGCCTCGGTGGTGTAGTGGTTAGCGTCGCTGACTACGAATCCATCGGCCCCGGGTTCGAGACCCGGTGACGGCAGCCGGCGCGTAGCAAAACCTAGCTGTTCATCCTTCCACATAATAAAAGAAAGTGGTTGGTAGATAAATGGGTACCCTGGGTAGCCTAGTGGTTAAGACGCTGGGCTGCTGGTGGGGCTTGTTCGGATTCCACATTAAACTGTAGGTCTAAGGTAGAGTGAAAAGCTTGACCTTCGTCAGAATGAACAATTCGGGCAGGATACAGAAATTTCTGAAACTACGCTGTAGAGTGGAAGTCTATATGAAAAGTTAGGTTGAATTCTTTGAAAAATGAATTGAGGAAGATGAGGCAAAACAATATTTTATATAAGGAAGTCTCATTATTCGTCAGAATGAACAATTCGGGCAGGATACAGAAATTTCTGAAAGTAAGCGCTGTAGAGTGGAAGTCTATATGAAAAGTTAGGTTGAATTCTTTGAAAAATGAATTGAGGAAGAAGATGAGGCAAAACAATATTTTATATAAGGAAGTCTCATTATTTTCTGAATGAAATCTAACATCACCATTCTGTCGCATGAAAGAAAATGACAGAGAAATTAAATTATGCGGTGAGCAAAAGGTTATAAAATTGACTATTCCACCTTTGATGTCGCAGATTTCATATGCAAAGAAATCCGTAGATGTAAATGGGATCATATTATTATAATCTTCTTTATCCACTCTCCAAGTAGAGAGAGAGAGAGAGAGAGAGAATGTGGTGGTAATTATACTTATATTCTCAAAATGGTTCTTCTCTCAATATATGATAGAGCGATGTGTAAGTAGACGCTTCTTCATTAGTCTACTGCTTAATTTCCAGGTTGTAGGGATAAGGGAACTTTGTACATCCAACCTCACCCGTCATAAGTTATCGTATCTTCTGTCTCAAAACTGAAGTTGAGCCTTTTGTCTGCATATCAGATTTTGTCCACACACACACACACACACACACACACACACGCGATTCATCATATATTTTCATTCTAATTTGTAACACTTTTGCGCTGCAAACTACAATTAATTAAGAATTATCATTATTATTATTAAATGATAGTTAACAGTGACGTAAAACCGTCATGTATAACTTGTATAACTGAAAATGGGAAATGCAGCCAGTGTAAAAAGGATGAAAAAGCTCGAGATGGTTTTACCCACAGATATGTTTTACCGTTCCTCCTTCAAAAGGTTTGGCATCACTCTTATCTGGTGTTTCTTACTCAACGCCCGCGTTCAATGGGCAGGAATTGCACCACGGTTCTTCCCAAAACATTCGTACGATATTTCCTTATAACTTTATCGGGTAAAGTACATTTCTGAAGGCGAAATTTCCTCCATTTCAACTTAATAAACGAAAGATAGAGCGAATGAATTTGTGTAAGTGGTGTCGAAAGACGTTTGAAGGAAACGAAAGAATTATACAGTTGGTTGGTTGGTTGATGGTGGTTGTTCGCATTTTTTAGAATAGCGATTGAAAACGTGAGTCGTGAACGAAGGTAAATGGAATTTAGGGCAAATCTCTCTCTCTCTCTCTCTCTCTCTCTCTCTCTCTCTCTCTCTCTCTCTCTCTCTGTATCATGGCCGGCTTCCTGTCTGGGCAAGTGAGAGTCGACGTCGACTTGAAATTTCTCACGCAGCGAAGAAAAGATTTTTAATATTTTTATATAAATTTTTCTTTATATAATTTTACCTTTTCTGAAATTATAAGTTATTTATTTATTTATTTTTATTATTATCAGAATTATTATTGTAAAGGAAAACAGTGTGACCGAAATAATAATAATTTTAAAATAACTGTCTGCATCTATAAATAGCCGAAGGTATTCAGAGAAATTTGACACTGAACATTCTTTACGCTCGTCCGTGTTCAGTTTTTTAATTATTTGCTTATTTTAATTAATAAATGATAAGGACACATTGACAGTGTCTTTCTTACATTTCAAACTAACTACATCTGACCCACAAGACCAAACAATCGACAAGTTATTGTAAATTAAATTAGGTTAAGTTAGGTTAAATTAAACTAGGTTTGGTTGTGTTCAGTTAGTTTTTTTTTAGCGTTCATTGTTTGGTCTTGTCGACGAAATCGGTAAAAGGTCTTTACATTTACGCGTTTAGAAAGTTTTATAAGTTTCTGGTAAAGTTTAATTCTCTTATTGATGACATTAATTAACAAACATTTTCACAAAACCAAGTTATAAGGATGGTTGCAGTGATCACCACACACACACACACACACACACACACATATATATAAATTATGATTGTTTACCTATCTGCCGTCTTACAAATGTGGGTATGTACAGAAGTCGCATATAATTTGCAGCACAAATATTTGTTTGGTGTTCGCGCGACCTCGAGAACCATAATCGTCAAATATTAAAAAATGGTCGCAACACCTTCGTCGCTTCAATAAGACTTTCGAAGTAACCCCTCCCCCCTTCCCAATTTATACTTGTGGGTTCCTCACCACTATGACTCACCATTTCTAAAATACGAGACTGTATTATACAGTTAGATGGATTATATATGAGTAATAATAAGTTGTAATATTTCACTGTAAAATAACGCATATTTCGCCAGTGTCTGGACAGTCATTTCATAAAACTTCTCTATATACTAATCTATCGAAAGATACCAACCATTTTCAGAGGGTATTTTCATTCTCTAATTATATAATAATTAGATACCCACGTAGTAAGCTGATTAATATATTATACATAATATATAATTAAGCTATTCATATAAAAAAAAACCTCTCCAACCAATTTCTTTCTGCATGGGCCACCATGATTTATGTATTGTGGGTTGTCTGCATGCGTTCAAATGGGATATACACATTCATTCTCTCTCTCTCTCTCTCTCTCTCTCTCTCTCTCTCTGTTTTATACCATATCAAAAGCATGTATAGAGCAATACTTAGTTCCTGCTTCACTTCCATTTTGTATTGCCAATAGGATCTAAATAAAACAGGAAGCAAATTATATATGTATACGAGTATAATGCTGAATGCGTCTCTCCTGCACTTAAAATTCATATTTTTTTAATTATCAAAAGGTTGTACATTTTTTTTTTAAAGTTGTACAACTTTTTAAAAATTAAAAAAATGTATATTTAGTAAAAAAATAATTAATTTATTAATAAATTTATCAACACCAGAAATATGGTTTATATGAATTATTAAAGGTTGCCAATCTAATTCAAAGTTAGGTTGTTATTGGGGGTTGTTTAATCTCCTTCGCGATATTTAAGGTCATATGATGGAGGGGACCTATGGTTTTATGTGGGGTCCGAACCACGGGTCGCTACATAATTTGGACGCAAAGATCTCGCATCGAACTACTCTCCAATGTCGTTTAACTTCGCTGATCGAGAGAGGGAGAGAGGGAGAGAGAGAGAGAGAGAGAGAGAGAGAGAGAGAGCCCAATTCAAAGTTAATAATAAACTTTGAAACACTGTCTGCATGATTTCCCGGCTTAGAAACGGTCTTCATGACTGCGGTTAGGTCATGCACGATCTCGAGAGATTTATATTTGAAGGAGTAAAAAAAAGCAAGGATGTGGAAGACCACGAACTGCTTGCTAACTGCTTGGACAACACAAATATCGAAACGTTATAAAAGTTTGGCGTTCGAGAGAGGGAGGGACACTCATAAATTGCTGCATGCGTGTATACCAAAAGTTCGAAATTCAGAAAACCCCGAAGCGATGTTCAAAGAATGGAAGGAGCTGAAGGAAAATTAGGAGCTTATGAGAAAGAAAAGGAAGTTCATAGATTATCAGACAATAAAAGAAGCACGACGAACGGGAGGACATCTGTCTACAGTATAGGAACACCATTTCTGCAACGCTTGCAGACGCATTGTACTTCAAATCAAAGATCTTCCATCCCGAATGTTCTTGTTAAAAAAAACGATATAAATTTACTTCTGAGAAAGTTATTTTATATATATATATATATATATATATATATATATATATATATATATATATACTGTACTGTGTGTATACATAGTATTGTTTTTGTATATATTGTATGTAACCTTCCCGTACACTTAGTAATTAACATTTTCTTTAATTTTAATACTGTATAATGAACTAAAGACTAAAATTAATTCGGAATCAGGAGGAAATTTCATAAACATTTGTCAGTTTTACGAAAACACTATTTATATTGTTTCACCACTGTTGTTGAATCGTGAAGGGGAAAAAAAAAACATTTTTAATCTTTTCACATTTCATCAATCTATGTAAGGACAAATAAAAAATAAAGGAAAAAGCTGATAAATATATCTTATTTTTGAAAAGAAAGATGAAGAATGTCGGAATATCTCGTTCCTCTATCTCCAATACATGATGAGTTTCCTTTTGCAAGTTTATTTAATCGCTTTCATGGCGTCAATAACCTCCATGTCTGTTATGACGCCATGCAGAGATATTAACTATATGACTTCCCCATCCACTCCTTTTTTCCACCAATCACTTATTGAATCGTGGTTATACAAAAATTTGGACTGGATTCGATATATCGAAAGGAATTAAATTCGTTTCCTCGAGTAATGAAGTCGCTGCAAACCTGTTTTACCCGAAATAGAATTCAACCGGTCGCTGTTGCAAAAGAGTCGCATTATATCGCATATAGACGTGTTTACGTTTTTTCGAAGAGGAAAATCCATGACTTACATATTACATACAGTGTTCCATTTCAAAACGTTCGTGAACCCGTTTTTATCTTTACATCAACGCGTTGATTTTGAAAAAATCTGTTATTATTGATGTTATTATTAATGTTAATGATAACAATGGTAAAGTTTATTGGCAGGAAACAAATCCCGTATTATTATTTAAATTTGTAACTGTAAACTCCTTGTATAGCTCTTAATTTTATCAGAATTTCATAAATATCAATTTATTCGTAAAAATTAAATAAGAACGACGAACGATAAAAAAAACGACGTTCGTTGAAATTCTGGGACGATACGAGAACCAACGAATAATAAAATGATCGTTGCAACGATCCAGATAAAGGCGTGAACCTAGGATATTTCATGGTCTTTGTTCCATCGTTTGTAGGGGGAATCCCAGAAACTGGACTAAACTTTTTCTCTTGACAAAAAATTTTATCGACAATATTTTTTAAAATAGATTAAATTAATCCATTCAATACCAAGGATATTAAGAGATTATTTTCTTTTTACACTTTTTTGAGACATACTGAGGCGCTCGAAGTAGTACGTAGCATATAAAACACGCGTAGCTGTCTAGGAGTCACGACTTTAGGCCTCAAAACTAATGATGTACCGATTCCAAAATTTAGCCGATGCCGATACCGATGCCTATTCTTAGCCTATATTTTAAAAAATCAGTTCTCTTCATGAATTTTACTAATCTGATGTAAAAACTTTAAATTTTCATATTTTTACATTAAAAATGTGTTTACATTTTTTTAGCTCACTCCACTATACCAGAATTCTCCGTACCAGAATTTGTTACTCATATACCGTAATTAAAATGTTAAAAAAGTTTTATTACTCAGTAAAATGATAAAATATTTTATTTTAGTTTCATGAATTAAATACAAATATTGAAAGTTGTTGTTTTTTCTTATGCTAAATATATTTTCTTTTTTCAACAGTATAAACAACAACAAAATTTTTTCATTAAAATTTCAAATCCCTGGTGGCCAATTTGAATAAAAACATGGATATAAAATTTGGGTTTATAAAATTATTACAATACTTAAAATAAAGTCAATATAATAAGATGGTTTAATATATAAATTATAAAGTACAACTTAATGAGGAATTATTATTAATATAGAGTAGGAGATTACAATAGTTTATAATATTTAGAGATTAGTTAGTTAGCAAAAATGTAAATTTATGGGCAACTTAACTTATTAAGCTTTCCCCCTTTTCATAAATGTAAAATATTTTGATATAATTACGCTTTGAAATGAGTATAAATTATCATAAATAGTGTTTTGGGTGCTGGTTAAGTGTGCGGTCTACCTACGATTCGGCGGTCTACCTTTTAATTATAGCTTCTTATCTTGTTTACTAATTGTTTGTTTACATCCCATTGTCAATCGCCCTTGACGATTGGTTAGGTTTAGTCATGATATTTTCGTTAGTTTTAACGAAAATATCATGATTAAACCTAACCAATCGTAGGTAGACCGCACACTTAACCAGCACCGTGTTTTGTGTCTGTTCAGTTTTCTGTAAGTATAGATTTTATTTTGTAATGAAATTTTTTAAATTTCAAAGAATCGGTGAGAGAATCGGCAAATTTGGCCGATGCCGATTAATCGGTACACCGCTACTCAAAACTAACAAAAATCTAAATACATTTTTATTAATTAATATTTTTACGGTCCAGGAAATCGCCCAAAGTTACTGAAGAGGTTAGAATAAGTTAAGTTAAATTAGTCATATAAGTTAAGTTAGTCAGAGGGTAGGCGAGTTTATTTGAGTGTCGAGGAAATTTCCTGTCAACGCGCTGTTTATATAAAGGTCCTGGAAAACATATCCGTAGAATGCAGTTTCTGTGCACGCGTGTGCACACGGAGACACCACTTCATTGCGCAGTACTTTTCATTCCGAGAGGTCTGAGAAGGCTGTGGTAAGAGGTAACGGTATCAGAAAGGGTTATTGACCATAATAATTGCTATTAAATATGTATAATAATAATAAGTTGCATAGCGTGTTTGTAGTGTAAACTGATTATTGTTATTTTTAGCAAAATTATTGCACAATAGAATGAGGGTTTCCTCTCCCCCCCTTTCCTTCCAGTTAGCAACAACATTACACGTGCATGCATTTTTTTTCCATTTGTACATAACCGCTCAAAAGATTTAAAAAATTTGCAATATATATATATATATTGTGTGTGTGTGTGTGTATATAATTCTTTGAAATATAATAAAATAAAATCTTTGAATATGAAAACAATTTTTTATTAGGAACGAGTTAGTTACCCCTTCATGCAAGATTTTGCAACCTTTGCAAACGTCTTCTCGCCTAATTTGACGTCTGTTACCGTCTATAAACACATAATATACCCAAGACTGAATTCTAGTTATGGTACTTCGTTTCGAAAACTGCATATACCAGAAAAGGCTTAGAAAGCAACATGGGTATGAAATGGGTATATAGATGAAATTCGTCTGGATCTATTTTGTTTGTTTTCATTTCAATTAAAATTTCACTTGAAATAATTTTATTTATTTAGCGAAAAATTATTTTAGTTTTTTTTTTTATTATATATTATTATTATTATTATTATTACTATTGCTGTTGTTGTTAATGATAGCGGTTTTTATCTCGATTTGATTGACGTCCAAAGGTGGTGTGGGTACACAGTTACTTATTATATATATATGTTACACACAGACCGTGCATGGAACAGGGAACTCCTCTGGGAAAATTAAATTCACTATAGTTCGAATAAGTAATGGTAAATGACAAATACCATAGTTTTTCTTTTTCAAGAGAACTTCATCCAACCAACGTCGCACCTCACTGCTAAAGTGAGGTGGTACTCCATCCTGCTTAAAACCAATGTCGCGCTGCCAGTGGCATTTCGTCCAAATACGGTTCTAACACATCATGCAACAACTGGAGACATCGTTCGGCAATGAGTCCTCCTTCCAGAAATACTGGTCCCAAAAAAGATTTTCATGAATGTCGCACCACACCATTACTTTTAGGTTAGTTTGATGATTAGCATCAACAGCGACATGAGGATTATCCTGCGCCCAGTACACGGTGTTGTGTCGGTTTACTTATCCGTTCAGGTGGAAACACGCCTCATCGCTAAACATGATATCGTCCGCTAGGTTTCTTTTTGACTTAAACCATTCATAAAATTGAGGTCGTCGATCTGTATCATCCCCGAGTAATATTTGTACAAAATATATCTTGTACGGATGAAATTTGTGACGTTGCAATATTCGGTGTACAGATGTCTTTGAATGGCCACTTTCATACGCGATCTTTCTCACCGATTGTTGTGGACTTACTACCGCGATCCTGGAAAATACATCAATACTGCTTTCACTAACAGTTGAAGTTCTCTGGCGACCCGCTCTTGGTTTTTCCTGAACACTCCCGGTGTCCTTGAATCTTGAAAGCATTCCACCAACAGAAAGCTGACCAGGTCGTGGTTTATTGGGATGACGACGGTAAAATTCATCAGCTGTCTGTCTTTGGCTGAAGCCACAAGCATGCAAAAGAACAATTTCCGCCTTTTCCTGAGGAGTGTAACTCGCTTTCATATTAGCCATTGCGTGTTATTCTACCTGCAACAAAGAAAAAAGGTCCCAAAACAAGTTATCAATTTGAACATTTGTTTTACTTCTAATGTATTACTTTTGTAAATTTAATTTAAAATAAATTTTCCTATGAAACCGGACTTATGGGTCACCCTGTATATATATATATATATATATATATATATATATATATTACTTGTTATTTATTGCATTATATAAATGTTGTTTGCTCCTCTAGCAGAAGTTGCAGAAAGATGTAGGACTCGAGACCTTTTTCTGGTCTCGGTCTCGGCCATGGTGGTCTCGACGACATCACTGCTGAGTATGTTGACGTTCCTCAAGTGTAACAAACACTTATCTTGTTTTAAGTAGGCAGTTAACTGCTAAAAAGTGTCACAAACTATGAATTTGTAAATAAATTATGAGTAAATTTTGCAATTGTCACCATTGCATATGGTCTCGGTCTCGATCTTTTTTCTGGTCTCGGTCTCGGGTGCTTAGGTCTCGGTCTCGGCCATGGTGGTTTCGATTACATCAGTGACACATACATGCATCTTACATACTACAAAATCTTTTCAAAATTTAAAAAAAAAAAAAATGATATCGAACTCAAGAGCCTCGGAGTCCCCTGGTTAGGGGACTATAAATGTCCCCACTTCTGGCTCCCCTGTTTCTCATGTGTGGGGTGGTTCAACCCATACAGTTCTACTTGGCTGGGTGGAATTAAAGTTTTTTCGTCTCATCAATTCCCCGCCTCTTACTGACTGTCTTCAATCCCTCTTTCTTCGCTGCAATGTTGCCTCACTCTCTCCTTACTATTGCTATTATAACGGACACTGCTCTTCTGAACCCTCTAACTGTATGCCTCCACCTTTAAGGAGAGCTCGCAGCACCAGAATTTCAACACATTGTCATTCCTTTTCTGTCCAACTCTGTAACGCAAAGGATAACCGGCATTTTCAATCTTTCGTCTTCTCAACCGGTCAACTCTGGAATAATCGTCCTTAATCCACCTTTCCTCATTGTCTATGACTTCGAATCTTTCAAACGCAGTGTCTCGGCATCTCGAGAACCTTGAACCTTAATTTTGGCTCACTTCTTCCTCTATGGGAGGGGCGTTTTTGCGGGCATTCGCCCTCGGCCCCTCCTTCCTGCGTAATATATATATGCCCCCACCAGGGTTCGAACCTGTCACCTGTTGAATAGGTAAGGTTCGAATCGTGGTGAGGCAAATTTTTTCATAATGAAAAATCGTACGGATTCATTCATGGTACTTTATATATATATATATACAGTACAGGGCTATTCAAAATGATTCACCTGATTTCAAATGAGAATATTTTTTAATGTTACAAATACAGTGATTTGTGATACATCAACCAAAAGAAAAACTGTCCAAATTTTGTCTCTCACCTCATAAATGCTCTATGTGACTTCCCCTAGTTACACGAGCAACGTCGACACGATAGTCGAATTCCTCCCATACTCGCTCCAGCATGTCCGTTGTCACTGACTCTACGGCAGTAACAATGCGAGTTCGGAGCTCATCCAAAGATGTGGGCAACGGTGGCACGTACACAGTATCCTTAACGTACCCCCAAAGGGGGTAACGTCGACGAAACTCACGCTGCACTGTGACTACCGATTTACAGCTCGAAAACTGCAACACACAAAACGCCTTCTGCTGTGCGGACGCCATTTTCACACTGATTGTTGTTGCTAGGCTAGGCCACGGCGTGACTTTGGAGCCCTCTCGCGGTGATCTTGTAAAACTCGGAGATTTCCTCTTTCATGTGGTGTATGCCCAGTTGATGCACGGTTGATAGGTACGGAAGTATTCTCAGTTGAAATCGGATGAATTATTTTGAATAGCCCTGTATATATATATATATATATATATATTAGTGATGTAGGTCACATCCGCATCCGCATCCGCGGAACATCCTCAATTTTCTCGCATCCGCATCCGCACTTTGGACTGCGGATGTCGTGCGGATGTGGACCGTTGAGATAAAACGTCATTAATAAGCGGAAATTATCAAATTCAACTATATTAATAGAACTAGTTCATTGTGCGCAAAGTGATGATGCAAGCGACAAGACGAGAGGCTGTTCTTGTATGAAGTTACACTCTTGCAACCTACTTAGATCCACGTTACAAAGCTAAGTTATTTTCACCTAGTACATTAGAACGAGTTAAATCATCACTTGGCAAGCAGTTGAAGAGCTTCAATCTCTTGAATCTGTCGCTTCGCACCCACCAAAAGAATAAAAGTTTCAGTGACAGAACCAACACCTTCACAAGCAAATCTATCACAGAATCTGTCTCTCAGTTTCTTGAGTCAAGCAGCAATGACGACCTACGCGATGTCAAAAGATGTAAAAATGATCGAGAGCTATCACCAAGAAAAACGCCTAGCTGCATGTGACAATCCTATTAGTTGGTGGAAAAACGCAGAATATCTATCCATACTTGAGTAAACTTGCGAGGAAACATTTAGCCTGTCCTCCAACAAACGTACCAAGCGAGAGATTATTTAGCAGTGCTGGATTAATATATGATGAAAAGAGAAACAGACTGGCAGCAGAAAAGGCAGAAAAATTAATGTTCCTTAAGCATACCTTCCTATAATTAAGTTTGAACATTAAACGATGAACATCTTAGTTTACTTATTTTAATTACTCATTTATAATATGCCTAATAAAACTTTAAACTTAATATAATAGTT